>CM026066.1:20076839-20438190 GCA_014839685.1 Anableps anableps
ATCAGATGCCTCCTGTCTGGATGGATCTTCAGGCCAAAGGGCACGTGTCCTGATAAGCAAAACATGACATGAGGACAAATTGGGTGAAACAGGCATCATCGGACCTGTAAGCCACAGATGTTTGTTTTTTTTAATATTCCAGGATATCATGACTAAAGATTAAATTACATATAAGTAAAAAAAAAAAAAAGAACACCCTATTAAAGCTGTTTTTTGTCCATATTTGGACATATGGATATTTAAAGGGGTATGTAAAATTGACTTTTTTTAAGCTTTATATCATGTTATAATGTTATTCCCTCATCAAAAACATATCTGGAGTGTTGTTTTGATTCTTTCATGCATGTTTGAGGAATCATTAAATCTCTGGCGGCAGCCATTCAGGGGAACCTAAACGCTTGCTCATAAAAAGCATTGCCTATTTACCCAAAGCTTGTCCTTGGAGCTGCAGTCTCCAACCGAGAATCTGGCTCACAGAGCACCCCCCCCGCGCGCGCGCCTTCCCCACTCAGCTCCAACAGACTAGCGGCAACAGCAATTAGCAAACACCTGGTATTACTACAAGTTTGATGAGCTTACTATACCAACTACTTCTCAGTCCAACGCTCAGAATGGTTGTAAACGGCATAATGGAGAAGTATTGTTGCGATGATGTGCTGAACACAGAGTGTTGGAAAGAGCAGGAGCTTCTTATAGAGAAAGAGGCTAATTTCAAAAAGTCAAATTTAATTTAAGTTCTGTTTGATATATACAGCATTTTTATAATAACTGAAGGTAACATAGTTTTTCAACTATAGTTTTCTCAAGTTTCTGTGCTATAAAGTGGTACTATGTGCCTGGAAAATACATAATACCAACCCTTTATATTCAGTTAAATTCAGTAATACTTTATTAATCCCAAAGGGAAATTAATACCATATATTAACTCATTTAATCAAAGAGTTATTGTAGATGGTGATGGCTCTGGGCAGGAAAGGTATCCTGTCCCTTTGCTGCTGATAGTTTTTTAATGTCCCCACTGATGGATAATTCTCATTCTATTCTGTTCATAGCAATTTTAACAATTTAAACTATTTTAAAAGTATTATAAGCAAACAATTAAAATGGAACTTTTGGAATTTTTTGTAAAAAAAAAAAAAAAAAAAATTAGTAAAAAATTTTAATTTCTGGTGAGAAAGGAAACCCCTACTTTTAGGTGGGTGATGATCCCGTTGTGATGCCATCAACCCATCTACCAACAATATAGAATGAGCTATTTCCTTTTTCACTTAAAACTTCAGATTGATTGAAATCAGGCCGTGGAAACCCTACTTCATTACCCAGTTGTTGTTCTGCCGTAAGTGTACATTTGTTCATGGACAAAATAATACACCACTCCAAAAGCAAACGTCTCCTAAATTCTTCCACAGACGGCAGTAAAAAGCGGCCCCTGTCCTCACCTTGAACTCATCTGCAGAGTGTAAATAAGCGTTGGTAGGAGAACTTACCGTTAAAACCGATAACAGCCTCCAACTTCAGCTGAGGAATGCATCGTATTTCATCATCCATGGCTCCATCCATGGCTGACAAACGAAAGCTAACTTTGTCTATCAGAAAGTGTTGAAACAAATCCTTCACTAATTAATATTTTAAAAGTTCAAAGCGCAAAGGGATAGCTAATTTACCTGCACTCAGAGTGCGCCAAACAAACGGTCACCTAGCAACAAGAAGCGCACACAACTACTCCCGTGAGCTGCTTTCATGTACTTTCGGAAATTTTCCACATTCTTGTAGTGTCTCAAAGTATGAAACTATGAAAGCCCATTTTCGCAACTGTGAGGAAAGAAAAGAATGACTCATAACTATGACCGACCTATGTAATATCAATCAAATACAAATAATTTCACTTTAAAAATACAAGAAGATGTAGCAGGTTAAGGTTAAGGGGGGGAAACCAAACATCCATCTTCCCAGCAAAAATTTCCAGCTTATTCTGGGGGACCCCCAATTGTTCCCAGACTGGACTACAGCGGTTACATTCAATTCAATTCATTTCAGTTCAGTTCAGTTTATTTTATGTAGCGTCATTTCACAATAAATGTCATCTTGAGGCACTACACAAAAAAATCATTTCAATTCAATAACACATACATTCCACTTGATCCTAGTTATCAAACAGCGCAGTAAGCTCAGTTAATTATTAAAAGTAGTTTAAAAATTTTCAATCAATGGAAACCCAAAAGATTGCATCAAGTCATTGACTTGCAGCATTCATTCCTCCTGGATGAACACTTTGTGACAGCAGAAAATCGCTTTCGTTGTGTTGTTGACCTTCAGCAATCCCTCATACCATGCATGCATGTAGCGACAGTGAAGAGGAAAACTCCCATTTAACAGGAAGAAACCTCCATCTGAACCTGACTCAGTACAAAAGGCCATCTACTATGACTGACTGGGGGTTTGAGAAGTCAGAGTAGAATGCACAAGAAGAAACAGATGAACTGATGTGGGATTATTTTTGAATTTCATTAAAGTAAAAAAGTTAATAGCAGGAGAGATATAATGATTAGTTGGTGGTAGCATTATCTCAGCTGAAACCTCTTCCAGGAAGGTATCACAGCCAAACTCAACGCCAGACCAGGTGTGATAGACCAGGTGTGAGAGAGAAAACATAATATTAACAGTTGAAATAACAACAAATAATGCAAATTGGAGCATAGTAGAAGAAGAAAGTGAGAAAAAGTGGTCAGTTTGTCCTCCAGCAGCCTGGGCCTATGGCAGCATAGCTACAGAAATAGCTCTGGATAACCTAAGCCAGTCTAAGTATAAGCTTTATCAAAAAGGAAAGTTTTAAGCCTAGTCTTCAAATGAGACAGGGTGTCTGCCTCACAGACTAAAACTGGGAGCTGGTTCCACAGGAGAGGAGCCTGATATCTAAAGGATCTGCCTCCCATTCTACTTTTAGAAATTCTAGGAACCAGCAGTAAACCTGCAGTCTGAGAGCGAAGTGCTCTGTTAGGAACGTATGGAACAACTAGATCTCTGATGTATGATGGAGCTGATTATTAAGGGCTTTATATGTGAGAAGGAAAATCTTAAATTATATTCTGGATTTAGCAGGGAGCCAGTGAAGGCGAGCTAAAACAGGAGAAATATGATCTCTCCTTTTAATTTTCATTGAGGCACTTTACAAAAAAACAAAATCAAATCAAATCAAAATCAAAATCAAATAAAAAATAATTTCACTCATATATATATATATATATATATATATATATATATATATATATATATATATATATATATATATATATATATATATATATATATATATATATATATATATATAATGATTTAAATGTGAAAATAAGTAAAAATGAGCTTAAGAGTATAGTCAAACTACACATTAAGAAAAAATATGACAGATTATGGTATCCAGAGGAAGGTTGGTATTAAAGACAGAGAATAGTGAACTTAAAATAATTAACAAACATGCTACATGTTTTTGTGTTCATTGTGGACAAATGGAAATAATAGAAATATATTAATAGAAAATATAATAGAACATATTTTCTTAGGATGTAATAAATATTCACATGAGAGATAGATATGTATTAGAAATTTAAACAACAACAGTAAATTAGAGATAATGGAATTGTTTCAAATGTCATCTGGGGACGCTGTTTTGACAAAATTTTTAGTTTCTTAAGAAGAACAGGTGTTTTGGAAAGAATATTGTAGCATATGATCCATACACCAATCAAGAAGGTGGCGCTAATGCACCTTAAAGCTGTTTGTCAACCGCCATAAAAAATAGGAGAAGAAGAACGTCTGCCTTGCACATGTGTTTACTAAATCTGGGTTCGGTGTACTAGTAGTGGAAAACTTGTTTACAGTATTAGTCTATTCACATCATTTGTCGTAATATGGGGAAGCTCAATGTTATTATTCTGAGATATTTATCTCGAGATGACTTTCGAGTCCTCACCGCAGTAAGTAATGATATTTTCGGTTGGTTTTAAAAGAGTTAGCATGAGATAGCATAGCTTCATTTGTTAGGATATCTAACCTCCAGTGAGCTAATGTTTCTCTAACAACACTGCTACTTATGTTGCCACGGTAAAAGGACTCGCTTAAAATCGCATTAGATTATTTCCTTATTTGATTACATTTATCGTTTATGTGGTTCAGACGGACTGAAAACTCAAAGAGAGAATAATTTGTCATTAACACTGAATATTAGGAGACATTATTATTATAGACAGTAATATCCTCCTCCAGAGATCGTTTCCTTAAAGGCACTTTATTGCAGTTAATATTTATGCTATTTAAATCTATGATGTACATTCAAATAAACAAGGAAAGATAGTTGCAAAGACTGGAAAGCGGACAGAATTTCAATTAGCTGAATAAAGATAGTATTTTCAAAGTGTCACATCTCCAAAAAGTATATTTTTGTTTCAGTACAATTATTTGATTTTGTAAAATTTCTTAATTTGTGCATGTGAACATAAACTACACAAATAATATCTATACTACGTATTGCATTCATTATTCTAAATATAATCAAGACTTTATAAGTTCTGTAAACATCTTTTTCAGCTGTTCAGCTACAAAAAAAAGAAGAAGGTATTGATGAGAATGAATGTGTCATAGGAAGCCTGGATAAATATGAATAAATGGTAGAAAGTTGGTAAAGTAACCAAAAAACTGCTCTATGCAGCTATCATGTTTTCCCATTCAGATTGTAACGTTGTGATTCTCTAAATTCGTCCCTCTCAGGTTGAGATGGGGATGAAGAACCATGAAATAGTTCCAGTGAGTCTTCTGTCATCCATTGCCAGCCTCAAACATGGCGGCTGCAACAAGATCCTCAGAGAACTTGTGAAGCACAAACTTGTGGTTTACGAACGTTCCAAAAGTAAGATCTTGGGTTTTTGTCTCCTTTATAGTGGTGCTAATGTTTACAAGTGGGTCATTTATTCTGATGTTCATTGTGTGTCGATTTTAGCCGTGCAGGGCTACAGGTTGAACTATGGAGGATATGACTACTTGGCTTTAAAGACTTTGTGCTCCAGAGATGTGATTCTCTCAGTTGGTAACCAGATGGGCGTGGGCAAAGAGTCAGGTGAGAAAAAAATATAGAAACCTCTAATCTACAAACTTAGATTAATATTACAAAACTATCGAAATTTTGTCAAAACAAATGGAAAAGGACATTATATTTTATCTTTCCTGCAACCTAAATGAGAATTTTCCTTCCCCTTGTCTCTGTCTACTGTGTGTAGATATTTATATTGTTGCAAGTCCAAATGGGGAGCAGTATGCTCTGAAGCTACACAGGCTGGGTCGCACCTCCTTCAGGAACCTAAAAAACAAGAGGGATTACCACAAACACAGGAGGAATATGTCCTGGCTTTACCTCTCACGCCTTTCTGCCATGAAGGAGTTCGCCTACATGAAGGTAATGGGCTGAATCAGTAGATTTTAGTCATGTGGATCTGAAGAAATGAAAATGTGAAAAAGTAGTAGTTTAAATTATTTTCCCCTCCCTTTCCAGGCTCTGTATGACCGAGGCTTTCCTGTTCCCAAACCTGTTGATTATAACAGACATGCTGTAGTGATGGAGCTCATTAATGGATATCCTCTGTGCGTAAGCCTCCACTTTTGTCTGCATACATCAGTAATAGTGATAGATTACCTCTGTGTTCTCTTCTCATGATTTGAGTGTATTTCCCCACTGCGGCAGATGTCAGGTGCATGAGCTGCAGGACCCGTCAGCACTGTACAGCGAGTTCATGGAGCTTATCGTCAAACTGGCCAACCATGGCTTGATTCACGGAGATTTCAATGAGTTCAACCTCATGCTGGATGACCAGGACCACATAACTATGATTGACTTCCCTCAGATGGTGTCTACATCTCACCCCAACGCTGAATGGTGTGTCTCTGTTCCTGAAGAATAAAATAAATTGTCAAAAGATGAACTTTGCTCACATCTCCGATCTTTGTCTGCAGGTACTTCGACCGTGACGTCAAATGCATCAGAGATTTCTTTGCAAAGAGATTTAACTATGAAAGCGAGCTCTTTCCAACTTTCAAAGATATCAGGTAACTTCTCATATTTCATTTGTTAAGATGTTTAACAACCTTCATATAAAGTGTAGATTTGTTGGAAATTCACAGGATATGTACAGCTTAGATCAAAATAAGAAGAGCTGCACAATATATTGCAAATATATAAAGTAAGCAATATTATTGTGTTTAATATCAGAAGGACTGTTTGTAAAGCAACATTTGTTTGATATATAAGTTACAGTGAAAATAAAATAAATATATAGCATAAAGTCTCCCACTTTATTCCAAATCCCGTTTTGATGTGTGTTTGGGATCATTGTCCTGTTGGACGCCCAACTGTGTCCAAGTTTCAACCAACTAGCCATTGATTTGAAGGGAACTTGACGAATTTGGAGGCGATCCCCCTTTTTCATCATCCTGTACAAGTGGCAGCAAAGCAAACCCTCAGCAAGATACTGTCACCACCATGCTTGAACAGTTCGTACAGTGTTCGATAGCTTTTTTTCGTACAGGTTATTCCTCCGAATGTTATTCTTTGTGACTAAACAGCTCAATCTTTAGCACCTTTCACAGCATAGTTCTACAATAAACACACAACGACAACCCCTCCCATCCCCCCCAACATAAATCTCTCTCACATCATACAAGGTGAGCTGCAGAGATCATGGGCTCTGTGAATTTTCAGATCATGAACCTCTTCTTGTGGAATCACAGAGGAATGGCTTAGAACTTACACTATTCACCTGGAGGGGGGTGTCCCCAGGACTGAGCTCATGCACTCCGTCTGGATGTATTCAGTTCTTGAACTGCAGGCTAAGTTGCTGCACAGCATCATCAACCTGTTATCTCCCCAGGTTCTGTTGATCAACAGATTTCTCAGGTCAGACGGACACGGGTGCATGATATGTTTTTATTCTGTGCATATTGAGCCGCTTCTGCTGCTGTTTTTGCTTTGTGCCACGTCACACTCGTTCACAAGCCCATATTCTGTGGTTTATGGGTTGTTTTTAAACACATCAGCCAGTTTCCCCTCATCTGAGGGTGACGGTTTGGGTCAGATGGTCTAATTCAGGCACTACTGGGTTTTCCAAATGGGATGGTGAACTGGATAATGCAACCGACCATTGAGCATCTCAAATGCCTAAAAAGAATAAGATGTTAGTTTGAGTGTGTATACATGTTTGATTTGATCTCTGTTGATTAGAAAAATCTTCACATTAAACTTTTGCATCCAATTCTTGTTTTTAAAATTTATTGCAGTTTGTATGTTTTATAATATTTTACAAAACAAAAAGGACCCAAAACTAATATGGCCAAGCTATGATGAAGGATCTTTATTTGGTGCAAAGAATGTCCAACCCGCAGTGTGAGTATGGGTAGGATGTAGTTCTTACAAGAGATTTCTTTATTCCCTCAGGCGGTCCTATTCTCTCGATATTGAAGTGTCAGCAAGTGGCTTTACCAAAGATTTGGAAACTGATGCTGAGTTACTACATCCAGCTGGACCCGAAGATGAAGAGGTGGAGGATGATGAAGAACAAGCATCAGATGAGGAAGCAGAAAAGGTGGAAGAGAGTTTTGACATAGATGAATATAGACATGCAATCCTGGAACTGGAGGGACTGCAAGTCAGCGAAACGCCTGCAGTGACACAAGATCAGAAAGAGGAAAACAGTGACGACTCAAAAGAAGTTCCAGAGGTGGCGTCCACACCTGGAGGCCATGAGGAAACAGGAAAAGAGTTTGAGGAAGAGTTGAAGGAAGCAGAAGATGAGTGTCCAGATCTGGCTGAGCTTTCTGCCTCCAACAAAGAGTTCAAACCATTCAGGTAAGCTCAGTCATATGCTGATAAAATCACAACTTTGAGATAAAGTACCTCTTAGATAGAGACCTGATATTATTAATAAAGTTTGGAGTCCCAACTTGTATATATTACAATGATCTAAAATACGGTAATGTTTATCCTATCCTGCAACAACAGTGTTTACCAACACTTAGCATTCATTTTTCACTCCAAGTTGATAATGTTGAATATATCTGCTTTAGTGTTTCAGTTTCTTAAAATTACTCTTATTTGCAGTTTCCCACTGAAAGTAAAAAGCAGCTCTTCCACCTAAACTGTGATAGATTGAAAGATGAGATTAAAAAGATCACAGCCCAACTTGAAATGGATTTCTTACATTAATATATATATTTACTGACCCAGTTACATATTTACTGTATTATCTTACTCTATCCAAGTAAATTTGGATTTAACCGTTCTTTGAGATTTTGTTTTCACAAGCATGATTTTAACTTTGAAGACAAGGAGAGAAAAGCCTGACAAGCAAATGTCAGCTTTTCTATAAATTGACATATTTAGTGTTTTTAACAGAATGTGAGATGTTTGCTTGATTGATTTGCCACACTTATGGCGAGATAACACATTTTGTCTTTTCCCATCCTGAGAGGATAATTGTAAAACAGAAAGGGAATTAGGGTTTTGGTTTGAGATGAGCAGTGAAGAGCCTGGTGGTTCTGGGATGAAGTGCGCCATTGCCACTACACCCCCAGCATGAATAGTAACAGACACATGGAGCATTACTGCATCTTTGGACAGCACTGTGATTGAGCATTCTCAGTTTATCTCTTTCTGGAGACAGATTTTGAGCTTGTTCACTGATTGATCTGAGGGTTGCATTTCTGTGAACGTGGGTGGCTAAATCATGTTTGGTCATGAATCCTTGTTGAGTGGTTGAAAATCTTAATCCGTTTTAAAAGATCTTAGATCTACTAGACTAAACATTTTTCAATGATTGTCCCAGCCAAGAGCCAGTGTCAGCTGATCACTCCTGAACCTCAGGTCCCAGAATCATCCCTGGGATGTACACTTTAAGAAAGCTACGGTACATTAGTGTTGTGATTGTGTCCCACTTAACTCATACAACCAAAGGCCTTCTAGATATTCTTGCAGCCTCTATCCATTTTTCTTATCCCAACATGAGTTTCTGAAGCACCAGCTTTTGTTTCTAAATTCTAATTGTGACTTGACACATCCAGCTACAGATTGTTAATAAACTCATGTTTTGCTTCCATTGAGGATATTTTTCATTCAGACCAGTTTGTTGCTTTGAATCAGAATCAGCTGTATTGGCCAAGATGTTGCACACAAACAAGGAATTTGATTTTGGTTTGCTAGGCATATGCTAGCATGTTTACTCTTTGTTCTGATATGACTTGTTGATCATTTTTCCAGTGCAAGATGTGCAGAAAGTGGCATTCTGCTTAATGGTACACTTGCCTGACTTGAGCAGGTCACATGACACAGAAAGACTGGTAGTTGCTACAGCCAATAGTCTTTCTTTCATGCTGAACATCGTTAGAGTGGGTGATAAGCGGTTAGATTGTGTGGAAAAAACTTTAGTAGATCAACAAAATAATGACCACAGCCTATAATACAATTTTGCAAGCTGCTTGTAGGTTTTTACAATTGGAGCTGAAAGTTGCAGCCCCACAGCCTGTTGGGGGAACTGCTGTCATAAAGTTACTGATGTTACACACACAGGTACTGGGAGTTCAGTTCAGTCAGGGTCTCCAATACTGATCATTTAAAAAAGCCTTAATTTGATGCTTGGGATCACACGAGGAAATCCCGAGTTCAAGGTAAACAGTCAGAATATAACAAACCTTTTTTGTTTGCAGAGACTCGGACAGTCTTCAACAGGTTGCAGAACATAGAAGAAGAAGAACTGACAGTGAAGCCACCATGGGCAGCATTGGGAGCTGCTCTACCATTCCTCCAGTAAGTAAAGACTGAGGTCTGCAGGTTTCCTTGAAACATCAATATAGCTCTTATATATAAACTTATATATACACAAAAGAAACAGTGTTGCCTTGATTAATTGTGGCATCAATAGTAAACAGTTTTGGGGAAAATCTGTTGTGTCCTATGGGTTTTTTTTTTTGTTTTTTTTTTTAATATATTGCTGTGTTTTACTTGTGGATGCAAAGTGTGAATCCATTGATTCAATAACCTGCTGATGATGTTTGTGCTGCAGGAGGTTGTCCGTCAGAAAGTGCGGCGGCAGCTCACCAAACAGCAGAAGGCAGCACAGAGGAGACGTCTGCAGAAGGGAGAGGCTAACCTGGTCACCAAATCCAGAAGGGAGAACCAAAATAACATCAAGTCCAGCATGGAGAGCGCCTCCTTCTGGGGATAACATCTAACTGCAGGCAGACTGGTTTAACCAGCAAAACATAATTTATGTCAACATGCTTTTTGTTTGAACTATATTTTAGGTTCCTCTGCTCCTTCAGCTAAAGAACTGGACATTTATTATCAAGGATGCAGAAAAGGACACCAGAAGTCTCTCTGCACAGCAGCTCGAACTCTTTTATACTATCAGTCGTGTTCAAAGAGTAATCACACAATAAAAATGTATCTCTCAGAACTGGTCCATTGTGTTTTAGTGTTAAATTATACATGACTGATGAGGTGGGACATCTGAAAGTTTCTGTTTGATAAAACTGACAATATTTACGTGAAACACTTTTGTTGTGTCACTAAATAGCTTTTCAGAATGGCTGCAAAAGATTGAATGGTTGTGAATAATTTGTTGATAAAATTACTGACTATTTTGGGTATTCTGCTGTAGTACTTGGAACTAATCCTCCAATAGAAATATGCCTTTTCCTAAAGCTGCAGTTAGTACACCTGCTATAGACTTGGTAGCTAAGAAACGGCTTTCTGTCAGAATTCGGCTAATTTATGTGTAAGCAGCTTTTAGAAAGGGAGTGAATTCACAGTTGAACAAAAGCCATTCATATTGAAGGGGATGAATGGAGCTCAGACTCTAAACTCAGTGGGTTCAAATTTGAGTGTGAAGTCAAAAATGTCCCACCCCCCCACTAGTCCTAGATACTAATCAATGGGCAGTTGTCCCTTTGATGCCATTTCCCCCACCCCCTTCCATAAAAATAAGAAAATCTGCTGTATCTGTAATGTTTTTTGTTCAGCTAAGATTTTTTTTTTTTTTTCCTCTGAGGAGTAGTGCGGTCTGATTCCTTGGCAAAGAAGTGCAGGTCTTAAACTGTCCAGCTCTGTTCAGGGATTAGCCAGCTGCACAACCCAGAGGGGAGGGGCCCGGCATTCCTGCCCTGCACCTCTGTGTCAATATGCTGAGGGGCCCTCTGAGCTAATTGGTGCAGAGTGTGACAAAAGGTGGTCTGCTTCAAAAGAGAAACCCTGGTAAGATGTTCACACTAGAGAAGAGGATGAAGTATGAGTAGTGGATACTCCTTTATATTCTGATGGTCACTATTCTGCACTGAGATGTTAACAATGGGTGCTAGTTTTTACATTAGATGGTTTGATGGACCAGTTTAACATTAAAACATTGACCAAATGTTTTCGAGACAGCAGCAGAACTAAACTTTGGCTAAAGATGAGCTACATGGAACTGGAGGAGAGCATCATCTCATACCTATCACAGAGTGAAACAGATGACAGCTACAAAGACTGTGAGTAACTTTTAGTCAAAGAGAAAATCTAGTTTTTAAAGCGACTATCCCAGCCTGTTTTTGTCAAATTGATCTAACTTTAGATCTCTAATGAAATAGGCCGTCTGGGGTTTTGTGATTGTGTTCCAAATTGTTGCTTAATCCAGGTAAAATCTGTTTTCCCAAAACCAAGCTTGAACACATACACGCCTCTGGTGACATCACATGAGGGATAAAGTAACTGATCAGGGTCCTTTGAGTACTTTATTTCTAGTTTGTTGTTTTTTCTCTTTAAAATGTTTTTAATAAAATTTCTCCTTTCTAGATGTTTACTTGTATTCTTTACAGCAGCAGATCATCTGAACTGTATGGACTGCATGGATTTCAAGACAACTTTGCAACAGTAAGACAAATGGAAGCAGTTTGTGTTAGGAAACAGGGCAGAATGGACAGATTTCATAAAGATCTGTGTCAGTCATTTTGAAAAACAATTTTATAAAATTAGCCTATTTAGCCTAATTGATGCATTCAAATAAGAGATTTTTAAGTTCTGATCATGTTTCCTGATGAACTGCTCCATCCAATGCTGGTTCTGGCACTTTCCTGTGGCCCAACAACCTAAGTTGGTCCGAATGGCAAAAAACTTTGAAAATGTTTGTTTGTTTTCATAAGTGGAATAAAAAGTTCCATAAATCTCTAGCTGTGTTTCAAAGTATCTCTGTGTTGTGTAGAACAATGCAGTTCAGGTTTTGACCAGTCTATGCATGATACATTTTAAGGTAGAGATGATCTGTTCAATTCTTGTGTCTTAAATGACGCTTAATCAGGTTTTTACTGAAGGGTCGAATCAAAAGCTACAATTTTAACCAAAAATCTATAAAGAAAAGAAAAAGTCCAGTGCTCGGGCTGCTCCCAAGGCTGTGTCATCTTTGGGAAACAGGCTCGGCCAGGACACTATGATAGCCAGGCTGAAAGACTAAGAATGAGCCTCTTTGGCAACACATTCCAGTCAACACCAGAGAGAAGAACCAGAACAAAAACATCCATAACTCTGCAGTCAGAAAGAGAGGTCCAGGTACTCCAATGTTGTGAGTTTAGACTGCATGTAGTGGGACTGTCTCTAATAAAGACGACATAAGCAAAAGGCTGCATTCACTCAACTTACAAGTGACTAAAATCCACAGAAAACAAAAAACAGGAATATAAATGATCATTTGTGCCAGTTAAAGCTTTAAAGACGACTGCTGCCTTCACCATTTGCTTCAGCTTTGCCATCCATGGCAGCATCCATTATGGCCTGGAGGTCAACAGAGTCAAACTCTGACTGATAAAGCATGAGGCGAAACCTCTTGCAACTAAAATGCACCTTAAATGCCTCTGAGCCTATTTCCTGTCAAAAGTTGCTTGTCCACCATAAAGTCTGCTAATACAAGCTGATCGGCTTGTATTGTTCAACTCTTGTGCCTCTTGTGATGTCATCAACCCAAATACACACCAAGTAAAATTAGGCATTTCTGTTTCCTCTGTGGGTCTTTTAGATCTTTGTGTCTTTGGGAAATCCTGGAGAGGAAATCCATACCTCATAACCAAGCTGCGTTTTTGTTGTCAGTTCACATTTGTTAGTGAAAAAACACCACCAGTCTTGATAGTACATTTAAAATGTAAAAAAGTTAAAAACAAAATGTAATGTTTGTTGCTTGTTACATGGTTGGTTGAGGGTGTAGGTTTCCTTTCAACTTTTAATTCTGCTTAAATAAACATACGCAGGAATGCTGCCATATTATGTACTGAGTTCTGTTTGTGTATTTAGATTAAGTATTCTGCACAGATCTAAAGGATAAAAAAAATGTTATTATTATTAAACCTATGATCACAGACTAATGCAAGATTTTAATGAATTACTTCATGAATGTTTTAACATTTTGACATCCATCTGTGTACAGTTAATGTGGTGGGCATTCTGCATAACTTCTGGGAGCAGAAGCAGACAGCTCAGTCTAATGACTCCTCTACTGAGTCGGACAGGTTTTGTGGGAAATCGGGTCACACAGACAGCCTGCTGTTGTACGAATCAGCACCTCTCCCTGGTCCCCCCTACGTCTGCTACGTCACACTGCCGGGAGGAAGCTGCTTTGGCAACTTTAAGGTGATATCATTCCTGCTGCTTTCTTATACAATATACCTTTACTTTTAAATGCCTTTATAGCAAAAAGACTCACACTGACCAAATTCTACATCAGGATTTTTGTTGTGTTTTAAGGGATGTTCATGTTTTGATTATTCTGATTAAACTGGACAAAGCATAAATTATAAAATCAACTGGCTGGCTGGAGATACAGCATGCCATAAATCTTTTATCCTGTCTATTGACTCAGAATTAGCTTTATTGGCCAAGATTCTGTGCACAAACAAGGAATTTGACTTTGTTTTTTGTTTACAGCATACAGACATTAAATAAAAATCTATAAACTTTAGAGGAAATTAAATACGGCTAACGGAACAATATGTACATGTGTTTTCAGCCATTTTTTATTATAATTATAAGAACGAAATAAAGGATTTTGTGACAATGCAAAAATGCACATTTTGTTTCACAATAGAGTAGCTGACTACTCTGATTATAATCTCTCTCCTGACTAATAGGTAGCATTTTTTAAAAGCATTTTAATGTTATCTTGTAATAATTTTTTGTTCTTATTTCATTATTTTATTAATTTTGATCTTTTTTTAGTATTTAACAGAAATTTGATTGATGCTTTTTATTACATTATTGACTAAACTATAGACAATAAAATACCAAGAACAAGTCAGTTCAACACAGAAAATAGTATTTTAACACCAACAAGGTGTTTCCCAAAGAGCGATTAGCAGAGAACCTGCCATATGGATCACCTGAAAAATAATGAATCTCTCTGGTCCTGTTTAAGGATTTTTTTTTTTTTTTTTTTTTTTTTTTTGTATTTCTCAAAGATGTGACTTTCAGATATGGTTGATCGGCTATAGACAGCTTCCTAGGCTTGGCACCTCTTATTTTGTCATCCACTTCACCACTTATGCTTTGATCATTTACTGGTTTATACTGCTGATCAGATCCTGTTTTACTTCTCACTGGCCTTATTGGGAGCCAGCCAGCAGCCTCCAGTTCAGAGAAGGTCTTGTTAATGGTTATGTTTGACTGCCTGTAGTGTTCCTTAACAGTGGTTTGAGATCTGATCTCATGACAATGTCGATGTGTAAGATCTCCCTGAAATCTCAGCCAGAAGTGGGGTTTTTTTTTTTGTTTGTTTTCTTATCTCCTTAACATGATAAATTGCTATTTTTTTTACATCTCAACCCTTTTCTTGCTTCCCCAGGTGTGTGACACCCAAGCAGAAGCTCGCAGGGATGCAGCTCGTATGGCTCTAATGAACTCACTGGTGAACGAGCTGCCGTGTCGACGCATCACCGCTGAGTTCATCACTCACAGTCTGAATCAAGCCGCCGCAGAATGTGCTGTGAGTATTTGTTGCTACCAGATCCCTTTGGTTTAACTTAATTCATAATGAGTATTAACCTGCCCTGATGTCTCTGAGTAAAGGTTCCTATGGAGGATGCATGTGACTCAAGTACCAGCATAGGAACCTACAGTTTGCTGCTTCAGTCTTACATGGAACGGACCATGCTGGAGTTCCAGGTACAACTATAAAACCATTGTGCAAAAATATATTTTTTCAGTTGTACTTATAAATCATGAAGTGCTATGTGGTTGACGTAAAAATCAGAAAACTATCACCTGCATTCCCTTGTAGCTGCTTTTACTCTGATACCTCTAAATAAAATCTGGTGCAACCCACTGCCTTCAGAAGTCCTCTAATCAATGAATAGAGTTCACCTGTGTATTTTAATCTTATATAAACAGCTGGTTTGTAGCTGAGTCGAGGGGTGGAAGGGGCTTATGTGCAAAGCTGGTCTAGACATATCTCTCCTCCCAGCAAAATGTGATCCAACATTGACTCACGGGGAATGAATACATATGCATGCCACACTTTCCAGATCTTTATATGTAAAAACTTTAGAAGATGTTGCATCATATTCCTCACACTTTCCAATTATGCACTTTCTACTCTTTAAAATCAAATTAAAACATGTTAAAGTTTGTGGTGGTAATGTTTTAAGATGTGAAAGATTTATAAGTTCTGAATACTTTTCAAAGACACTGTATCTGTTTCATGTTTTATTTTTGACCTAATTAGAATATTTCAGCTCAGCTGGTAGTGGTATTTACCCCTTCTAACGGCATCATTACATCCAGAGTCTGTTCTGTTCACACTCGTTGACCCTATTTCCTGGCAGGAAAACTGAGGCATTAAACTCCTCATATTTTTAGCTCTGAGTAAATAAATCTGAAGACAAGGCGATAATAAGCAGAGGAACAGGGTTCATTATTGTTATTATCATCATTAAACCCATATGACTATATGTCGATATCTAGTCACACTGATGGTGTCAAGAAGAAATCTCACACCTTCATGTATTTCCTATATCCGATCAGTGCAAGATGAGTCACAAGTTTACATGTAACACCATAAATAACAAAGACTTTAGCCCCATGCAAATTAGATCTAATGTTTCTCATGTGTGTCTCATTGTGTGTCTGTCAATGCATAGTCTTGGTGTTTAACGCTAATGTCCCTGCCTCTTAATGTATGGCAGCTGTTCAGCCAGGTGCTCTTTTACATATCTGTGCTTTGTTGAAAAAAATTATTTCACACACTCCTGCTCATCTTTCTTCAGGAAATGATGACAGTATTTCAGTTGTTGCACTGGAACGGGACACTGAAGGCTCTGAGGGAAAAGCAATGTTCTCGACAGGTAAAAATCCTGCCAAACAGCAAGGGGTGAGGGGCTGCTTGTGGGCTGTTCTATGATTTGAACTAGTTGTTTAAACTGTATTTATTTCGCTTTGTTAATTGAATATAAAATAAACTTGTTATATAGTAATAAATGTAGTAACAAACATAAAAATAATGTTTCAAATGTTGTCATTTTAGAAAGTTCCACATTTAAAAAATACTTTCAGAATTTCAGTTTGTTGTAAGAACGCTTGATTACTCCCTAACTTATCTGATATTCCACAGTCATGACTGCAGGTTTTCTTCCCTTTGTCCCAGAGTGTGATTACGTACTACTCCCAGCGAGGGCTTGATGAGTGCATGAGGAGCAGCATGGCTCTGGACTGGCTTGGGCGGGAGCAGAAGTCACCTGGGCTCCTGGCAATGGAGCTGCAAGTGGCACAGAGGGAGTTGGTGTTGGCGCGCCGTCGAGGCATAGAGCTGCGGTTCTACAAAGAAAAAACAGAGATCCTCAGCCTGGCCCTTAGTCAAGCATATATTCACCACACACCTGGAGTTTTCAGCCCATCTCCAAGTCACACAGGCCAGCAGGAACAGCTCCCTTTACACATATTATTCAACCAGGATACAGATGTCCAGATGTCTCCGCAAACCGTATATAATAATACAACTCAAACGTCCACAGTCACGCCCTCTACTAGCCCCTTACTATATTCACAGCACATGTTTTTGCCTTTGTTTAACCCTAAATACAATGAATAAGAAATAAAAGAATATGCATCATATATCTTTGTAAATGGTGTAATGTAAGAGACATCAGAAATGATGACATGTTGGTGGCCATGATGTTTTCTGAGTTCTTTTATTATTGAGTTTTACAGACGTAAAGTAACATAAATTTTTAATGTGTATTATTAACCCTTTGAAACCAGTCACTGTTGAACATAAAATGTATGATGTGATAAAACCTATAAAATGTAATGCAAGTGTAGCTTTAACCATAAAAGCAGCTTTTGTTCATTTGGAACAAAATGTAGGAAATGTTCCGACATGAACACTTTAACCTAAGACCGTGCTCATTTGTTGCATTCTTATTTAGCTTTGGCTCTGTTACTATGTTTTCATTTGTCTTTTATAACACAGAATGTTTTCTGAAACTGAAATAAATAGTTGACATGTCATTATGTTTTACACACTAAACAATTCAATGGTGTTCCAGCCTACCTATACTGAGTCAGGAGAGGTTGTTATTAGATGTAGATCATCCATCCATCCATTGTCTACACACACTTTTCCTTGCAGGGAGATTGGGGGGCCAGCGTCGATCTTCAGCAGTCATTGAGCGAGAGGCAGGGTACACCCACCACGGGTTTTACTAAATCAGACCCTGATCAGACCACACCACACTTTTAAAATATTTTTATTTGTAAAATGTTTACAAAACAATTCTAGTCTTCATATAACTCCATAATTATGTACTAACCTTTGTTTGTCTGTCACATAAAATCCTGATAAAATATACTGAGTGTTTTTGTTGGCAGGCCATTTTTTTTCAATGTTTAAAACAGGTTTGTTTTTTAGAGACATAACTTTTTGGAATTTTATTATGCTTGTTTTTGTTACGGTTTCCTTTTTTTGTCTTCCTAAATGGTCTTATTGCGCATGCTACTTTAATTTCTTTGCTTTTTTTTAATTTTTAATTTTAAGCATTTTGTTTTAAACGGGGACTTTTAAAGACTGGACGGCGTTTGCATTTGGTAACGTTAGGCCCCTCTCGATTGCCGTAGAGAGGTGGAGTAGTCACGTGTTGGCTGATTGCGATTTTGTAGTTCCTGGAACAGACAAAACAAAACAAATGACAGCTGACCAGTAGACCGTGGTTGCCGTCGCGTGACACTTTATTTGACGAGCATAATTTGTATTTTATTAATGGGAAAAACTACTGGGAAGACACAGAGCAACGTATGGGAAACATAAATGAGCATAAATCCATCGTTACGAACGAAGATCTGGGGATTAGCCTAGCTTAGCTAAGAGGAGTTTTATCAACAAACACTAGTTTCGCTGTTCTGAAAACTGTGTGGATACCATGTTTACCCTGTTAGAAGAATCTTTCTAACAGGGAATATAAAAATCACTTTTTAATATTTTTGAAAGACGGTTTTTATCTTGGTAGCACAGACGGGACTTGACTCGCTCTTTCAGCTGCTTCTTGCTGTGTTGTTTTTTTTTTTCCTGAAAACAGATGATGACCTGTTGTTTTCCGCTGATTGTTGTCTCTACCGGGACGCTGACCAGAGGACCGTGTGTGGCTGTGGTCTGAGCTGATGAGATCAGGCCGCTAAAAATGGAGGCTGTGAGACCTAAGAAGACCAAACAAAAAACCAGCGGAAAATCTCAGGTGATTACCCCAAACACAGCACAGTCATCTCGAAAACCTTTTCTTCAGATCGTTAGGTGCCAGTTCCTTCAAGTAGCTACAGAGGACCTGCGTTTGCATCCATCACCAGATGAACGCAGTAAAATACAATTTTTGTTAAATTAGGAGCTTGATCATCTTGCAAAAATGTTCAAAATCAATTAAATAGTTATTATTAGTGATACAGCTTATTTTAGGCGGTCAGTGTTAGAAAAGCACTATTACTTGTTTGTCACCATTCAGGAAAAGACTATGTAAGAATAACTATTTTTACAAAACTATTGTATCATTTGAAAAAACTCAGTTGTGTTGATAAGGGAAAATACATATTAACATACACATTTTGGTTTAATATTCCTCATAAAGTTTGACCTAGATCACAAGATTTTTTTTTTGTAGCTAGTCATAATTTCTCTAGTATTTTTTTTTTTTTTTTTTTTTGTTTGAATTGGTAGAGTTCATTTAAAGTGGTTGGACGTTTAAGCACATTTTACAATTTCCATGTGTAGTGAAGCCAGGGCCTTCCAGAAACTTAAAGGAAGCCTGTTTATCCACTCCAACACCAGGTTCAGCAAGTGTTTGAAATCATTGTCCTATTGGGACATCCAAATGTGTCCAAGTTCAACCATCTACCTATTAATTTGAGAGGGATTTAGAGAATTTGGAGGTAGTCCTCTGTTTTTACTATTCCTCCCACTGTTTGCAATGCACCAGTACCACTTGGAGAGAAACAGGCCCTCAGTATGATGCTGCCACCGCCATGGTTATCATTTGTTACTGTGCTATTTAGTTTGAAAGCCTCACCTTGACTCCTCCCAATATATTTAATGTCATGTAGCTGAATCTTTATCACCTCTCACCATTCAAAAATCTCCAGAAGGCTATGAGTCTTTCTGAGTGACCAACTTTTTAAGGGTATCAGTTTCAGATCAGGGGCTTCTTTGTTGTTCAGCACCCTCTCAGTCGATAATTATATTAAACTGACTTCACTGTGATGCTTGTGTTTCCAGCTTGAGCCTCAGTGCTACCTGGATTGTTCGTGATCTTTTTAATTAATTTAATTTCAATGTAAAGAATAATATGTTTAATACATAAACACACTACACATTGTAACTCAGTGCACAGGTTTGAACCTGTCTGTCAAATTAGTAGTTGTAGTTGGTAATATATGCCAGACATAGACACAGCTATTGGACAAGGAACGTTTCTAACAAGGAAAAAAATTCTTTGTGTTCTCAGTTGGGCAAGAAGCAGAAACAAGCAGACGAGGACAAAAAATCCCCAGCTCCATCCACTGTCTGCAATGAGGCATCCAGCTCTGGCTTCACTGAGATCCCTCTCAGTCTTCCCCCTTGTCCACTTCAGGCCAAAGAGGATCAGCAAAATCCCGTCCAAACCACCAACACAGCAGCACAGCTACCAGAACTGCCCGCAGAGAAACAAGAGACCTCCTTAGCACAGACTCAAAATGTATCAAAGTTGACTGAGACGCTACAGTCAGGTCTGAATCTGTCAGCAGAGACGCCACAAGTGACAGTGCAACAGACAGAGTCAAAGCAGGAAGAAAAAGAAGATGATGGGGTGGAAGTTCAGGTTCCTGAGCTCAAAGCTGCATCACAAACCAACCAATCAGAAAAAGACATGCAGTTGTGGACTCAACCCATTGTGACGGCTCAGTTTGGCAACCCAAGTGCTCCTGCACTGTACCCGTCTCTCCCAGCACTGGAGGAGGATTCTATGATGCAGATCTATGAGAAAGCTGTGAAAAACTGTGCAAGGGAACCTGCAGTGTTGGCACTGCCAGAGCAGGATTCCTCTCCCTTGAGTTTGCAGCCTCTGAAGTCTGTCGCTGAGCTTTCAAGTAGCAAACTGTACCCAGAATTGCCCAAAACAGCCCCAGAGATGCAGGTAATCCCACAGACCATCAACTGATACTCATACTTACTCTTAACACAGAAACCTATCTATTGTCATAGCATTAAATTACAATTGTAATGCTTCTGTAATTTTTACTTTGCATCAACCAGAGGAATCCTGATCAGTGCATTTATATCACAGGGTTCCCAACTCCAGTGTTTAAGTTACTCTCCTGCATCTTCTGAATGCATCCCTTCTCCGACACACCTGAATTCCCTCATCAGCATTCAGTCATTCAGCTCTGCAGATGCCTGGTAACAAGCATTCATTTGATTTCGGGTGTGTTTGAGAAGGGATGTATCTAAAAGTAGCAGGATAGTAACTCTGGAGGACTGGACCTGATTTTTCTGCTTTATTTTATGTGAGCATAATAGCCACAGCATGCTGAAATATTTAGGGAAATCCAACCTATGGCACTTTAAGGCATATTGTTTTAAACAAAATGACTTCTGGCACCGCTTACTGTCTCAGCAGGTAATGGGTAATCCATGATGTGGCACAGAGGCCTAATTCTGTTAAACATAAACTGGGAAAGACAAGACAACATGTCATTCAAGGGAGGCGGGTTTGTGAGGGAATAGCTATAAGAAATTGCTACTCACCTAAAGATGCCCATTGTCTTCAGTCAGTGGAATAGTTTTAAAGTTAAATTTGTTTTTCCACTACACACAGTTAGGATGGTAAGGCAGGGAAAAATTTCTTCAAAGCTCACTGTCAAGAGGGCTACAGCAGAGACTGGCATCTTAGAATCACGAAAATCCAACCTTTTATTTTAGAGCTTTTTACATAAGATTAACAGTTGTGCTAATTATTGTCATCTGCATGTGCTATAACTTAAACAGCATCAAAGTTCATCAGATGAAAACATCATTTCTAATTTGAACGTTCTGTGATTTGACAGATATCATCTGCTTATCAGATTTTAATCTGTGACTAATTTTGCCTGTTCTTACATTTTATCTATGTTTCTAACTTGTGTAATTTCTTCTGCAGGCCTTTTCACTGGAGCAGCTGGGCGTATGGGAGCCAGGTGAAGGGCTTGGAACTTGGCTGGAAGGTGTTGAGGTTTGTGCTGCCCAGTTCTGTGCTCTGGCCCATCAGGAGAACCATGAACTGACAGAACTGCTGCAGAACTACTGGCGCTGCCGCAGACAGCTGAACCAGTCGCACACGCAGCTGCACACTCAGTCTTCTGACTGCAAGAGCACGCAGAATCGCCTGTGGAGCTTCAGAGATGAACAGCTCACACTTCAGGTGTTTTATTGTTTTACCTTTGGGCCAATGAAGAAAAACTGTAATGAGCCTCTGTTTTAATGTATTTTATGCATCCATTCCTACAGGGCGTGTGTGCAGACCAAACTAAGGTTTGTGGATACCATCGTTTCCAGCAGGCCGAGTTTAGTCAGACTGTTCTGGCAGAGTTGCGGATACTCTTTGAGGCATGCAGTGAGCTCCTCCACCAGAAGGTGGTGCTGCATGCCTATACTGCCCTGCTGTCACGCCTGCAGATTGAATCCTATTTGTACGGGCTACTAAGAGGTGAGACTTTCAAAAGCTTTCTCGCCTCCGAGTAACTGCAACACGATGGCTCCAAACATAACTTTGCCCATACCACTAATGTGAACTGGAGACAAAGTAGTTTTCTAATTTTTATTTTATTTTAGATTGCTCTGGAAATCAAACTCAGCCTTGTTCTCTCCAACCTCTGAAAGAGGCCATCAGTGTGCTGTTTAGCTTCACCCGTAGAGTCCTTGATGACACACAGTTCCAGACGGACATCCATCAGTGGCTGGAGAGGCTGGTAAACACATTTTTACACCACTTTCACAAGCTGAATTAATTTGATTTTGACATTCTTTGTGGGGGGTTTTTCTGATCACCTGTCTGCCAGGTTGTTGTCCTGTTGCGTATTGGAGGGTCTGGTGAGCACCTTTACCTGCTGTGCCATCTTCTCTGCTGTCCTGCTGGGGTGGGAAAGTGGGCGGCACCATTCCTTCAGGTAAATCAAGGACACACATTTCCTTTTTTTTGACCTACCAGTGTTTCCATGAATCGTTGACTTCATTTTTCTTTTGTTTTATTTGCACCAGATTCAAGTTTTGGGGAACAATTCTGGAGTGCAACATTTCATGCAAGCGTTAGCCATCTTAATGTCACCTGCCAGGTAAATAAAAGAGCCTCTATAGTAGTTCTTATCCACCTAGATACATATTCTGTGCCATCCACATTTAGTAGGAGTATCTAACATTAAAAATTAAAAAAAAAATTCAACCTTTGCTTTAAGTACATGTTTTCAGGTTCAGAAATAATTGTTTTTTAACAAAAACAGTTATTGTTTTTGTAAAAAACAATGAACACCTTTGACTCTTTAAGTATCAGTCATCTTGCTTTAAACCATGTGGCCACAGTTATTGGTCACCCTGCAGATTATATTTTGTACAACCCTCTTTTCTCATTTCTCGTGTAAGATTTCATGAGGTTAGGGCAAACAGAGGAAGATATCTTTGTAATTCCTCCAAAGTCATGGGTTCTCTCAGACGTTCTATTCTCTCCAGACTACCACATATGTTTTATATAGGATTCAGATTTAAATGCAAATGGCCATGGAAGTAGGATTTTTTTTTTTTAATCTAGTTTGGAAATGTGTTTTGCATGACTATCCTGCTGAAACACTTATTGACTTCCCATTTTCAGTTTTCAGTTACTCAGTTTACCAGATTTTTTATCTGAAGTGCCAGAATTCATGACACCATTCACTCTAACAAGGTTCCCAGGCCCTTTGGGAAAAAAACAGGCCCACAGCATCACAGCTCCCCCACCATACTGGACAGTTGAAAGACTGAACTTTCAATTAATCAAACTTATTTGTGGAGCACTTTTCATACAGATAGGTGATATAAAAAGTGCTTTACAGAGGTTAGAAACTCACATAAAAACACTAAAAATGAAAATAGTGAAAATGTATATCTTAAGATTCAGAAAATTTGAACCGTGTGTGTGTCACATCTTATTTAAACCACAAGGAAACAGAAAGTTATAGAGTTTCTGAAACTTTGTTAAGAAATCAAAATATACATTAAAAAAAAACAGACTTTAAATCGATTTCTTTTAGAGGAGTTATTAGCGGTGCAGATAAGTGTGGCAATGATTTGGGTGAAAAAAGTTTTTTCTTAAAGTGGAATTTTTACCCCGGCTTAATAAATGTATAAAAATTAGAGATTGGAATTTTTTTCTGTATAATATTATGTTACTTCGATAAAAGATGAATTTATTTTAAGGCTTTTTATCCATCTTTAACATGGGGGTCAGTGAGGGTGACCTCTGACCAGGTTTTTTTTCTTTTTACAGGCACCGTGCAGAGTTTCTGGGTCATATGAAGCCCTGTGAGAGCCAGAGCTCAGCAGCTTCAGGGCCTGAGTCTGGCAACTGGACCCTTGTTGATGAAGGTGGAGAGGAGGTAACTTTTTATCTTCTCCTAAAATATAAAACGGTTAAATATTTTGGTAAAGAACAGGAAAAATATCTAAAAAGCATTGCTGTCTTAATATGGAAAAGTATTGTCATTATATGGGAACGATATTCTTTACACTGATTCAGTTTAATTTGAGTCTTTTTAACAAATGATGCAGCTAAATCTACAGGCTGCTTGTGTTTGGAGAATGGTTGTGTCACAGGTGGATTCAGAAATGTAGACTGTGATTTTTGGAAACTGAATGTTTTAATGTTTGTTCTGTCGAGCTGAGTCACATTTAAAACTGCTGAAATGAACACCTTTGACTCTTTAAGTATCAGTCATCTTGCTTTAAACTATGATTGCTGCCAGCACTAATCACTGCCTGGGAGCAAGTGTCGTTGTAAGACATTTAAGATTCATATTTTCTATTTAGTTATATATGTTTCATTTTTTTATATTTACACAGCGTTTAGGATGTTATAGAAAAGCAAGGACCCTGTGCTTTACTTCTTTCTATGAAGAATTAAACAGAACAAGTGTTTGATGAAGCTTCTCCAGACATTTCAAAAATAAATGAGAAATCTTGTCTCTGATTTTTTTTTTACTTTGATGGTGTTTAGGATGAGGATCCAGAGAGCAGCTGGCTCCTGCTCTGTGAGGAAGATCTGATCTCCCTGCTGAGCCAGTTCCCCTTCCAGCAGCTCTACTCACACATGCTGGGGATGAGCAAATGGGGTATGAAGTTCAACACTCCTGTCCGTCTTGTGTTTTTACAGTTATAAACCGGACAAGTTATCACATAAAATACATGTATCATAGGTACAAATGTCACATTAATTTGGGGCTTTTACCAGTGCATTTAAACTGTCTAGGGTGAAGTGGTAATGGAACATTCTGCTTCACTGGTTTAAAAGATAAGACATAGCTGCAGAAGTTTAAGTTTATTGTGGATTCTCTTCCATTTCTTATCAGAAGTTAGATGGTTTTGCTAATTTGCTTTATCACCAGTTACCAGAATAAATCCAGTTTGTCAACAGTTGGACTGAGAGGCTGCCGATCAAGACTGAAATTTTGGAGCAGCTCACATGGACAAACCAAATGACCTATGAAGAAAGTTTTCTGTTAAGATGTGACAAAAATTAAGCTTTTGGAGGAATCATGATGAGGCTTTCAAACCTTTGAACACTGCACCAGCAGCCAAGCACAGTGGTGGCAGTATCATGCTGTAAATCTCTAGCCCTGATGTATTGAAGAATTTAGAGTAATGAAGAAGGAGGATTATTATATAATTCTTCAATCTAACCCCAAAACAACAGCTACATGGTTGAGTCTTGATGTTTTCTAACAGAAAAATGATCCAAACATTAATCTAACTGATTTTATTTGGATAAAGTAAGCTAAGCTTCTGGAATGGGTTCAGCAATGCCACAACCTCAAACCTGTTGAAAATGTGTGAAGTGTGTTGTGTCTGTGCTAAGAAAATAACCAATTTAATTTAACTCTAACAGTTCTGACAAGAAGAGCGGTAAAATAGCTTGTTTTTGGCTACAAAAGGGACTTTGCATCTAAGGCATCTATCCAAATATGAGTGGGTATATACAGTTGAAACCAGAAGTTTACATACACTGCATAAAAAGACCCATACACCTTTTTTTTCTTACTGTCTGAAGTAAATCAGACCAAGCTTTTCTTGTTTTATGTCAGTTAGAATTACCTTTTTTTCTGTTTGCTAAATGCCTCAATAATGAGAGAGAGAATATGTCAGAGATTTATTTGATAGATTAATCAGAAGTTTACATACAGAATGATTACTGTCTCCTTAAACAATGAGGGAAAGCTCAGGTAATGATATCATGGCTATGGAAACTCCTGATAGGTTAATTGACACATCTGAGTTAATTAGAGGTACATCTATTGATGTATTTACGGCCACACCTAGAACACACTGCTTTCTTGTTTGACATGATTGGAAAGTCAAAAGACATCAGCCAAGATATCAGGAAGAGAATTGTGGAGCTTCACCAGTCCGGTTCATCTTTGGGAACAATTTCCAGATGCTTGAAGGTGCCACATGCATCTGCTCTAACAATTATATGCAAGTGTAGAAATGATGGGAATGTCCAACCATCATATTGCTCAGGAAAGAGAGAAGTTCTGTGTCTCTGAGATGAATATATTTTGTTCCAAAATGTGCAAACTGACCCCAGAACAAAAGCCAAAGAGCTTCTGAAGATGCTCCTGAAACTGGTAAGACAGTGTCATTATCCACAGTGAAAATGTTTCCTGTACCAACATGAGCTGGAAGGCCATCCAGTGAGGAAGAAGCCATAACTCCAAAAGAAACCAAAAAAGCCAGATTGCAGTTTGCAAATGTCCACAGTGACAAAGACCTTCACTTTTGGAGACATGTTCTTTGGTCTGATGAAACTAAGGTGGAACTGTTTGACCATAGTGACCAAAGTTACATTTGAAGGAAAAGGGGGGACCCTTTTTAAGCCTGGAAACACTATCCCAACTTGAAGTATGGGGGTGGCAGCATCATGCTGTGGGACTATTTTGTATCATGAGGAAAGAACATTAAAATATTGAAGCAACGTCTAAAGACATCAGCCAGGAAATTAAAGCTTGGGTGTAGATTGGTCTTCCAGATGGACAATGGTCCTAAACATACAGCCAGAGTGGTTTTAAAGTGGCTTCAGGAAAACAAAGTCAATGTTTTGGTGTGTCCTTCACAAAGCCCTGATCTCAGTCCTATGGAGAAGTTGTGGGTCGCTCTGAAAAAGCGTGTGCGAGTGAGGCGGCCTACAAACCTGAGTTACGTCAGTTCTGTCAGGAGGAATGGGCCAGAACTCCAGCAAACTATTGTGAGAAGCGTGTGGAAGGAAACCCAAAAGTTTTGACCTAAGTCATACCGGCAATTCTACCAGATACTGAGGAAATGTATGTAAACCTCTGATTTTGAATAGATTAATAAAGAAATATCTGGCATATTCTTTCTTTAATTATTGAGGCATTTAGCAAATAAAAATAATTTTGATCATTCTAACCCACTTAGGTTCATTTTAAAACGACAGAGGTTTGGTGTGATTTAACTTCAGATAGTGGAGAAAAAAAGGCGTAGTGTATTTAATCTACTCACCAGAACTGTTGCCACTGATTACATGAACTGATACACCGCTCCCTCCAGGTGTCTACGAGCCTCAGGCCTGCTCCAGTCAGAAGATGATGCGAGTCTTTGCCTTTGCTTCCTCGCTCATTGAAATTCTCGCCCGTGGCCTCCAAACCTACAACAGAGCTCGTTACAGGCAGCTCGTCAAACGAATAGGACACATCATCCGGTCGGTGCTTGAGTCATAGTAGCAAATTCTTCATTCTCCTTGTTGTTAGTGATGGTGTCAGAAATTACAATAACTGAAATGTTTTCCATCCCTTGTGTCCTTCAGAATGACAGTGTGCTACGTCAGTGACCACTGGGCCCAGTATGTGAGTGCGACTGATGCCGGTGGGTCCAGCTCTCATGTTCACTCTTTAACTTTGGAAAAACTGCAGCTGGAGTATGATCATCTCTTCCTCAGAGCCGTTTTACATGTTCTCAGAAACAAAAGGTGAGAGAATTCGTTCTTTATTTTTCCTCCCATCTTGGAAACAGTTATTTAGTTTTTATTTCTTGTCTTTCTCCTCTCACAGGTTGGGCATTTGGCTGTTTATGTCTGAGATGCCCTATGGGACTTTGTCCAGCTCTATGCTTTGGAAAGTCCTTTATGTCATGCAGTGTGCAGAAACAGCAGGACTAGAAACTCTCAGCACTGTTGGTGACACACAATCCTGCATTCAGGCTCTCAGAGGTATTGTTATACACACAGCTCAAGATGTGACCTCTCCAAACCTGGTATCTTTAAATAACACACACTTTGTCTGTATTAATGCTTCAGCACAGCCACTCTTTGATGCGTGGATGTCATCTGTGCCTGTCTGAATTATCATTGTGATGTTTTTGTCTGTTCCAGACCTGAAGCACCAGGAGAGATTTGAAGGGTGGTTGTGTGAAGTGAACAGCTCTGACGGCATCTCCCTCCTCACTGCACTGGCACACATGGCAACACCCACTCAGCACTTTGACCCCACGTTCATCACAACCATAACTCTGCTGATTTACCAGGTATGGGAAGGAGATTTATAATGGAATGAAAAAAATAAGTCAGTCATTTTCAGCAATTAAAAACCCACTTAGAAATTAAACAAGCTGATTTTTCATGTTCAGATGTAAATGCATGCAGGGTCTTTCAAAAGTATTCATGTCCCTCAAATTTGTCCACATTTTGCCAAATTACTACCGCAAATGTCATGGTATTTTATTGGGATTTTATGTGATAGACCAACACAAAGTAGTGTAAAAGTGCTTTGTACTTCTGCTGCAGTTACATATGTGTCTGTAAGGTGTCTCTTTGTATGTCTTAAGACCCAAATTCCTGCCTATTCATTTGAAAACAGCTCAGTATCCAGCCACATTAGTTAGAGAACAGGATTTCTTCAAAGATGACCCTGTGTTTATGACAGTTCATCATCCCAATAACTCTGACCAGCTGAAAAAACATTCCCACATTATGATGCTGCCACCACCATGTGGTGATGTGCAGTGCCAGTTTCCAGCCAGACATGGTGCTTTTCACATTGGCCAAAAAGCTCAGTTTTGGTCTTTTCTGATCAGATCTCCTCCTCCCACATTCGGTATATTTCCTTCATAATTTATGACTTTTTCCAGCAATGGCTTTCTTCTTGCCAGATATAGCTAGCACACAAAATATTGTTGTCAACCAAGTATCCCACCTGAGCTGCGGATCTCTGCAGCTCCTCCAAAGTTATCATGGGCTTCTTGGATGCTTCTCTTATTAATGAACTCCTACGTTACTTGGTCTTTGTAGGTCTGCAGTTGTTTGCTCTTTCCACTTTCAGATGATATATTTAACAGTCATGATGCTGTTTGTTCTCTAGTATTCTCTGACAAACTTACGAAACCTTCATAGACTAGCTGGATTTATACTGAGATCATATTACACACAAGTGGGCACCATTTACTCACTAGTTGATTTGATTTTGCTGGATGTTGTTTAGGTCTATGAGAGTATATGGGGCTGAATACAAATGCACGTCCCAATCTGAAAACCATGCATCGTTTTCCTTTCAGATCACAAAGATGCACTACTTTGTGTTGGTTTATCACCTAAAATTTAAATAAAAGACATTAAAGTTTGTGATTACAACACTATTAATATGGAAAAACAAATCAAGGCTTATGAAAACCCTTGAAAGGCACAGTAAAAAAGTCTGGAGCAAAGTCTGAATGTGAGGGGGAAAAACGGATCTTTTTGTCCTTGTTACATATTAACTTTTTCCAGGAATATCTGTGATAATTATAGCTTTAAAATGAGATTTGTTATCTGTTTTCATAAACAGTGAGCATCTTATCTGTTCTTTGACTTGCATCGAGTACAATTGATCATATTTCTAGCTTCAAACTGCATAACTTTGGTTAATGATTATCTCGTCTCATTTAACAACTAAAAATAAGAATGTACTTTAACATACCTTTTCTTGGTATTCCTCAGGTGTCTTATGTTAGTTTGTCTACCAGAGAAACTTACTCTAAGGTGGGGAGGGAGCTACTGGCTGCCATAGCAACAGCCCATCCCTATATCATCTCTGTGCTCCTGGAGAGACTAAGAGACACCATCCAGACAGTAGGAATGGTTAGTTCCTCTGTTCTTCAACTGCAAATGGACGACTGATCATTTAATTGCATTAAATAATTATGGCAGAATTATATTAAATGAATAAAAACAATACATTTGATATTTTTGTAGATTGTCAAAAGTTACATACACTGCTTTTTTGCACATTTTAGATGGCACTGTACTTGTGCAAAGAGCTTCCTCTGAGTTTGTGGAAACCGCAGAGAGAGGAAATATCCGTGATTGGAGCCTGGCTGCTCCAGAACCCGCTGTCTGCAGTGGAGAACAGACTGGCTTGTGTAATCCTAGAGGGTCTAAACTGGGGCTACGCTCAGGTGGTCACATGTGCACTGAATTGTTTCTGAGTATCTTTGTCAACCTGTTGGAAGTTTAGAAACATCTACAATGTTTTTTGGATTTTCCAGGATGGCTCTTTAGCACTGGCTTCTGTCATCCATAGTGAGGTGGCGCTGCTGGTGGCTGAAGCCTATCAGAAATACCTCACAGACAAACCATACAGTGGCCTCATATCTGAGGGAATCAAACAGGTGACATGTCCCTTTTCTTACAGTTTCAGCACTGAATTCATTTCCTATTTCCAAAAATTCCTCCTTTTTTCTGCCTTTAGGTGTCTTATCTAGCCAGCGTTCTTCGCCTGGGTGTGTCTCCAGAAGCGTCCTTTAGTCAGTGGGCATGGCAGCTGTTGTTGAGGCTGAAGCTCCATGGTAACGCCCAGAACCCTAAAGGAGGCTGGACGGTCCCGGCCTTGGCTTCCAACCCACCTCCAGAGCTTACACATGCTCCCAGCATGCACTCTGTTCTCAGGGCTGTAAAAGCTGGTCTCCCTATTGGTTGCTACTTGTCCCTTGCTATGACAACAGTGGGACACAGGTTTGTTCCCACTCGTAGAAGATTTGAGATTTACTTTTAGGAGTTGAATTAGTTGTAATCTGTGTAATTTATTATTCCAGTTTGGAAAACTTCTGCACGGATGGAGTTGAATTGTTAAAAAATCTGATTCAGTCTCGCCACCTGAGAGCTGCTGTGCATCTGTTGGATAACATCCTGCCCCCCACCTACCCTCTGAGCTTTTACCTCCTCAACAACTCCCAGTAAGTCAGGGAAATCTTTGATGCACCATGTGAAGGCTACAGCTGCATCTTCTCCCAAACTAACATATTTTCCTGCAACTGTCGTCTTCTGCCAGCTTTGTAAACTGCATCCAGCTGTTCTTGCAGTACGACAGCGTGTGTCCTCAAGGTGTAACGCAGCAGGTCACACACCGGGTGGCGCCGCTGCTCACAGGAACCAACTATGGGGACAATGTCCGTCTGCTGAACAGCGTCATTCAGGTACATCATTATGGCTTTTATAATGAGGACAGATCTGAAGTTGTCAGGAAACAAAAAGGTAATTACTAAAAGGGAAGTTAAAAGTATTTCAAGAAATATTGAGATTTAAACTACAGTGTTTAGTTCTGATCAAAAATGTGCATGTATTCACCACAGGCATGAATGCTATATTAATTTTCGGGTTATAGTGATGCATTTGAACCATCTGAATAAAACTAATTGTATGTCATGTCCTTTATGAAAAGAACTGCATAGAGAGAGTGAGATATTGGCACTGTTTCTGGATAGTGTTTTATGCCAGCACTAAATGAAAGAACGCTGAACGTGAAACACAACATTTAGGCTTAATGGTCATAATTTTTCCACAGCTTCATATCATAATAAGAATGTTGGATATTTCTGAAGAAAAATAAATGATCTTTTTTCCCTATCAGAGTCATGTGGTGGAGAGCTCCCGACCCGGTCGTGTTGGTTCTGCTGCCGTTTTGGAGTTTTGGGTGGGGATTCTGACTCAGCAGAATCTGTGGTATCGTGACAAAACAGTCCTGTTCCTCATGGATCAGATATGCTGTGCTGCCTTTGTTCACCACCAGGAAGAATGTGTGCAGAAGCTCCTGTACCAGCAGCATAAGGTGTTTGCAGTGTTTACATAATTGAGAAAATCTTGTGAGTCTAATAGATGGAGATCAATGTAGGTCTGTAGGTGGTGGTGAGGGATCCTAAATAACTGCACCATTAATCTTTGAATGTTCTTCTGTTTATATGCTTTATGCAGAGTGCTTTGGGTTACCATGGAGATCGCGGTCTGCTCTCCTCTCTGGTTGGCTGGATTGCTGGAAATGCAACGCCATCCTTTATCGAGGGCCAGTCCCTGAGCGGAGAAGTAAGGATTCCTAAAGCTACAATCCACACAGGTACTGTAAATTGTATTTGTCCCAACCATGACCACGCTGCTGTTTACTGCAGGTTTGGTTTGCATGGCTCGTCCTGAACACAGAGAGCTTGTTTGAGGAAGAATCTCAGCTACGGCGCTGTGTTGAGAATGAGCTGCTGTCTGAACCCAACATCTCCCCGGATCAAGCCTTAAAGGTAGATACACATTAAAATGTTCTATTTTAAACATATACTTGCTGTCTTCACCTCAGCTATATAGAAAATGTTTCAACTAAGTATAAAATATTGGTCCAAGTCAGAAACCCAAACATTTTAAATTAACTCTTAACAATTCTAATATGGAGCCTGTTCAAATATCAAGCCTGAATTATGCTGATGATGGCAACAGAAAGCCTTTGGTGTCTTAGCAGCTGGCTAATTAAGATTTTTATAAAAATACCAGAAATTATATGATGTATATTCACTTCACTCTAGAAAAAAGAACAATTAAAAAAAATTCACTGCACAACCAACATTAATGACTGCCATGGCCACAATGAACAAAAGTAAATGTTTTGCCAGTTCTGTCCTTCTGGATACGGACTAACAACATTCAAAGTTATGGGACTTTACAGAAGTTTTATAACAACTTATTAGTGGTCTTTTAAGATGATCCTAACCTATAGAACAGTAGAATAAGGCTACAGATACTTGAAAAAGCGGACACAGCCAGAAGAACTTTGAAAGCTTTTCAGAAAGCTTGAAAGTATCTTGATCAAGACCACTTAAGAAATTAGAATAAAGCAGATGCGCAATTCCATCAGGTGTTTGCTAATTGCTGCTGCCACTAGTCTGGAGGAACTGAGTGGGGAAGGCATGGGGAGGGGTGCTCTGTGAAGCGGAAGCTCAGCTGGAGACTGCAGCTTCAAGGAGGAACTTTGGGTAAATATGCGGTGCTTTTTATGAACAAGCGTTTTGGCTCCCTGAATGGCTGCCTCGGGAGATTAAAGAATTTCTCAGACATGCATGAAAGAATGAAAGCAACGCTACAGGTATGTTTTTGATGAAGGAATAACGATATAGCTTGATATAAAGCTCACAAAAGTTGATTTTACATAATACCCCCCTTTAACATGTTGGAGATAAATACTGTACAAGAATTACTTAACAAATTAGTATTATTAATGTATGGGATTTAATATGTCATAAACCTGTCATATATAATAAGAATGTTTCTTTGTCTGAGCTAGAAGGCACAGCAGAGGCTGAAGTTGCCCGTAGCCCCGTCTCTCCAGCGGCTTCAGGTGTATCGCTGGGCCTACCAGGCCTTGGCCACGCCACCAGACCACCCCCTCCTTCCCCTCATCTGGCAGAAGTTCCTGCAGCTCTATCTCAGACAGCCCGGACCAGAGTATGGGTAAGATGAAGTTTCATATGAACAAAACCCTACAATAGGAAAAAATGACGAAAGTTTGTGTTCACTGGTTGCCCACCAGGTTGGCTGCTGGGGGATGCATCGGTAGAAGGTTCTTCCAGACTTCTTCTCAGGCTGCTTTGCTAAAAGATCTGAGGCAGAGAATACAAGAGGTGTCTGATTTCCACCATACAGCCAGCCAGGCTCTCAGGGTGCCCCCACAACAGACCCCTTCATCAGAGAGCCAGGAGGACGAAAGCCCCCATAATCCCCAGCCACTTTACCTCACCTCTCCCCAGCTCCACTCAGAACTGGTTAGGTAAGTTCCTGGTAATGAGAATAACTCCTGTTGTTTTAAAGCTGTTGCACTATACTTCATCTGCTGATTGTTTGCCTTCAGGCTGTTTGGTGTGTTTGCTTTGTGGTTGGATGATGAGACTCTGCAGAAGCAGGAGGTGTACCTTCCCTGTCTTCCACCAGAGTATGAGCCTCACAGACTAGCACAGGTCATGCAGCGGCAGCAGGTCGGTGACTTTGCTCTTTGGGTTGGGAAAAAAAAAAAGAACAATGACACTGCAAAGCCTATAATATTTTTCAATTTAACTGGAGTTTTTGTTATAGGAACTGTGGCTGGAGTACCTGGACCAGGAGCGTCTGCAATATGATGAGCAGGAGGTGTTATCTCTGTGGGAGAAGGTGCAGAGCGAGCCAATGTTCCTGCAGACCCAGAACCTGGGCTTCACTGACTACACCAGCCTGAGAAATGGTATGAATCTGAGCCCATCAGAAGTATAAGCTCTCTGCATCAGTAGGCATGCAGTGATAACAGAATGGTGCACAAATATTTCTATATTAGTAATTTAAAACGTTTTCACCTATGCATTGTTGTATCCTTGCATCCATGTTGTCTGTCCCCCTCATCCATAAATCAATCTAAATAATATTTGAATCTGTTTATCCAACAAGCTATCCATCCATCCGTTTGTCTTTTTCCATCTATCCATCCATCGCAATATGTTAATATATGAACAAATGTGAACTAAAACATTCTTTGAGGATTTCTGTTTCAACCTGTTCTGTTTATTTGTGGATCCAGCACGAGATCGCATCATGTCCAACCTGGAGAAGCACCCAGTTCCCCTTCCAGCTCCTGAGCTCCAGCAGCTTCAGGCTCCAGTGGCTGAGGTTCCCCCCTCCTGCCTCACCGACTCGAACGCTTCTGCCAAACTTTTACAGCAGGACCTCAGGGTTCTACAGGACCAGGCCAGGTACATATTAAAAACGGTCAAGCATATTGTTGCACTCACTTGGAGTTTGTTGTGGAAAAAAGATACCCATTATTTTTAAAATGCTTCGCCTTGTTAGGGTTGCAGTTGCACGTGAAGCACAGCAGGTGGCGATGGAGCAAGAGCTGCTGGAGAGCCTTCCTTTGCTCTTCAAGAACCGACCAGAGCAAGTCAGCATGACCCTGGAGTGTAAAGGGAAGGGAGGGCAGCCGTGTCAGGGAGCTGCAAACATCACCGTCACGGTACGACCCATCGCAGCGCGAGAAAATCGCACGTTAGAGGATTGTTGAGCAAGATTTGTCTGAAGGGTGTGTATCTGTGTAGTGTGAGCGTGTCCAGAGACAAGAGGCAGTGCACAACCAGATAACGTCTCTGCGTAGAGACATCAAGAAGCTGCAGACTGATGCCATGGCTCCTCCACCTCAGAGCCTGGCCCAAGCTGCAGTTCACACTGAGAACTTCATCACGTCAGTAGAAATACAGCCTCCTACTTCCCACAATATCAACAAACGTTAAGGACAGTTGAATGTAAAGGAAAAGCTTTATTAATTTAAAATACATGTTCTAACTTCTTTACTCAGAGCTCTGGTGAATATTTATAAAGCACAGAAATCTCCGGCGGTGCAGCAAGTTGGTGTGTTCGCCTTTTACCAGGTGGTCTCCTTTGTGTGTGAGGACACCCTGCGACACCCCCCGACACGGCAATATCTCTCATCATGTGTGGAGATACTCGGACAGGTGTGAACCAAACACCCACAGACACACTCTAAAACCAGCCAGTCTATTCAAAGACAAATCCACCCTACACTGAGAGTTTATTAACCTAAGTGGGTTAGTCGTTAAACCATTTTCAAGGAGGGATAGTTAGCTTGTTGTTTTGAAAAAAAGAATCTGGAAATTCTGCTTTCTGGATCTTCGGAAGAAAAACATGACTCCTCTGTGATTAAAAGTACAAAACTGGGAAAAACCGAGTAATTCTCCTCACTCTCTTCCTTCACCGGTGAGATTTCCTTATGAGTTTAAATACATAATTTAAATTTTGCTGTGCAGGTTTTTATCCAAGGCAATCCAAAGGAGTGTGGTCGTGTCCTGAAGACGATCCTGGAGCAGAGGCTCCTTTGTCCCCTTATTTCCCCTTTCTTCACTCCAAACGCAGCTCCTGATCACTTTGTCTTCCTCTACCAAGATGTGGTGACGTCCCTTCACCTCGACATTGCTGATGTCATTTTCATGCTGCTCACAAAGGTTTGCTCACATCAATATGCATAGAAAAAAACATGACAAATGCACTAAATACATATATATAATCCTTCAGCTGTTCCATCTTCTCTTGTAGTTCGATTTGTCCCAGTGGTTGAATGAGGCTCATCCCGTGTTTTCGGAGAGAACTCGTTTGCTGGAGCTGGTCCATGGAGCGCTGTGTGTCTGCGGCCGAGACCCAGAGCCAGAACTTCTCATGCCTTTTCACCTCTTCGCCAAACACTGGAGCTTGCTTTTACGGCACCATTTTCCCGACCATTACAGCGACTGCCTGCGTCTGCTAATGACCAGTAAGTTTAGTTTACACACACCAATAAATGCTTGATTTAGTTTAGGTCTGTTTAGTTATTTTTGCAGACTTGTCCTCTTGTAGAATAAATCTTTGCTACCTGTATAAATCATAGTGGAGTTGTTCAGATATAGACATAGTTTCTGTTTCCAATAAGTAATTTGTTAGTTTTTAAAGTCCCTTGCAGAAGCAATAATACTCCTTTGAGTTTTTTGCATTACAGTCGCAAACTTTAATGTATTTCATTAGGGTTTAGTTGTTGTAAACCAACACACAGTTTGGCATAATTGTTTATTAATGGAAGGAAAACAATGCATGGTTTTTAAAGGCTTTTCATAAATACAAGTCTAAACAAGTGCATGGCTCTGTATGTAGTTTAGAATAAAATGAGCATGAAAATGTCAGTTTATCTTCAGACAACCTGTATCCATTTCATGTTTGTAATGTTTGACATTACCAAGCCATTACTCTTCAGCCCATGCAGAAAACCGCATTTATCCCTCTCAGATTTTTCCTCCCACTCATATTTTTACCAGCAGAAGATTAAACTGATAAATAAACGAGACAGAGGTTGAATCATTCTAAGGAGTCAGACTCTAATCTTAAAGGATTTGTCTTTGGAGAAAATCATGAAAATGAATTGAATGTCTGTAGCCTTTTTTATCCTGTGTGCCGATGCTTGATGTGTAGTTTCTTTATTTAAACCGTGTTATAATCTCATCAGGTTCCGCAGACCAGCTGCTGAGTCCAGAGTGCTGGAAAGTGACGCTGCGAGTGCTAGGATGCTTGCCTCCATCCCGCAGCACTAAGACCAAACCTGAACAGTCATTCAGCTCTGCTGTCGCAGCCACAGCTTCCCCTCATAGATCCCCCATAAGCCTCTCCCCTCAGCAGGTAACTCATGTCGGTGGTTTTTATTTAAACATTTTTCTTAGATGTCTAATTGCTTCTGGTATAATCCACAAATTTTGTAATATTTATCTGATTGCCAACAGGTGGAGGAGACAGTCAGCTGGCTGAGCGACTACTTCCTGCGAAGTCGCCTCAGTAAGGCCAACCTCCGCAGCTTTGGCCTCTACTCTGCCTGGGTTCCCTACATCAGTGACGTTGTTACCTTCTGGGAACATCTGATTGGTTGCCTTATTAACACACAGGTCAGCAGCTGCACCAGAGAGCCAGTTGGCAGCAGCAAAGTAATTCAAGGTAAAAATACCAAATACTGTAATTCAGCGAAGAGAAAGCTGGGGATGACTGGCCTTTTAGTTTTGTGCAGATCCTTTTGTTTACTGTCATTATGAAAGGGAAATGTGTCATTCCTCCCACAGCTCTGCAGGATTTGCACAGTAAGCTGGTGAACTTGTTTACACCATGGATCTTTCCTCTGGACACTAGTGAAGGAGGGTGAGTGTATTACAACATCTGCTCTTATATGTCTTTAAGAAGAGATGAGCTTTGTTTAAAACAGAACAGACTCTAGTAACAGCAAAACATGAACATTTTACAATCCTATTCTTGTTCCTTTGTTTTATGTAGTCATGAATCTGTAGTGTTTTAGTTATACATTATATGTAAAACATCCAGTGGGGGTAAGACGGAAGTGGATCTTTTCATTCTAATCTTTTACAAATTAGCACATTAATAAAAAAAACGAATTTCCTTCTTTTTATTTGAGGCCCTCTTTTCAGATCTCAAATAGTAAAGTGTTTATTTCTGGAGTTCATAACCTCCTAATAAAACTTGCGTGGAAGGAAGCCTCTTATCACGTAATTTCAATATTAATATTGCATTAATTCACACTTTTCAGGCCAATACAATATTCATCCAGTCTAATGGCATCCCACTGCAGACGTTGCCTGAGTTGATGAGAAAGAGAAGCAAGTAAAATGTGAACTTATCATAGCTGATATCATCACAGCAGTATTTAACAATAATATTACCCACTGCATGATTTTACTAGTATTGTTCAGCTGTGGTGCTGATATTGGACTGTGATGTACAGCGTCATGTGTAAAGCAAATTAAGCGCAACAAATAAACATAAACACCTGACTCCAGCTGTCAAGCACGGTGGTGGAAGGATCATGATTTAGTCTTGCTTTAGTCACAAGGCCTCTCCGCTTTGCGATTATTTGCTCAGCCTTACACAAAAGTATCCCAGATAAGAGAAAGATGATATGAGTTTCAGATTTTATTACAATGTTTTCTTTTTACTTATTGTAAAAACAACAAAAGTGATGAAAAAGCGTATTTAGAAATGTATCACTATTTTTTTTCTGGCACTACATCTACACACAGGCGCTGGTCTCACAGTGCAGCAGTACAATTGTACTGATTAATGTAACAGTAGTCACATTAGGTAGTGCAGTTGTACTGCTACCCCACACAATATTTTATATATCATATTTTGATGTCTCACTTAACTACCAGTAGAGAAAATAGTTCAAACGGTAAACAACAGTCCCAACCATACTAGTTTGCAAACATGATCTGTTATAGCTTATAAACACAAATAGAAAAAACACAATTTTATACTTATTTAACGGATTATATTAAGTTTTTATTGGTAATTTACTTGGGTAAACTCAGTTTTTCCAAACAGCATCTCTATGCTTATATAATTTTGTTAAGCTAAGACTGGTTTAATTTAAAATCTATCTAATGAAATTCCACTATGTAAAACATTAAAGCTAAAAAGTGGATTTAATGATTATCATGAGAAAAAAAATCTTTCTTACAGTAAAAAGTAGAAAAAAAGAAAATGGTAAGTTTAATATGTTTGTGTCCCAGTAATGCGAAGTGTTATCCCTGGCTGGAGACGGATGCAGCCGCAGCAGGATCTCTGGTCGGTCTGTACGTTCAGCTCACCGACACGCTTCATCACAAATTCAGGGGTAATTTTTTTTTACTTCTTCTTTTTAAACTGAAAGATACTGGAAAAATAAATCCAAACATCTTCTCTTTTAATTTTGGTTTTCTGCCCCCGTCTTTGTGCATGTTAATTTTTCAGATCGCCTGCTGCCTGGTCAGAGAGGTGCTCTGTGGCTGTGTTTAATGCGGTACTGTGAGAGCTGCACCTCCCCCCGCACGCCTGAGTACCTGCTGTACCTGTACCACACACACCTCCGCAGCCTGCCCTGGAGGCATCTGCATCCTGACACTCAGCTCATGGAGCATTTGTTCAATGTGAGACATAGTCTGACCTCTACTCCGACTGATTTGGACACGCGTCGCTCAGGAGAGCTTATTAATCTGACACTTTGAGCCAGCTTCTAATATTAGCAGGAGATCCTAAACTTGACCAACTCCGTTTAGTTCTTAAACAAAACGGCCAGCTTTCTACTATCCAAGGTCACGCACTCTAATATTTCATTGGGCCGCCTTTAACTTTGATTACAGCACACAATGGTGATGGGAGAGTCTGAGCGCTGTGCAAAGCCTTCTCCAAAACATCAGAAAAATTCTCAATGGGATTAAGGCCTGAACTCTACTCTCTGAACAGCTTGTTGACAATTTCAGCCCAGTGAAGTGTGTTATTGTCATCTTGGAGTATCCCTGTGTCATCAGGGAAGAAACAGTCCATTGATGGACATTCAGTATATCCAGGTAGTCAGTAATGTTGCTGAACCTGGACCTGACCAACTGCAGCAACCTCAGATCATAGCGCTGCCCCCACAGGCTGCTACAGGAGACACTATGCATGATAGGTGCATCAATTGATCTGCCTCTCTTCTTACCCTGATGCACCCATCATTCTGGAAGAGGGTCAGTCTGAACTCATCAGATTACATGACCTTCTTGCGTCATTCTAGAGTCCAATCTTTATGCTCCTTTGCAAAATGTAGCCTTTTTCTCTAGTTAGCCTCACTGATTATTTCTTGTGGCTAAAGAGCCATTTTAGTCCAAATCCCTGGAGTTCCCTTCACATTGTGCGTGTGGAAATGCTCTTACTTTCACTATTAAACATAGCCCTGTTTTTCTGCGATCTGATGTCACCAAACGTTGAAGTGATCACTGATCATCGTCATTCAGGGGTTTTTTCTGACCACAGTTCTTCCTCAAAGACGAGTTCCCTACTATCTTTCCAGTTTTTGATAATCCATTGGACAGTTCTCAACCTAATTTTATTAGCGTCTGCAATCTCCTTACAAGATTTCTCTGCTTGATGCCAATGATTTGACCTTTCTTAAACAAACTAACAATTTTTCCAAGATCACAGGATGTGTCTTTCCACATGGTCCGTTTAAGAAATGAGAAGCTACTCATTGCATCAGCTGGGGCTAAATAACTTGTTGCCAGTTGGAAGCCATTTATCCATGCAGCAACTATCCAGTAGGAAGTTCATATCTATTTGCTCAGTCAAAATCAGGTGGCGATTTTTTTTTAATTTTTATTTTTATTTTTTTTTTTTTGGCAAGACAGTTTATTTTCATTTACATTGTGAAATATTCATTAAAACTAAAAGTTTTATCCACTAAAACTCTACTGCTGATGCATGTGTTGGTGTGTTCTTTAAAGAGGAAATTTTCATTAAACTTGATGTCTTCAGGTGGAGAGAGGAAGCCCTAAGAGCTGTTTCCTATTCATGGGCGAACTGATGTGTGACGTTAACTGGATCAGTGTTTTAAGCGACCGCTTAGAAACCCCTCCCAGCTCCACGACATATCTGGCTCTGTCAGCCGTAGCTACGCAGAAGGACTCGCACACCATGTTGGTCTATCTGTTATACATGCTGGTGTTTCTGGCCAAAGAAGAGCAGCTCCTCAGTAAACAGGTGAACCCAGACGTCTTAGATGTCAAGTCAGTGTCAGAGATCTCATTATTTACTGAGTTCATGTTTTCCTCCAGGACTCCCCTCTGCTCAGTCTGCTGGTTCAGTCAACTTCTCTGCCCTGGTACCAACTGGACCTGTCCTCGTACCAGGGAGTTCTGGGATATGTAGGCACCCACTATCCTCCATCTCTGCTGCTCAGTGCTGATTCTGCCCCCCAGCTGCTCCTGAAGTTACTTCGTAGTGCTGCGGGGCTCCATCCACATCCCAATGAAGCTCCACACCAGGTCTGACAATATAATGCTTTTTATTTCCTAATTAACAAATTTGGACTTTTAAAGAACCAGGCAGGGTTTTTGATTTTTGCATTTTTCAGGTTTGGAAAAATATAGAAAAGCTATCATTAAAAAATAATTCAGACTCTTTTCTGTGTTCAAACACAACAAATGGAGTAATAATCTGATTACACAGTCCCGTTCAAGAAAGCTCTTGGTGTAATTCATTTTGGGCTCATTTTCCCAAGATCTCATTGATCTCATTACTTCAGTAAACAAACCTAGTGTTTTGAGATAGCAGTGTGATTATTGTGCAAAAGTTGGTCATTCTTGTGCATCAAAGTTCAGTATCGCTGTCGTGACACTTGGAGACAATCTGTAGCAGAAATGGATTTTTCTGTGATGGAAGTTTTAAGTTTGAAGCAGCTAACAAGCATCAATGTCACTGATGACATCTGGATTAAAATAAACAAACTGACTCACCATCCCAAGAATGTAAGATTATTAAACAGGTACCCCAGGTAACCAAGCTCGAGGGCCCAAGGTATTGAGAAAATAAAAGTCTTGTCGCTAGAAAATGGGCTTGAGATATTGTGATCATAACATAAGATGATAAAAATAGAAATACACCAATCAGTCGGAGAGCATAATCAGTCAATGTTCAAATTCTGACAGAAAAAATTGATTTTTTTTTTTTTTTTTTTTTTTTTTTTTTTTTTCCCCCTTCATTGATTTTAGATTAAAACTAAGAACTTCATGATTTTCAGTCTATAAATGAATCAACCAACTCCATGTACTTTTGATGCACCTTTTCCTGGTTAGTCAGATAAAGGTTGGGGACATACTGTATGCTTTTGATTCATAAATAGGGATAATCTTGTGATGCCTTCATTTTCTCGTGAATTCAAAACTTCCATCTCAGTTAAAAATCCGGCTGCTCATTTATTCTCTTTCTGTTATATTTCTTTCTTGTTATCAGTGGGTCAAAGAAAACCAGAGATAGTTGTTGGCCTGGAGAAGCCTGATTGGTGCATCTCTACATGAAAATGATTGAGACAGCATATTGTTATCTCAACATGATTGTTATAATAACAAAAATAGAAGCTTGAGATCTCAGAAGCTGTAATTACTACAAACAAGATCACATTATTTCGAGATAAAATAAACATTGCAATTAAAAGAAGAACTTAAGATCTCATCTGAAGAGAATAACCTAATTTAACTCTTGTCACTACAAACTACGTCTGCACGATATTAGAAAATCTTGCGATAACGGTAAATATTGCTCTGATGAAATCATGCCTGCTTTTTTCTTTCCTCTGTTTCTAATCTGTGCTTTTTACTCTATGTGATGTTCAGCATTTTTGGCAACATTGTTTGTGTCTGGTTTGAGCTTTTACTGCTGTGAAACTCTGTCCTGCTGCCTAAATATTGTAATAGCATGAAAAATACAACTTCAGAACTCTTAAGACACATTAGCCGATATTTATTGCAATCCAAACAGTTCTTTGCGATGTGAATATTGCTCACACTGATATTGGGATATATTTACGATATATTGTGCAGCACTATTACAAACTGAGCTTTACATCTCCCTGTCTCAAAACAATGAGATTATTGTTATTATATAAACTAAGGAAGTTGAGATCTCAGTAGAAATATAAGAACTTAACTAAAACAGCAACAGAGAACAGACTTTAGGGCTATGAGTATAAAACGGCATTAATCTTTTCTTCTTGCATCTCTGTTGCCCCAGACTGGCACAGCTTCTGTTTCAATTGGAGTCTTGCATCATCCACACTAAATTTAGACTTCAACAATCCAGATTTCTTTGCTGATTCACACAAATGAAAGTAACACATCTTATAGCTGCAACAGCAAATTCTGGTTCCTAGCTATGCTTGGAGACGAGCTGATGCAGTGCTCCAATGCTTTCTCTTGCAGCATGTTGATCATGCTGTTAATAACAGGTAGAATTAACGGAAAAATCTTTGAATAATACATGAATGCAGCAATTAATTTACTATCACATTTAATTTTTAATTAAAATTTGACATTCTTTACATAAATTTGTTTTTGGGAAAATTTATTTCGTCGTTGAGAATCATTTCAGGAGAACCCAGAAAAAAGCAGACCTTCTGTTTGTTCCGTCAGGAGGAGACCCTGAAGGCCGGAGGCTACGTCTCTTGGTCTGTGAAGTCACTGGTGACACTGGAGCAAGGAGGTGGGATCAATCTTAGCAGCCTGGAGGCTCAGCTAGAGACACTTCTGGAAAGTGTTGTTACATTTAACCCACCAGGTGACCTGTCCTCTGCAGTCTTTCTTAGTGACAGCTTCATCCACCTTTTATGAAACTCTCTCGTTGCCTTGGGTTCACCTTTCTCTCCCTCCTCCCTCTGCAGAGGTGGGTTTAGAGCAGAGGCACATGGCGTTCTGCGGTCTTTTCAGTGACTCCTTGACTTTGCTCAACGGGGTGGGGGTCTCAACGGGCGAGGCGCTTGCTGCTCACGTCATTACCTGGCTGGACAGGAAGGGGAGGGGCTGTCCGATTCTGCCTTTGCTCACTGCCTGCTCCCGGTGTCTGGCATCAGTGCGACACATGACGCGCATCATGGAGGCCTGCATCACAGCGTACTTCAACCACGGTAAGCAAGGGTTTGTTTTACCTCTTGTACATTTATTCAGTTCTGTACATAAACATATTGCATATAAGATACAGTCGCCTGCAAAAGTATTCATTCTGCTTTAACTTTTGCACATTTTCTCACGTAAACACAAACTTCAATGAAGTTTTTTGGCATTTTATGAAACAGACCAACACGAAAATGACATAATTGTGAAACTGAGAGCTTATCAGAGTTTCAGGGGGCTAAAGCAGGACAGTCCTGGGAGAAAACATGTTAGAGGCTGTAACACTTGAGGCTGGGGCAGAGGTTCACTTTCCAATAGGAGAACAACACTAAACATGCTGCCAGAGCTACACTGGGATGGTTTAGCTTAAAGCGTGATCATGTGTTATAATGGCCCAGTCAAAGTCCAGACATTAATCCAATTGAGAATTTGTGCCATGACTTGAACATTGCTGTTTACAGAAGCTCTCCATCCAATCTGACTGAGCTTGAGCCACTTTGTATCATAAGAATGGGCAAAAATATCAGACTTTTCAGATGTGAAAGCTGGTAAATCTCTACTCTGAAAGACGGTACAAATGCCTCACTTTTCAGATTTTAATTTTGAATGAAATCATGAAAAAAAATAATTCACCTTCCAGTTCAGAATTGTGTGGTATACTGGTGCTGGTCCATAACATGAAATCCCTTTTGCAAGGCACTGTATGGTTTTCTCTCTTCCTCGTTGGTATTTAATGCACGTCAGATAAACCTGATTTCCCTCAAAATCATCTTAATTTCTGAACTTCCTCCTTGTCGTGTTTGTTCAAGCTGAGGAAGAGTCTGTAGGTTGGGGCCCTGTGTTGGCATCGCTGCAGGTGCCTGAGCTCACAATGGATGACTTCCTCTCTGAGAGCCAATCAGGAGGCAGCTTCCTGACACTCTATGCCTTCATCTTGCAACGCCTCAATAGCGAATACACAGCAGCTAATCAGAGGAGGATCCTGGCTCTCATTAATACGTGGACCACGCAGGTTTTCCCCAGGTTTGACCTTAATTGAGTTTAAGTGCTCTGTAACCTGCAGCCCTATTAGACCCATTAATATGGAAGTTCTTTCTGTCTCCAGCGGTTCAGGTGATGAAGCGAAGCTGTTCCTTTGGTGGCACAAAGCTCTGAATCTGTCTGTGGAGCAGCTGCAGCCGCAAGCAGGAAACACTGAAGTGTCAGGGGTCGTGATGGGGCTGGGGCGGCTGCAGACCAGGCTGCTTCAGCTGGGAGAAGAAAGACTGAACTCTGGGCTGCTTGGAGCCATAGGCCTCGGGAAGAGGTCTCCTGTTTCTAATAAGTGAGCTTCCATCTATTGTATTAACAGATAAAAACCTTTGGAGTTGCAGGGTCTATTGAGTTCCAGGGTTTCTGCAAAGTCTTAAAAGGTGATCATCAGTATTTCATTTAATCATCTTAGGCCTTTAAAGGGGTTACAAGATAGTATTGAATGCTAGATCTTCACTTATATTTAGGTAAACCTTAAATTAGTATATTAATAATATATATATTTTAAAGAGTATAATAAATAAATAGATAATACAGAAAAAAACAAATTAAAGATATAAATAAATCTTCTCTGGCTTGAAAACAGTGATGTCAGTAGTTCACAAAGTCATATTTAACTTGCTCTGGTAAACGAGTGAGTTTGAGCTCTTAGTAACATGGTTTTAAGGTGTTTCTTCCTGATTCTTGTGGGCCTTGAATTTAAATCTTAGCCGTTTTAAAAAGCCCCTAAAACTCAAACTTTACTTCCAGGAAGGTGCAGAAACCCTGTTTTGACACTGTCGATAAATGATTCATCTCTGTTCAGATTCAGGGTGGTGGTCCGCAGCCTGGCAGCATTCCTGTCCATCCAGGTGCCATCAGAGACCGAGCTTAGACTACAACCCACCACAGATTTACAGCTTTCTCCAAAAGCACAACAAGTATGTACAATAACTGTTTTTCATGCTGCGCTGCAAATATTTTCAAAACTAACTTGGATTTCCTGTTTTTTGTTTTTTTTTTCTCCCCACTATGGATGCAGATGTTGGGGATGTTAGAGACTATGTCCAGCAATAAGCAGTACGCTGAGCTACAGGAGGCTTTAAATAAGGCAATCCAGTTCATCCGTTACCCAGGGCACTGTGTCAACGATGGACCCCGCCTCCTGGCCCTGCTGGTCAACCTTCTGTACTCGGACCTCAGATATCTGCACGTCATCCGTTAGCGTTGAATGTTTTTTTTTTTACCCTGGCAAGCAGTCGAAAAATGAAGGACTTCAGGCTCCCGCAGCTGAAACAGGGAGAGTAAACATCTGTGGAGATGAAAACATATCTGAGCACAAAGTTTTCAAGTAGTGACGCTGATCCTGAGGACGTGAGGGCTGTGCATGATAGAAACTGCAACAAATTATGATGCTTGACAGAAACCCAAACACTTCATTTTGTGCCAATCTGACTGACTTTTTAGCACTTTACTTCTGTCTCTCTTGTGTTCATGCCTCGTCAGTTTGCTTTCAGCATCATGTGTTTTTATGAGTTAGGAAGGATTTGGCATATATTTATTGAAGCAGCATTGATGCGCCGTCGGTGTGAGTTTTACACCATCATGTGGAATCTCAGCAGTGAAAAAGATGCAGGGTCCACAGATTACCGGAGGACGGATCTAACAGGGCGGTTGTTTTAGTAGTATGTTCTTAAAGTGAAACGGGGAACCTACGAGGAAATCTAGACAGATTTTATTTCCTGATGTAACTATTTTGCTCTTAATCAGTCTGAAATCTCTCAACTCTCGGTACTGTACACATTCAGATGTATCATCCTTTTTTCAGTGTTGTTCATGTTAATCCAAAAGTGCTCTACCTGCATTTGCCAAAGAGAAGTTATTGTTTTTCCTTTGCTCATTTTGCCCAAGCCCTGGTTTCATCCATCTGTGTCCTGAAAGCACCTCTTACAGTGTGCCCCACCACTTGGCTTCCTTATAAAGTAGTGTGTGCACAATGTTATACAGATGGCTAATGCTGCAGGTATTTCTCAGAGAGAGAGAGAGAGAGATGTGAAGCTGCCTGAGCTTTCATGCAGTTTGACATTCACAGACCTGCAGATTTTTTAATTGAAGCAAACTTTCAGACTCTTTTATGTTTGATCACGCTCCTCAGCTCATTTCTCCTGTTGCTCTGTGCCATCTCAAGAACAGTCGAGCTGCACTGCACTTCAGCAGCCTGGAGCTCGTTTTATCACCGATGTCGGTGTTATTTGGGGACTGTTAATGTTGAGAGCTTTTCTTTTTTTCCTTATAATGAGTCACTGATCGAGAAACGCTCTGCTGGAAGGCTGCACACAGTGGGGGGAGCTACAGATCCAAGTTGCACAAAGGAGGCAAGACAAGTAAATAAAGTTGACTGAATGTATCACTGCTGTGTTTCGATGTTTAGCCTGCTGTTTTAAGACCATGCCTGTATTATTATGGTATGAAACTTCTGCGAATGACTAAAAGTGTCAGAAAAGCTAACATGGAAAAACATCTAAGAAAATAAGAAAGATTAAACCTATAAAATAACAGTGAACTGCAACTTTACCAGGTTTAACTGCTCAAACATTACCAGTAAATTAGTCCTTCAAGGACGTAATGAGAAAAGATGGTGCCAGTGAAAAGTTTACATACACTTAACCATCGGGATGGATATCAACTTTAGGCCTTTAATGATGTATTTCCTATTTTAGTGGAGAAAAAGCATCTTCAGTGAAGGTTGAGAGTTTTTTTTCTAATCTTTACAAGTTTTAAATTATACATACAGACTCAAATACACACATATCCCCCCATTGATGTTTGTTTAAAGGTTCCTCATCAAGTTGCAGAAACACTGCACATCAGCAGGTTTCTGGCATAATTGATATTTGACCACCCCTTTTAATCAGTGAGTTAATTTGTTGGTTTCCTAGAACAGAACTAGTTTTAAGCTTAGTATGAGTTCAAGGACTTGGAGAAACCTTTCTAGAAGCTTGATTTGTCTCTTCGTAAACCAGTTTTGATGTGCTTTGGATCATAGTCCTGTATTGATATAAAGGATCCAAGTTTCAAATGTCTTATTTGTTGATTTGAAATTAGGTTGATGAATGTGGAGGTAGCTCTCTTTCATTATTTCACCTACATTGTGTAAAACACTCATTATTCTGATCAGAAAGCTGCCCTGCAGCATGATGGTGCCACTACCATGCTTGACAGTTGGTACAATGTTCTCATATTGAATTCTCCAAACATACTCCTTCATTTTGTTTAAGAAGCTCAGTCTTTGTTTCATCTAATTATAAAACTTTTCTCAAACACACCACAACTGGCTGTGGATCATTATGGTTTGAAAAAAAAAAACAAAAACACATCAATGATCAGCTTCAAGTTAAAATGTGAGTTATTTACCTTTCAACTTATCTTTACTCCACACAATAATATTAAACATCGAAACAATTCAATTAAGGTTAAATATTTATAAACATATATGAAACCATAGCTTGAAACCGTAACTTTGAATTAATAAATGAGCAATGAGAATGACATCTTAACTTTAACATATAGCAAACATTAAAGTATAAATTTAAACAACTAAACATTTAACTAATCATCTCTGCAGTCTTCTTTGGCCAGCAGTAATATAGGAGGGCTGGGTTAAATTTTGGCCAATCCAGGAGTTCCTTATGGCCTACTTGTGTCAAAGTTTTAACTCTACCATTATTGACAAAATAATAAATTTAATTTACCTTCCTTACTACTGAAATGTTAGTTTCCAGCAAGATAAAGCACTGGAGAGAGTACTAAGCATACATGAAGTCAATCCTGATGGTTGTAAATTTAAAGTATTTGAAAAACAGAATGAGCTTTATTTTAGCAGTCATAACTCATGAAATTAATGCTATGAAGTTTCAGAAAACGGGTAATTAATAAAACACATAAATAACTAGCACCAAGGAGTCAAAACTTGTAACTTTAAAGCTTCTGAGACACAAAAAGTTTAACATTAATTCAGATCCAGATATCACAAGAAACTGGCTGGATGGCAATGCAAGATCATTCCTGTAATAAAGGTTTAATCAAAACACAATTATAAGAAAGAATCAATCTTAATATTGTATTAATACTATAAAATCACTTTGAGTCACTTTGCTCATGATCTGTCAGATGAACATTTGTGGTTTTAAAATTAAAACCCGAATTCTGCAGGAATATTAACTAAATCAACAGGACATCTTCAAACACACATTCTTTTTATAGCAATAGTTTTATGCTCAAGGTCTGGATAATCTCAGGCAGATCTTGTGAAGTAAGGATGTGGGAGTTTCTTTGGGTGGAAGTGGTGTTGAGATAACCTCAAGAAGATTTACTCATCTCTGGGTTTGATGTTGGAACTGGAAATTGAAGGTTTTCTTTGTTACCACCCAATACGTAAACATTTAGAGAGAGGTTGACCCAGGCTCTGCATGTGGTGTTTCTCATAACTTTACCAGGGCCACCAGTTAATGTGGAGGGTGCTGGTTGTATATTGATATTTTTTCCTTTTCTTCCTCTCCACGCTCAGGGCTCTTTCAGTGTTTCACAGCTCATAGTTTGGGAATCAGCTTTTTAATAAGTCCTAGAATTCATTTTTCAGTGCCCAGTTTTTCTGGTGTTTATGCTGCCATTACAGTTTCCTTCTCTGACAAGCATCAATGTGACTGGTTTTCACATGCTGTCATTGTTCTTGAGGTACAGTACATGTCCTCAATTTAAAAAGGAAGCTTTCACACAAAAAAATCAGGGGGGCTGGCTCTAAATGGAGCTATGTGCTTTTGTGTTCATACTTCCATCCAGCCACCTCATTTGACACCAGCACGTCTGCCAGAGAGAAACCTCTGCTCAGGCACCAGTGGTCTCTATGGTTACAGGACGGCTGAAGTGAGGGGGGAGGAGGTGGGAGATGCTTACAGACACTCATTGCTGCCTCTTCTTGCGTCTCAAAAATAGCCTCAGTGTGTTCTTCTGTCTTTCACCGTTTATTCCACCATCTGTTCTGCCGTCTCCCAGCTCTGCTGGTGAAGTACTCTGAAGTTGCTTGGATCCAAGTGGAACCTTGCGCTTAAGTATCAGCCTCATAGGATGTGTCGCACACACTGTGTACATATGCACATTCGCAGAGGAGCTGAGAATCCTGGCAGACACATGACTGTCTGGCAGATTCCTCTGTCAGCGTGCAAACCCAGTGTCAGGTCAGGAATAGCTGTTCCCAGGCTGTTTCTGTGCACACTCAGCATCAGAGTAGCATGTGAATAAACTCACATCAGTCACTAGTCATTAGGACACAAAAATGTGATTTCATTCTCTGAAATATGATCAGTTATGCAAGAACTTCTGCCATTAATGAGTCAGAGAAGGTGATCATATGGCTGGTGTGGTAGCCTTCCTTTGTTAGCTTGTTTGGTTTCTTTCTTCTGCTGCTTTCATTTCCAGTCAGAGGTTTACATACATTCATAAAAAAATGGATGCCCTGTTATTTTTGTCCTTTGATAATCCATTTAAGGTCTTCTATTTCCTGTGTGGAACAATTGTGCATCGAACAAGTTCAGTGTATATTTTCTTTCATCCACATAGTGTCAGAATTACACATACAAGCTCAACTACAGTCCTGTGAAAAGATTAGGGTACCCCACAACAGCCTTTGCTAACATATTGCAACATATTGGGATTGATGAATATGTCATTTTATTATTAATGAAACTGGGAGATTGAGGTATTATAGCTTAAGTGGAACTAAAGAAAGGATCTAAAATGCTCTGTAAGATTTAATTTAAAAAAAAAAACAACAAAAAACTGTATTTGTCCATATATTTGTGGGTATGTCTAACTAAGTTTGGACATTTATTCACAATAAAAATGGCTAAAATGACACACAGCTGTGCATGATGAGAATATCATTGTTTTGCTGATGTCTTTAGATTTTCTGAAACTTCTTTTAGCATTTCCTGCTTGCAGGCTGCTTTCGATGTGAAGTTGCCTGGACTGCCAGACCAGGGCATGTTGGAAGTTGTTTTGAATGTCTTTGAATTGTAGACAGTTTCCTCGAGAGAAAAATGACCGATTTCAGATTCTTTTCAGACCTCTTTAAATCCCTTGCCAGACTCATAAGCTGCTGCAATCTTCTTTCTGAAGACCTCAGACAGCTCTTTGGATCTTACCACGGTGTTTTCTGAGGTTTAAACAGAGTGAACCTCCTTCACAATGCAGAATAGCAATCTAATCAAACCCAAATGTGTGATCCTAGTGTATGTGGTAATACATGTGGGCTTGTCCTAATTTATTCCTCTCCCAAATGTTCCATTATAGGTAAAAAAAAAAAATTAAAAGGTTCAGTTCTTTGTTTATTTTGCTTGAAGTCTTTCACATTGTTACAATTAATGTTAAGGATCTATATGTCCAAATATGTTAGAATGCATACAGGCTGTCATGGGGTGTCCTAACTTCTGTGAAATGACTGTATTTAAACTTGTGATTGTAACTGTAGGTGGGATTAAATGGGACCGTCCGATCAGGACCTGAAGTCTGTCTGTGGTCCCTCATTACTTGGTTCACACCATGGTTTTTTCAGCAGGTTTTGTTTTTTCATTTTGTTAGTTCATTAACCCCCCCCCCCACTTCTCTCTCTCTCTCTCTCTCTCTCTCTCTCTCTCTCTCTCTCTCTCTCTCTCTCTCTCTCTCTCTCTCTCTCTCTCTCTCTCACACACACACACACACACACACACACACACACACACAATCCATTTTGCTTATAAACTAGATACTATAGTATGTGTAGTATCTAGTATATACCTCACAGATTGAGATGAGGCTGCACGACTCAAACTCTGCTGCTAAACAGCTGTTTCTCTGTGACAGCTGCAGTGACCAGAAGTCCCTTCCTGCTGCCAAAACACAGGGACTCTTCAGCTGGACCTACAGGAATGTCCCTGAACATCCCTCTGCACAGCAGCTTCTCTGCATGCTCACACTGTTTTGAATGTTAAGTGTGTGTGTGTGTGTGTGTGTGTGTGTGTGTGTGTGTGTGTGTGTGTGTGAGTGTGTGTGTGTGTGTGTGTGCTGTTTGCACCATATCTACGTGTGTCAGACAGACTCCTCCATTCAGACGCCCACCTTTCTCACACCTCCTCGCCTCACCAGTGACTCAAGCTTAAATGAGTTTTTGTTTCTCTCTCCAGTTCTTCCTCTGGCATCGACCAATCAGAGTAGCAGTGCCCTGCTGAGCGAACCTTTATGGGCACTTAACGATAAAAGTCATCAATAATGACTCAGACCTTCAGCGCTGCTGGTCTAACATGATGTTTTTCTGAGATGGGGACTGGCTGGTTGTTATTTATATCGGGACTTAGAACATTGATGAAGCCAAAGGGGAAATATTTTAATATTTAGCGCCTGGGATGTTTATCATTTTACTTTGTTCCAAGCTGTAAATCCTCTCAATTGTAAACAAGCAAGAAAATCCTCTGACGAGGGAACATTTTGCTCAGAAAGCCTGTGTTGACTCATTTCTAGATAAGGGGACTGATGAGTCAGAGGCTCAGTATAAAAGTAAGGTGTCATATTTAGCTAAAATTAGTCCCAGACTAAGGCAGAACTGATGGCAGTCAAACACTTTAGACCTCCACTGGACCAACAGGTCGGTTTCTATATGTCAGCTGGTTTGGCTTGGGACATATTCAAGTTTGTTTTTAAATTATGTCTGTGTCTGTGATCATGTTTTATAGGAACATGCTTAAAAATTGATGAAAATAGTTCAAATTCATCCAGAGGTAATATTCAGTTTCATGTATGTGATACATTGCATTATATTATTACCACTGATTGTTTTATTGCTTTAATTCTCACTGCATCAATCAAATCTTCAGCCATAAATTATTCTGCTGCTCATTTTATCCATAAAACAAAGTGCATTCCCATGTTTAAAAAACGTTTTTAACAAAATCATCATGGCACAGGTATTAGCACACTTAACAATATCCATATTTTGTAACTTGCAGCTTACATTGTTGATATGTTACTCTTTAGTTAACTCCAATAACATTTCACAAACTTGGATCGCAGAGACAGAGGGGGATGTTTGATCATTTATTTTTGCACAGTCTCTCTGGTTTGTTCAGACTCCTGGGTTCTCGCCTGTGCTCTGCTCTCTTCTACTCACCACAGAAGTTTTCTACTGGATTTAAGTGTGGGGACTGGGATGCTCCATGGTCGTGGAAGACAACTGATTTTGAGTCTAATAAACCAATTCTGTGATGTTTTGTCCATTTGCCAGCATTATCCTGTTGAAAGTCCGTATTCTGACCCATTTGGAATTTTCTGACAGAGTCCTCCATATTTTTGTTTAAAATCTGACATTTCAAAGACTTCATGATGCCACACACTCTAGCAAGTTTCCCAGGGGCTCTGGAAGACAACCAGGCCCACAGCATCACAGATCCTCTTCCATACTTAACAGTGGGAATGAGGTGCTTTTTCACATACCCATGCTTTGTTTCACAACAATCTGGATTGTTTGGTTCTTAAAAGCTCAACCTTACGCCTCTTTCCAGCTAAAGTCCAGCTAAACTTTCCATGTTTATGGAAGGACAAAAAAGAACTTTAATTGCACCACACCCAAACATTTGCCAGGTGTAGCATATAGACAGTGTCTCAAGCTTGTTATTGGAGAACTAGTCTCCTTAAGATGCTATTCTTTGCTGCAGTACTCACAGTGAGCTTTGGAAAGTTTCTTACTTCCTCTTCCCTCCTCATTGTGTGTGATGGTAGGATAAATGAGGCTCCTCGTCCAGCCTCGTGGCCACTGACTTAAAAAATCGGCCTCTTTGTCAGATTTATACCCCTAGGAAACAAAAGACATTTCTACACTTCTGATCAATTAAAACACTAAATTTTACATTTATTTTAAATAATTAGTAGCAGTACCAACAACTGTGTCCCTGGTGATTTAGTTTTTTAAAAAAAAACAATTATTTCTTTATTTCTCAGGGTATGTAATTAATCATTTGTTTTATGTTCTGTTTTGTGAAGAAAACTGCTTTTCGACAACGATTCACTGCGTACAGCGTCTATATTTAAGTGATATTATAGTGAAGACACGCAAACTGTTAAAAACAGAAGGCATACTGTGTAAGGCTCTAAACTTTGCAGTCTGCCGCAGAACCTCTTAAAGTGATTTTTGAAAAAAATTTACTTTTTAATGATTTCCCTGATTTTAAATTGTTCCACATATATTTATTAAAGAGTCCTAACATAAGCGTTTCTTTTTTAAAGGTCCCTCCTAAGGGTCAAGGCTTGGTTATTTTAGCAGAGGTGTCTAAACTTAGATTTTAAGTGGGGGGTAAACCTTTAGTGTTGTGCCTGTGCAGGGCATTCCTGGTTGGTTGTAAGCAGAATTTTATTTGGCTGCCCACCTTCAGTAAGGCTCAGTAGCTACAACATTGCCATAGACCTCCTTCATATGTTGTCCATGCTTGATCATTTTTACATTTTGTATAAAACACACCCAGTTTTACAGTTAGTTACCAGGTTAATAATGAGTAATTTAATAATAATTTAATGCAACTGGTTCCTTGATGATAAAATCAGTCATTTCTACTTATTATTTATCACAGAAACAGTTGAGTAAAGTGTTTGGCAATGCCTAACAATTAAAGAATGCATAGAATATTTTTAAATCTCAGACAAGCGAAGCAGAAATTGTTAAAGTAACTCTAAATGATGACTTTGTTAACACAACTTTCACACTCAGCGTTTTTCTTAGTATTGTAACAGTTGGTGATGTTCGTGGTTTTTGATTATGGGCGGCATGGTTCAACACCAGTGTTGAGGACAGTGTAAGTACTGTGAGACAATATGGGGGTGTCCTACAGGAGGCTAACGTTGTCCCTGGTGCTTATCTCTTGATGTCATTGGGTAGAAGTGGATTACATTCCAGGGCAACACAGAGACTCACAGAATAAACAACTATAATGCACACAGTCATATTGTACCCAAGGGCCATTTAGAGCAGCCAGTTAACTAACAGTCATATTGCTGGATTGTGGGAGGAAGCTGGAGTACCTGGAGAGGACCCATGCATTCACAGGAAAAACGTACAAACTCCATGCAGACTGAACTCAAGCTGGGATTTGAACCTGGGACTGTTTTGCTGCAAGGCAACAGTATTTCCCACATGGAGAAACTTGTCAGCCACTATTCACACTAGAGCTGGTGCATTTGTCAATAGTTCCTGTGAATTCAAGTTATTTTGAAGGGTGGGTCTGCAAGCATTTGCAAAGTCTGCTTCTGCCTCGGGCCTGCTCTGCTTTTGAAGTTAGTGCTGGGAATGAAGCCTCGGATTGAATGCATGAAAGGGACGTAAGAAAGAAAGAGAGAGAGACGTCTGGTTAATTTTGAGTTTTCATGCTGTGATTTGATGATTGATGCCTTTACAGAGATAGAAGGTGAAGATGCGGGTGTGAGTGGAGTCATCTCATGACTCAGACCAGGCACGAGGCACGACTGTTGCACCGCGCGCATGGACACGCACACCCACATTATTTCAAATCAGGATCCATACAGGACTCTGTCTCTCCTCAGTGAACTCGCAACAATCATCTGCCCAATCTAATGAGAGCTGGGAAGAAAAAAAAAAACAAAACAAAACACGTTGTTTCTTTGTGGAAACTTGTTTTTTTTTTTTTTTTTTTTTAGTTTTTTTGAGCGGATCCAATAGATCCAGAAAAAAAAAGAAGAAAAAAACGACTACTGCAAGCCGTCTGAGGGGGCTGGGTCTGGTCTGGTCTCCAGCCCAGGCTCCATATAGGAACGGACACAGAAGCAGCAGCAGCAGCAGGGTAAGGACATTTTTAAATCCAGTTTATACTTTTAAAGGATCATAAAGTTTATGAAGAGGCTGGATTTTCCAAACCATCGCCAGGGAGTTAAGTTATTTACGCCTTTAAATCTATAACAAGAGACATCGATTAAAACGCATTTCCCTCCTTGATTCTTGGGACCAGTCTGCTTCAGCTGCCCCATCACCACAGCACTGGTACAGATTTGGCTCTGAGGTTTTCCACCGAGACGTCAGGAAGGCAGGCGGGCGGACCTCAGCGTTTGGTCACTGGTTATTTCAGAGCCTGTGATCCCCGCCGGTCTGTGCTGCGTCCTGACGTCAGGTTATTATAAGAAGGCAACGGAACCAGAGCGGCTGGGCAGACAGCGGGGCTGAGGGGCAGAAAGGAGCGGAGAAACGGGCTGGAGGAAGCCGGACCATGCTGTTCTGATTCCTTATTGACAGGGCATTCTGGTAGGGCTTTGTCTTCACTTCTTTTACACGGTGGACGTGTATATAAGCACGTATTTGTCGGAAAATAGGCGGAAATATTGAGTTTCATTTTTGGCATTACATCGCAAATTGGAACTGTTTCTTTAAGCTAAGGCACCAGCAAAAAATTTCCTCCTCATTTTGCTCTCTGGAGACTGCTGTGGCATGTTCAGAGGCACTGCAGTGAGGGGGGTCTCTCCTGCCCATAAGGCTGGTCGAACACAATAGATGCAGGCAGATTATCAGCATGGTCTGCAGTTGGCTGAATCCTTCTGTTTTTACAGCAGGGAAATCTCCTGCAGTTTCAGAAAAGGTGGTTGAAGAGAAATGATTCTGGAGCTTCCAGGGAGAGTTGATGAGGAGAAGCCCTTTTGGTTACTGTAAGATGAAGGGAATTCCTCTGCTCTCCATCTCAGACTACATCCGCACCATATCACCATGGCAACAGTTGGTGAAACCAGCACTCTCTGTTCTCAACGTATCACTTCATAGATCTCACACTAAGTCTCCAAAGGAGATATTTGGTGGGTGCATGCCAGAGTCAGGGCCAGCCCAAGGTTGTCTGAGGACCTGAGCAGGATTTCATTTGGGGGCCCACTTCCAGCTAAATCCATTACATTTATTACAGATTAGGAGATTAAGGGAGAGGAGGTGAAGTTTAATGTTTGTTTCAAATTAATTTTCCAAGTCAAATCTTTGATGTTTAATCACTAAAAGTAAAATTGTTACATCAGATGTGTGCCAGATAGGTTGCAGATAGCACTGCATTTCTGCATGAAAACAGAGTTTTATTGTTATGCCTATATTAACACATCAACACTAGTATCTTTTTTTTTTTTTTTTTTTTGAAAACTTTATTTAACACATAAAAATGTAATGAACTGCTGAGGGTTTTAGAAACTTAAATCTGTGTAAAATTTACCATGTTGTTACAAATAAAAATTTGCATTTAAGTTTAAAGATCAACAGTAGAAATAAGTCAACACCTGTTAATGTTGAGTTCCTCACTGAAGCAAACATGAGGCGCTTTTATTTTTGAAGAACCACGCATCTTTTTGTAATGATGTAAAATGTTTCATGAGCAAACGCTCAAATAATGCTGGTTCTTGTTGATCTGTGTTCAGGTAAGCACAGGGGTGACTGTGGCTCAGTAGGTGGAGTAATTTTCTTGCAGTCTGAAAGTTGTGGGTTCAATTCCAGCTTCCTTGTACCCCATGTCGGTGTGCTCTTGGGTGAGGTGTTTTACCACAAGCTGCCTGCTCATCTTTGTATGTGACCGCAGAGGCAGCAGAAATAATTAAACTTTGATTTTAACTTGATTGTTGCTTCAGATTTTAAAAAGTGAGATTTTTCTTAGGATGTTTCCAACTGATTCTTTCAGAAACCTACCTTGTGTAAATTCAAGTTTTGGTACAAGTCCCCTCGGCCAGCAGGAAGGCCATTAGCAATTGCAAAGTTTGCCTATACCTAGACCTGTTTGGCCAGGTCATCAGGTTGCATCTCAATAATTTTGAATATAATAGAAAAATGTATTTATTTCAATAATTTAGTTCAAAAAATTATAATGAAACATTACATAGATTCATTACACACACAGTGTACATATTTCATGTGTTTATTTCTGTCAGTTGATGATTTTGGTTCAGAGCTTTTGAAATCAAATTTTGGCTTCTTAGAAAACTGTGAAATTGTCAGTATAAATGGCCAATAAAAAGTATTTTTAATACAGAAATGTGGACCTATTTAAACTATGTGCATGTATTGTACAGTAAATGCAGACAATGCTTGACCAGAGCTCCTTTTGCATGAATTACTGCGTCAGTGCAGTGTGGCGTGAAGGTGATCAGCTTGTGGTTCTGTTAGGTGTTAAGGAAGTCCAGGTTGCTTTGATAAGAACCTTCAGCTCAACTGAAGGTTGCTGTGTTGACAGTGGGCTTCAGAAAACACAGTAGGCTGATGCCAGCAGATGGCATAGCACCCCAAATCATCACGGAATATGGAAACTTCTCACTGGACTTCAAACAACATTCTTTGCCTCTCTGCTCAGCCTCTAAACTCTTAGATCTTGATTTTAAAATTAATTGCAGAATTTACTTTCACCTGAAAAGAGGACCTTGAACCTAGAAGCAACAGTCTAGTCTTTTTTTTTCTCCCTCCGTCCGGTTAGATCGTTTAGCACAAGGAATGTGACATTTCATAGGCAATGTCCTGGATATGTCTGTGGTGACCCTTGGGACTTTGACTCCAGCTGCATTCCTCACATTGTAAATTTCCCCCAAACCCTTAAATATGCTTTGCTTCATGATTCTCTAAAAGGTGTGGTTATTCTAAAAGGTGTGATTATTTCTGCATCTTTTTCTACCACACATTATTCCCAACTTTATTCAACTTTTGTTGGTCCTATGTTATGTGATAATTGTGCGAAAAAGCGAATTGTGGGTTGTCATTAGCTGTAAACCATAATAAACGTTTAAAATACATAATGCTGTGTTTAATAAATGTATATGAGTTAAACTTTTTGAGTTACTGAAATAAATTAACTTTTCAATGAAATTTTAACTTACTGAAATGCATCTGTATATAGCTTATCATCCTGGGCAGCATATGTCTCAGAAAACTGTTATGAGACTCTTTTTCTGTCCTTATGTCTCACCAGTGATACAGCACAGTCTGAGCTGAAGAGAGGGTTTCTGAGTCCGGAGAGGTGCAGGTATGGGGAAGGACTACTACAAGACCCTTGGGATCTCCAAAGGTTCCAACGAGGATGAGATCAAGAAGGCCTACCGCCGCATGGCACTGCGTTTCCATCCGGACAAGAACACAGATCCAAACGCGGAAGAGAAATTCAAAGAAATCGCAGAGGCCTATGAGGTACTCAGTGACCCCAAGAAACGGGTTGTCTATGACCAGCTGGGAGAGGAAGGTGAGGAGAAAATGGGGGCTGTTCTTCTTCTCCAGTTTTGATCACTGAGTGAAAACTTTTAGAGAGCATGCAGAAAAGCCTGCCGGGCTCCCTCCATTTGAGAAGCCAACAGGCTTTTCGACTGACTCAGGCACAGATCTAATATCACACAAATGTGCGTCAGTCACTAAAGTAATAACCCTGTATCCTTCATGTTTTTGTGTTTTATATGTGTGTGATTGTTGGTTATTATAGTGTCAATAAGCCTCACCAGGTCCAATAACTTATAGTCCGCTTCAGCTGCTGGTGTGGTGTGTTCCCTGACAGACAGATGGCTCGAGATCATGACGCTGTTGTGATATGAATAGCAACAACTGCGGTAGTTTGCATTTGTGGGTGTTTTGTGCATGCATGTGTGTATTTGTGTGAGTTTGTTGTTTGCAGTGACCTTGTATTTCAGTCATTGCTCCTCCACCGGCAGCACTGCTGGAAGATCGGTGATGCTGTGGGATTTTTCCCACCCACGTTGGTTTGTTCTCTCTGCTGTTACCTACTCGTGCTGTGCTTTTTGAGCAGAGTCCCCTGTCTAGTATCTGACTTTTTAGAGACTCCTAAACATTTTTCATTCAAATTTATGTTTCCAAGGTCAGTTTTCTATATTTTTTCCCTGGAGTTTTAATTAAAGTCTCGTCTATGTAGTACAAAATACTTACCTTAAACTGTCTAAATAGCCATCTTATCTGTTCCACAAATTTCAAAACAACACAACACTGAAACTGGTTACTATTTTTGTAACCTGGGTTAGCACCATTATACTGCTTTTTTGGCATCTCTACTTCTAAACTTTTATTGAATAGTCAATAGCACAGTAATACTGAAAAATGACATTGTCTTAGAAAAAGGGGCAGAAACATTTTGTGATTTTGCAGTCATGAAATTAAAATAAGTCCAGGTCGACTAGATATAATTCTGGTCATGCGAGGGTTAAGGACTACAGATCCTGGTAAACCTGAATTTAAAGGTATCTAAAGTCCAAAAATGTATGAAATGGCCCTTTTTAAATTTTTTAATGTGTCTGTATTCAGTCCGTATTTCAAAAACCAAAATACTAAAGGATGAAATGTTAAAATCAAGGTTTGATGGGGCAAATCAAACACAAAGAATGTAAATGAAATAGATCTTTAGAAAACTAAAGACAAGAAATAAGTCAGAAAATGAAACATTTATTCATTCTAAATTCTCGTTTTTCATACTTATCTACACCTGTTATTTTTGTTACCAAATGGTAACAAAAATAACAATTTTCCTGGCTGTTCAATACTGGGAACGAAGTCTTGTTGGTGTCAAGCATTTCCTATCCCTCTGTTCTGTTGCAGGTTTGAAGACAGGAGGCAGCAGCTCTTCAGGTGCTCCTGGCAGCTCAACACACCACTACACTTTCCATGGAGACCCCCACGCCACCTTTGCCTCTTTCTTTGGGGGCTCCAACCCCTTCGACATGTTCTTTGGCTCCAGCCGCAGCCACAGCCGCTCCAATGGTTTCCCCTTCCACAACGACCACAGCAACGGGGCAGAGCAGGACACAGAAATGGATGAGGATGACCCCTTTGCTCATTTTGGGAGACAGTTTGGCTTTCCTGGAGGAATGAACAATGGCTTTCCAGGGGAAGGCCGCAGGAGGAGGGGGCCAGCCCCGTCAGAGCGCCTGGGGACCAACCGAAAGCACCAGGATGCTCCGGTGGTCCATGAGCTGAAGGTCTCACTTGAGGAGATCTTCCATGGCTGCACCAAACGCATGAAGATCACTCGCCGCAGGCTGAACCCAGATGGGCGGAGCATGAGAACGGAGGACAAGATCCTCAATATTGTCATCAAGAAGGGCTGGAAAGAGGGGACCAAGATCACTTTCCCAAAGGAGGGGGATGAGACCCCTGAGAACATTCCTGCTGACATAGTGTTTGTGCTTAAAGACAAGGGGCATGCCCACTTTAAAAGAGACGGTTCCAATATCATTTATAACTGCAAGATAACCCTAAAAGAGGTACGTTTAACTTCTTTCATGTCAGTTTTTCTTCTTATGTTGCACACAGATTAGTTGCTAATTCTTTAGAGGGTGGGAGTTTGATTCCCAGTGGATCCAGCCAGGCAAACACTCACTGCAATCATGCAGCTGGGGAGAGTTGGAACAGTATGCAGAAATGGCTCATACTGTGACTTTCAAAAGGATTCATAATCATTGAACTTTTTCACCTTTTATCATGCTACAACCACACACTACAGTGTATTTTGTTGGGATTTTATGTGAAAGACCAACAGATAGGAGCGCATAAATGGGAAGTAAGGGGAAATATTTTTTTACACATAAAAATCTTTTGGTCATTTTAGGAGGGAAATATCTATAACGTGCAGGACACTGGTGCTAGAGGGCTGGATTCTCCTGTCTCTGTTATAAAATAATATCCTCAGACTTTGAGTGTCCACCTAAACTGACCGGCCAGGAAAGGATAGCATTAGTCAGAGAAGACAAGAAGTCGATGGTAACACTGGAGGAGCTGCAGTGATCCACAGCTTAGGTGTGAAAACAGCAGTTAGCTACAATAAATGGTTTAGAATGGTCCAGTGAAAGTCCAGAGGACCAGAAGTCCCAAAGACTTGCAGCTGTAATTGCAGTGAAGGATGGTTCTATAAACTGCTGAATTAGACAGTCTGAATAAAAAATGCAAGCCATGTATGGTTTTTCTTTACTTTAAAATTACTCTTATTTGTGTTGGTCTATCACATAAGATCTTAATAAAACACTTTATATTTGTGGTTGTAACATGAGAAAATCTAAAAGCATTCAAGGTGTGTGAATATTCATGCAATGCACTTTATTCTGCTCCTTATATTCATCTCTGATGAGGCGGTTCTGGATGTGTATGCCAGTGTGGTCAGGATCAGTCGGAGCAGAGTCCCTGCCACCAAGGTGTGAAAGAAGAAGCAGGAATGTGGTGTCCTGGTGTGACAGGCATAGAACCAGCGTCTTCATTTGTGATGTGCATCACCATGAAATCATATACATAAACACCTAAGACAGCACACAAGTATCCGCCTCCTGTAAACACATTCAGTTAAAGATGGATTGTAGTGTTACAGTGGTGACAATCCCAGCTGCTATTATTGCAACTGGCAGGATATTTAATTGGCCGCTCCTACAGTTTTGAGGGCAGAGGGTGCAGCTTGGCTTTAGTGTTTCCATTAAAGTTGCCATATCCTGCTCTACAGTTCACATAGTCAACCTGATAATAGGTGCTCTCAGAGCATCAGGGATGTCAGTGCAGTTCTTTGTACTCAGCTTAAGCTAATTTTTATGGTTTTCTTGTAAAAGCTCCAGCAACTTTTGCAAATAACCACCTAGGGTAATGCAGCAGTGGCCTCACACATCAACTCTGCACAGACTAGAGCACATGTGTTTATTGAGTCATATTTAAACCTGGTGATGTTGCTTACTCAAATCTGCAAGCGATTAAATTTGCACTTTGCAACTCCCACAGCTAAAGCCTTCTCATCTTTCCACAGCCAGATAAGAGACTTAAGTCTGGTGGAGTTAAACATGAGATGAGGCAGAGTAGGGGAGATGTGTCTGGGGTGGGGGCTGCATCCTGGGAGTTTTAAGGAAGTGGGTCAGATGATTTAGTTTCCAACGCAAAAAGGAGCTCATATATCTCTCCTCCTTCTGCTCTGCTTTCTTCGAAAATGCTGAGAATGCTGCAATGAAAACCCAGCATCAAATGCATGCTGCACACACCACAGTCTATCAAAGTGTAAAATATGTCATGCAAGACATAAAATAACCTCTGTCACAGGGATAATTGCTGCCACAAATAAAAGCCAGCTTGTTGATTCTGAGGACCAAAGCAGAACTGTTAGGATGTGTTGATGTTCGAGGTATGAGTATCAAATATTATGTAATATTTTGACTGCTGGATTCTTCCCTAGCAATGAGGTTGCTCTGTTTTGTTTCCTGCCAGAAGTGTCCCTCAGTAGACAGCCTTAGTTTAATGCTGCCAAGTCTGCTTTACCATGCTGTGATACTCATGGGACATGACATGACACCACTCATAAGCAACAGGAGCTGTAGCTCAAATCTGATATGCTGATTTCTCCCGAAGCAAATTCTATTCAAACTTACAGAAGGCCAGAATGTAGCAATACTAATGGCTCAGAATCAGATGTCTTTCTTCCATCAACTTAATAACTGCTGATGCAGATGTTAAATCTCTGAAAATGTAAAATGGCATGCCTTTCCAGAGGGTTTTGTGCTTAAATGGACAGTTTGTGATTTTTGAAGAGAGATTTTGTTAAACTCTTACCTGCAGTAGGTAGCTCTCATTTCCATTTTGTATAAATCCAGATTATTTGGACTCCAAGGCTAAAGCTAATAGCTTGTTCAACAGGAACCAAAGTAAACTTCTACCATCTTGAAAAAAACTCCAGTATCAATATAGTCAAAGAAGTTGATGCAAATGGTGGCTATAGTATGTCGCCATTGATCTTCCTGTGTGAAACTATATTGGACAAGTTATTTCTGTCAGATGTTTAGAAAAAATTTATCTTTTGCTTGTTAAAAAAATAATCAAGACTACCTGTTATAAAGTAAAGCATTGTAGAAAATTAAACTATTGTATTGGTTTAAGTGAATGCTGCTTTGCTTTGATTTACTAATTTGCAGCTATTCTGACCAGAAACGTTTGGCATGTTCTGTTCATTTGAAACAAGTGGCACTCCACCTCCTTTAATTTCCTGTGTAAACAGTCATCAACTTCTGTGTAAATTACCACCCACTGTGAGCATCAGGTTGGTTTAAAGGTTTATAAAATAGCATTAGTGTAAATTTCTATAACATGTTTGAAATTGGAGTTGTTTCAGAGCGGCAGAGGCCTGCTTTGGTCTTGATCTTTCTCAGTCTAGCTGTTAGCCTCAGCTTCTAGGACCAACTAATCACCAGGGGTTATCTACTGCAGGTAAGATATTATATTACCAGTTTATAAACTTAGAGCAGAGGCTGACTTTAAAAATCCTTAATTATCCCTTCAAATCCAGTCAGTCATCATTAAGAGACAGCTTTTCAGTCCACATCTATGAGAGGATGCTTTGGATTATAAAGACATTTATTGGTTACATCCAAAAGCAAAAACAAAACAGAATTTTTAGGTTTAAGCATGTGAAGAAAACCATCATCGTGAATGTTTCACTCTGAGAAATTACTGCAAATCTTGAGAGTTTGCATTATAAAACAGTAAAAACTGTCAATGTTTGTTTGTTTGTTGCCAGTCTCTGTGGTATTGTTGTCTGAGCAGAGCCTTATGCAATCACTGATCAGATGGCAATGTGTGTTCAGTGTTATGGCAACCAGTGTCTGTGCGTAAGTTCTGCATTAGTGAATGAAAGTGTTCAGAACTGCAGGATGAGCCTTTTAGACAGTCAACAGGGCAGGTCAGAGGGCAATGTATGTAGAGGGTGACAGGACGCTGATGTCATGGATGGAAAAACACTGTCTGTGCTCTGAGACAGCTGCTCCCTTGATCCAAAAGTCTATGGTCCATATTTACTTCCCATTAGACGGTATAGGACAACCCAGCAATGTTCCTAGAACATTTAGCAAGTACAGACAGATGTGCTCAGAGGTTAAGCCTGTGCGAATGAACAATTACATCATGAAAAGCTGGTGGACTGAAAGTTAATAGTGCTTGGAATTTGGTCTATAATAAGTCCTCCATTTTGTTTTACGTTTGGCTTTATGAATTTGCTTCAGGACTCTGCTAGACACGTGCATTGTCAAAAACAAATCTGTATTGATTATAGTTATAAAACAGTTTATTTTGAAGGTAATAGACTCCATCTCCTCATGTTCCACCCAGTTCTCATTAGGTTTTAGTAAATCTATTCAGAACTTTGGTTAGTAGTTCTATGTATATTTATAATGATGTGGCCTCTGTTATTGCTACTATAAGCGTCTCATAGATGTGTGTGTCGTGTTACTGCAGTCAAAGTTCCCAGACTTCTCTTGCCTTTTTAGCTAAATTTTAAAGGATAACTACATTCGTGTCTTTTGGCAAATTTTCCATTAAAATGGTTGCATACAGCACACTGTGAACAACCTGCTTCCCTATTAATGAGCTTTTGTGGCTTATAACTTTCTGATGAACACCTGTCAAATTTTCCCCATGATTGTGTAGGTCGCAACATAACATTTCGTTGTTAAATATTATGTTACTAGTCTTACGTATGATTCAAATTTTCTGATAAGCTGAACTTTGAGTTGTTATTAGCTGCAAGTCACTGAACTATATTTTTCTCTGTGTTATGAATCTTCATAACCTTCACTTTTTAGATTCAATTACTTAAATAAAGTAGGTTTTTAATCATGTTATATTTTGTTGAAATGCATTTGTATGGTGTCAACTCACAACAAATGTAATCTTGAGGCACCCTACTTCACAAACATATCCAATTTCTCTTTGGTATATATAATCCAAAATATAGTCTAAATTCAATTCAAATCAATCCAGTTCCTTGCTGTACAATATGGTCATATAGTCAGGTTCAGATCTTATTACTTGTAATACTATTCAATCCTAATTATAATACAGTACAACATAAGCCAGTTTATTATTTGATGCAAACTGGTAAAAAAATCATTCTTACAAACAACTTGCATGTATTATTCTTTTTTATTCTAAGACATAGTATAGTTTTTTTAATATATATATCTCCAAGTTACTATTTTGTTTATTTACTCTTACTCTCCTGACCCAAGCCTTTCTATTTTGTAACTATATGGTCATCTCCAACAGCTCTCCATCTGTGTCTTTTCACACCTGACTCTATTATTTTACTGCTTTTCTTTGTAACAGTTACTTCTTTATATAGTGTTATATAAAGTCTGTGGTTCATTCAGATATTCAGGCACAGGGTTAAAATAGTTGTTTTTGTTCAGTCTAAATATGCCAAAAGATGCCCACCACAAAGCCTGTGAAGTCGTTAAAACCCACATGTCTCTGGATTCATGGCACATTGTGATAAGGAGGTAAAACTTGTGTGTGTGTGTGTGTGTGTGTGTGTGTGTGTGTGTGTGTGTGTGTGTGTGTGTGTGTGTGTGTGTGTGTGTGTGCGCGTGCGTGCGCGCGCTGGCAGGCATGACTGTGTGGATCTGACAAGCCCTCCAACTATTCACGAGCTCAGCCGATTCCTGCCTCACTTCATTAGCCCAAGATATGAGGGTGCTGCTAAAATTAGTCCCCAGTGCAATGCTGACACACTTTTGCACTCACACAACACACAAAGACCTAAAAACTTTTTCGATGCCAAGCTCCTAATGTTCCTTTCCAGAGGCTGTTCTCCAGACCCTACAGCGCTGTAGTCCAAACTAAATGATCTTTAAAGAGGAACACTCCTGTTTGTCTGTTTTCACACACAGCACAGAAAACACAACAGCGTTTGCCCTGTGATGACATGTTGGAGGGAAGATAAATTCCAGTTTTACCTCATGGAAACATTAGATCATTAGGATATTCATGGCTCTGGAATTCATTTCTTTCTAAAGATTTTAACCCTCTGCATTTCCTCTCTGTCCAGGCTCTGTGTGGCTGCACTGTTAGTATTCCCACGCTGGAAAACCGCGTCATCTCGCTCCCTTGCCACGACATCATCAAGCCAGGAACGTTGAAGCGGGTCAGGGGGGAAGGCCTGCCTTTCCCTAAGAACCCGTCACAGCGCGGTGACCTCATCGTGGAGTTTTCTGTCCGTTTTCCCGACAGGATTCCCCCTCAGTCCCGAGAGATTATCAGACAGCACCTCCCCCAGTCGTAGGAGGACCCCTCTGAGCCCACCACCGTCAAACAAAATGACCCATCATACAGCCTCATTTACTCCTCCCATATATGGTAGTCACAGTTTTAATGTCCTGTGTTGATGCACACAACATCTTAGAGAGACTTTACAGCTGAGAGACAAAGAATGTGGAAGGACTGGCAGGATCAGGATTTGATTTAGCTTTGTATGTGTTGTCTTTTGGTCCAAGCACACACACAAGTAACCAGATAGTAAAGCGGTGCTGAGGGTGGGCTGTGCACAACTGTGGCTTCTACCCGACCTTCTTTTCTTAACTGTTTTTTACAGATTTATCAGTGATTTTATAAGCTGTCCTCCTCTCTGATCCTTGTCTTTTTGCGAAAGGATGAAGTTTGAGATATTTTTTTAAAAGAAACATTTAAATAGGATTTTTTTTTTTTTTTTTTTGTTATTTTTACCTCGAGTGTACCAGCAGCTTGAGTGTTTTCAATACAAAGCCTGGTTTTAACATAACTCCACCTTGACTTTTATCTTCTTGCTAAACAGACATAGATTTTAAGTCTGTATGCTCATTAGCATGGTCAACCATCCCTGAGCAAATAGAGATCCGTTAGGCAAATTCCACATGACGTTCCACATTGCACTGCAGTTCACACTTGACATGGGCCGGTTTCTGGTCTCACGGTACTCCAAGGTCTTAAAAGGTTACAGATTCAAATCCCCCAAACCTTTCCTTCATACTGATTATACAGTTTAATGCCATTTTATAGAGATGCATGAGAAAATACTGGTGTGAACTACACCTTTTTCTAACTGTCTAAAGCGTAGAGTAAAACTTAGCTACCGTTCCCTCATTTGTTGCTGTGCACTGCCGGTCAGCTGCCTGAAAGTAGGCTGCTATTCTTTTTTATTGCTTACAAGAAAAAGGAATTCAGCTTTAGGATACATTTTTGGTATAACACAGGCTGTCATAATATGGAAACTAGAGGGGAAACCATTACTTTTATTAAGCTGTTTTAAAACCGCATTTGGTAAGCTTCAAGAGCCATGTTGCTTAATCATCCAACTCCTCGCTCTACCCAAGCAGGTAGCCCAACTAAACCACTTCACATCAGCAGGGTGTACCCTAGTATTACTCATCTGTGATGGTCTGCTCTTGTTAATTAGCATCTGTTATTTCCAGATCTATGTTACAACATCAGGAAGCAGGACTGAACTGATTGGGACACAAGCTGTATTTCTCAGCTTTTAACAGCCACACATCTCCTTTATTTTTAGGGGAGCTCTTCTCTCCCACTTGAAGGTATTAGGTTTGAATCCTTGCTTGGGATTCTTTACGCAAAGGTACAAGTGTGCATGCATGGTTGTTTGACCTGTGTGTTTCTGTGGTGCCCTATGATGGATTGCCAACCTGCCCAGGGTGTAACTTCACCTCTTGCCCAGTGATAGCCAGAGATAGCGACCAGCCTGGAATTCATTACAACCCTGCAAGGTTAAGAAGGTATAGACGATGGATGAATGGATCTAACATTACATGGTTTTGTTTAATACCCCTGGAACACCATGCATGTCTCTCTTTGGTTTCAGTGGCTTAGGAGGATATGACACCAAAGGACAGGGGTCTGCAACTCCGGTTCTTGAGAGATTTTGTACTGCACCTTTCACATGCATCTCTTCTCCAACACACCTGACTCAAATGCCTGAATGACCTCCTCTTTATGTCATCAAGTTCCACAGAGGCCTTATAATGAGCCATTAATTTGATTCAGGTGTGTTGAATCAGGGATTCATCCTCAAGTTTTAGTACAGTGGCTCTTAAGGATTCACATTTAACACTGTACCATGCAGAATTTGATCACCAGAAAAGCTGGGCTGCTGTGGATGTGTTTGACATGTTGAAAAAAAAAAATCAAAGCATGCGTTCTGCAGTTGTCACTCCCTTGAGTTATAGTTCTGTCAGTTCTGCTACAGAATTGACAAAAACTGAGACTCAGATATAGCAGCTATAATAACATCACTTCATATCACACTAAGCCATACAGATTCTTCATTCATGTCAGCTTGCTGGACGCTTGAAAATGAAAGTGAAACTGATAACAGGACCTACTTTCTGAGTAATTCTCTTAATTATTTTGTGACCATCAAATGTCATTCCAACATAGTCAGTTGATCTTAAATATAAAAAATAGATGGTGACATCAGTAACCTACTCCATTAAGACACAGCAGAACACTGAATTCCACATCCTTGATCCCAATAGACATGCACTACTACCATCTGGACACAAATACTTGACAGGAGAGGCTGTTGCACAAAATACTCCTCCTTTCATCATGTTTATATTGACATAATGCACTTTTCAGTTTGACAAGATGAGAATCAGCATTAGAGCAACTATAGTTATCTGTTCCTTTACTGTGATTATCAGGTAAACATCTTTTCATTTATTTATTTTTGTCATGGCTGTTAAATCAGGTTGTGAAAAGTCAGCGTTCAGAGATATCAACCTAAGACCTCTATGATGGATGAACTCCCCTCCCCCCCGCATTAAGGTGTAGAACAGCAAAAAGTGATAACATTCTGCACAATAATGTTGTTTAAAAAACTAAAAAAAAAACACATTTATTAGATGTATATTCTACATTTTTGTTTAATTTTATGTAAGAAACCCATTTTTACAATAAATAAGTGAAATAAACAACTTTACCTATAATAATCAATGTGTAATAGTATTTTAGAAGCAGTGGGAATAACAGATTTTTTCTGATTTAAAAACAATTGGAATATATCATGCATTTTGGTCTTAGGCTTTTCTTGTAATTACTGTGATATTTTGCTCAAATTTATCATACCACGAGGAATACATACCGGCCCATGTCTTGTTCACAGTAGCCCATCTTGGTTGAATTGAAATGACAATCACAACCTGCAACTGCAGCATGATCCTTGATAACAATCTGCTTGTAACAAGGGTGCTTTCCTTCATGCTGAGCTGTGCTGCTGCTCATAACCGATTAGCTGGCTCACTTTCTAAGGGACATACAGGTGCCTTAGCCCAGTGTCAAACCAGTAACACAGGCCACACTGTAATATATACAAAAAGCCATGAGTGCACAACAGATAATGCCCTATGCTGTGTTTACCATCTGAAGGTGGTAAAATTGTAAAAGCAATGTAAAGTTTATAAAGTACTGTAAGTAAGCCAAAATGTTTTTAGGGAGCAATTTGATATGAGACTGGGGTTTTTGTAAGTAAATTAATGCAAAGTGCCAAACACATATAGGTGGGATTTTCCCAGAGGGACTAAATGAAGGTTATTCTGACAGCCCCCTGCTTTGTTGTGTATTATATCTTTGTTCTCTTGTGGCTTTTGAAGGCCATGTCTTGGTGCTAAAGTGAGCAGTGCCACCAATAAACCACACTGGTGTCTGCTTTGTGATTTGATAAGGCTTCTGTATTTTATATATAGAGCTAATAGAACACCCTGCTTAGGAAACAAGCCTTGGAGAAGATGATCTCTTTCTCAACAGCAGGGGGCGCTGAAAACCTGTTCAGCTCCTCCTCATTTTGTATTTTACATCAGTGATGTAAAAGATACAGAGATGTTTGTATGAGCATGAGTTATGCAGGAAGTTCATGTTGGTCTTATATATAACGTTTTCACCCTGGGATGTTTAAATGCATTAAAAATGCACTTTTATATTGTAAAAATACTGCAGAAACAATGATAGAATGGGAGAGACATGAATGTCTGATTGTGCGACTGTTCGTACTGCCTCTTAAACCCTCAGAGGACACTAGAGTGTGGCTCCAACCAGAGTGTACATGTACCACTGCTGAAAGACTCGCCATCACTGCTTGTCTGCATTTGACAATACAGTATTTATTAACTTTTAATAATGTAACAAATAAACAAAATGTGTGAAATTAAGTTTGTGTCATTGTTTTATTCTGTATCATCTTAACATTGAGGATTATGTGATGTAAACATAACAGTGTAATCTTAGTGAATTTTGTCATGGCTTAATAAACAGTGTAGGATGTTTCCTTCTGAGCACAAAATACAGAATCATTACTTCATCTAGCTCTTAGATAATCAAGTACAGTGCTGTAAAAATGTATTGCCCCCTTACAGATATCTTCTTTTTTCACTTTCTCTGTCACATGTTTCTGAATATGAACTAAATTTTGACATCAGAGAAAAATAGTCAGAGAAAACACTAATACAGTTTTGTATTTGTACAACAATACAGTTTTTCTCTTCATTAAGGGAAAAAGACCAAATCAACCTGCCCTATATAAAAAAAAAATCACCAACCTTGTTGAATGATGAAATAACCATGATTAACCACATCCAAATAGAGCCTGACCTGCAGAATCAAGAAATAATTCAATAGAACCTGTCTGACAATATGAAGTAGACTAAAACATCTTAAAATGCAACACATCATTTAAGGAGTTTGCAAAGACATTTCTAAGGCTTTGGGACTCCAAGAAACCTCAGTGACAACCATTGTCAAGAATTACAGAAAACATGGAACTGTGGTGAATCATTCCAGGAGCATCAAGGCTAATTTGTGTGAGTTTTTACTTCAGTCTCAGCAGAATTACTGAAACTGATTCTTTCAGACAAGTTTCTATACTGGGTATTTCTAACTGGTTCCACACAAAAACAGATAAACTGATCTGCCATCATTACAATAAACAAAGCCAAGAGAAGTTTTTATTTACTCTGAATGACTGGTATCCCTGATTAGCCCTAAGCACAGTGGAGTTTGGACATTTTCCATTAGTGATACGTAAACACACACATTGACCTCAATTTGGCAACATTCACTTGGACACACGATCCTCATAAGATCTTGAAGAATCTTTTGGCACAATCCCAGGTAGGAACAATGACAATTCACGCTTTAGTCACTGAAACAGTTTGAGAAAGAGAGAATTACACTCTCTTGTCTGCAGCCAGGTTAAGAGGCAGTCGGGTCTGGTTATTTGTGCAAGACTAAAATCACGTGAAACTGCTGTTGTGGTTAATGAACAAATTGTGTGCAGCACATGGTAGGTAAGGATGTTGCAGATGATTATTCAGGCAGGTCAGCTGCAGCTACATTGCACTGTAACTAGTGGTATCACTGTGCCAGCCATTTCTAGTGGTGAGGTTGGGTTCACAGAAGGTTTATGAATCCGCTGAGAAGCTCTACTTTGAGGGTAGAGAGAGCTAACAACAGTAAGTAGGTCAGTAAATATTTAGTTTGCCTGCATGTAAAATGACTTCTGCTCTGTTATAGGTTTCTGTATTATGTAAAATCCTCTGAAAATTCATATAACACTGCTGCAGGGCAGAGTTAATGAATCCAGATACGAGTGATAATCAGTAACAGAGTATTAACACAGTCATCATGACTGGATAATCACTACGCCCACTTCCACAGGAGTTAAGAGGAGCACTCCAACACTTGTTTGTCCCTGTCTGTCCTCCATCAGGTCCTCGGAGCTGAAATATGAGCACTTTTGTGATTCTCTCATCAGGGCAGAGGATGCCTATGGTTGGACTCGGCACATGGAAGAGTGCTCCAGGTCAGGTAGAGCAACAAATGCTCACACAGATTTCCCAGATTAAATCAAAAGACGGTTTTGGATGTTGTTTAAGTGTGAGGTGTAACCATGCACTCTCAGGTGAAGCAGGCAGTGCTGGCAGCTTTAGACAGTGGCTACAGACACATTGACTGCGCAGCTGTGTATGGCAACGAACAGGAGGTTGGAGATGCTTTGGCTCTTTGGGTGGGTCCAGGGAAGGTGAGGACCTGTAATTTTTCTTCCTTTTGTATTTGAACAGTATTTCATTGCTGTTCCCTCTTTCAGTTCAGTTAGGATTATCAAAGTTATTTCCATTTATTAAATCCCAGAATAACAAGGGAGACAAAAACTGCCTTGAGTAAAAACATTTTGGTTATCCCATCACTAGCTTCTCACAGGTTTGCTGTAGTGTTGGCCCTCTGTCCTCCTGACAGATCCGCTGCAAGAGTTTTAAAGGCCGCCTTTTCAGATCTGATCACAATTTTTTTTTTTATTGAATTGAGATAAGATTTTGTGATTGACACTCCAAACATTGACTGTGTTGTCCTTAGGTAAATTTGTAACTAATTTGGCTGGATGTTTATGGTAATTGTCTATTTGAAAGATCCATTTGTGCTCAAATGTTAATTTTCTGGCTGTTGTCTTGAGATTTTGCTTCAACATTTTGAAATACAAGTACGTATTTAAAAAAATTAGAATGATGTGAAAAATTATACATTTTGTGTGACTCATTTCAGAACAAAAAACTCATACATTATATAAGTTCAATATACAAAGAGTGAAATATTTCACTCTGTTATTTTGATTATTATGGCTTACCTCATATGTCTCAGTAAAATAAAGTAAAGTAAAGTAAAGTAATAAAACCTCATATGTCTCAGAAAATTAGAATATTGTGAAATAGTGGAAAGGAAAACGTGTTGTTGGCAAAGATGTGCAAGTAACAGGGAAAACCATAGAGAATCATAAAGGAAAGCCCTTTCAATAGTTTGGGGGAGATTTACAAGGTGAGAAGTGCAGCTGGAGTCAGAGCTTTAGGAGCCACTACACACAGATGAAAGCTACACATGGGCTACAAATGTTGCATTCTTCACATCAAGCCACTCTTGAACCAGATTAAGAGAGCTAAAGAGAAAAAGAAGTGGACTGTTGCTCATGGTACAAAGTCCTCTTTTCAGATGAAAGTAAACAGGCCAGATGACTCAAAGGCTGCTATCAAAGCAAACTGGGCTTCCTATAGCAGTGTTATAGACTGATTACCTCCATGCCACGCTGCATTGATCCAGTAATTCATGAAATAGGACCCCCAGCCAAGTACTGAATGCATAGTAATAAACATGCATTTCAGAATCCTGACATTTCTGTTTAAAACATCCTTTTTATTTTAGTTTATTATTCTAGTTTTCTGAGACACTGAATTTTGGGTTTTCATTTTCTGTTAGCCATAATCATCAAATTTACCAGAAATAAAGGCTTGAAATATTTCAGTCTATGTGTAACAAATCTATATATGAGTTTCACTTTTTGAAATGAGTGACAAAAAATGTTGCATTTTTTCACAATATTCAAATACTTGGGAAGTGCCAGTCATGTTGCGTTACTGATGCAACATGACTGGCAACAATCTTCATCAGTATGTTGGTGCTTCAAAGCTAGTAATTACTCAAACGATACTTATCATGAAATGTTTGAGAACCACTAGCTTAGCCTACAAAACCAATCATATGTATTCCCAGATGTCTAAGCTGCCCTCTTAACCCCAGGCTCTGCGTCGCGACGAGGTGTTTGTGACTTCCAAACTTTGGAACACCAAACATGACCCTGAGGATGTTGAAGAGGCATGCAGGGCTAGTCTGGCCCACCTGGGTCTCTCCTACCTGGATCTCTACCTCATGCACTGGCCCATGGCCTTTAAGTGAGTAGCAGCTCTTTCAGGAAAATATTGCTTCTCCCCACTGCTGGTATTATGTGCACTAGAGTCAGTGGTGAGGTGAAAACCATAAATCCCTGTGCTGAAACAGACTGTGGATGTTTCAGGAGGGGGAAGGAGCTAATGCCTCGACGAGACGATGGGAGTATTAGTTACTCTGACACTCACTACAGAGATACTTGGAAGGCCATGGAGAACCTTGTAGACAAAGGTCTTGTCAAGGCTATAGGGCTGTCCAACTTTAACGCAAGGCAGATTGATGACGTCATCAGCATTGCCAGACACAAACCTGTGGTGAACCAGGTACGGCTATATAACCAGAACATCTTGCACACTACAAATCCAGGGCTGACCCAATTAAGGCAAGCAAACTATTCCTTTGACCTTGGGCCACAAGGCGAGTGAAGGGCCCCCATGGGACCCTGACTTTTCTTGCAAGATGCAAATCTCAAAACTTTAAGTTTGGTTGTCACTTTTATCAGGAATGATTCTAATTTTGAAATCACTTCAAAGGTTATTGAAAAGTAAAAGAATTTAAAATACTTTGAAATTTAAAAATTAAATTTATGCTTACTATTCATACGAAGTGAAATATGTCTCGTTTGACATTTCAGTCCTTATTTAGTTTAACTATTTCTGCAGTTTGTGTCTGTGTCGGAGTCATATTTAATGCACATTTTATTCTGCTGAAATGAAGAATGTAAGGGTAAAGCAAAACATTTCAGTAATAAAGTCAGTCCTACTGTTGGCTACTGGTAAGCTGTGAAATAGGGAGTGTTAAATTCAAAACATAAACATTTTAAAGAGATATTATTTGGGCCCCAAAATAAAATTCTGCTTGAGGCCCCATGAAACTTTAGACTGGCTCTGTACAACGTGATATTTTTCATAACAGTATTATAACAATATGTAAAAACTACTTCTAATAATTGTTTCCCATGTTTTCTACAGGTGGAATGCCACCCGTATCTGTCTCAAGTAGACCTCCTCTTACACTGTCGGTCAGTTAAATCCACTTTAAACAATCCTCTTAGATCAGAGGCATTCATAGCAGCTGAAACCATATTCTCACTTCTGTTCCAGGTCTTTGGCAGTTTGTGTGACAGCTTATAGTCCTCTGGGCAGCGGAGACAGACCCTGGGCTTCTCCTGATGAGCCTAATCTGCTGGAAGATCCACGACTTGGAGCCATCGCTGTGAGATACCAGAAATCTCCCGCTCAGGTGATCCTCAGGTAAGGCAGGACACCTCAGAGTATCACTTTGCTGTCCTCTGATGTTGCCGTGGATAACGTGACTGTATCATCTGACTCTGCAGGTGGCACATCCAGAGGGGGGTGGTGTGTATCCCCAAAAGTGTGACAGCCTCCAGGATTCAGGAGAATTTAAAGGTGTTTGATTTTTCCTTGTCACCAGAGGACATGAAGCTGATCGACTCCTTTAACCGCAACATGCGTTTTATTATTCCAACAGTGGAGGTGAGGCATTACTGTTAGAAATACCATCTCTGCCCAAGATCCTAATTATATGGTTACAATTTCTCCATGCAGGAATGAAGTGACAGATTTATTTTTTTTGAAAATGTTCTGAGAATATATATATATATATATATATATATATATATATATATATATATATATATATATATATATATATATATTCTCTCTCTCTCGCTCTCTACAGAAGGACGGCAAGAAAGTGTGGAGAGATGGAGAACATCTTCATTTTCCCTTCCATGATCCTTACTGAGCCATCAACAAATGCTTGAAAGGTGGTTCTCAGACAACAGGAAAAAAAATGAAACTGAACCTCAATCAAAACTGGTGTCGTCTTTCTTTCCCTGTGACACTTTTACATAATTTGCTGAAAAACATGTTTAACGTTCAACATTTAAATGTATCGAATAAAAGTAAAAGTCATTGTGAGAGTGACACTGTGTGGTCAAAGACAGAACTGCCTCTCAGCCAATTCACAGTTCATTGAGGGTTCCTCCTACATGACGCAACATGTGCATCTCAGTTTATATTAAAAATTTATTCCAGAAATTCAATGTAAAAGTGAAACTCATCAAGATTCATTACCCACAGTGATAATGATGTATTTCATGTTAATTATGGTTTTCAGCAACAAAACCCAAAAAAAAAAAAAAAAAACAACTTTGAATATTGCACAAAAAACAAATAAATGTTAGTACAGAAATGTATGACCATGGACTGCACAGTATTGGTTGGTTCTCCTTTTACGTGAAGTCCTGCATCAGTGCTATGGGACATGGAGATGGTTAGCCTGGTGTTCTGCTGAAGCATTAGAGAAGTCCAGTTTGCATCACTAGCAGCCTTCAGCTCCTCTGAATCGTTGGTCTGGTCTCATCTTCCACAGATTCTCTATGGACTTTAGTTGAGGAGAGTTTGCAGGCCAGTCAAGCACATTGACACCATGCTAACTGAACCAGCTGTTGGCACATTTGGAAGTAGGGAAATGCCAAGTCCTGCTGGAAATAAGCTAGCCAGTAAAGCATGCAGCTCTCTAAAACTCCTGGTAGATAGCTCAGCTGACTTTGGACTTGATAAAGCAAAGAGGGCCAACAACAGACAGTGATGTCCAAATCATCACTGACTAAACTTCACACTGAACCTTAAGGAATTTAAGAGCTTGTGCCTTTCCACTCTTCCTCCAGTCTCTGGACATTGAGTTCCAAGTCCAAATTTTCCTTTAGTCTGAGCAACAATCTAGTCCCTTTTCTCCTTGGCCCAGGTAAGAAACTTCCCATGTTATCTCAGTTTAAAGAGTGACTTAACAAGAAAACTGACAATTCTAGTCCAAATCTTGGCTAAGTATGTATGGTAGTTTTTCTTTCCACTAAACTTCCCATTGACATGCTTACAATAGAGACAAGGCTCTGAAATACCAGCTTCTTTGGCAACAACTTTTAGTGGCTTAAAGTCCTGGTGGAGGGTGTCAATGTCTCCCATAACTAAAAGGCCAGAACATTACATTTATGAAATAAAAATCCTTTGCCCTCCTATTGACCTAATGCAATATTCCAATTTTCTTAGTTTATAATAAACATTTAAAGCACCTTGTTTAATGAATGAAGTTTTTTTTTTTAACCAAATGACTAAAATGTTTTAATGACTATATAAAATTTACTGAGAAGCACGTGCAGAGCTGAGCACCATCTCAGCCTGTAAGCAGTGATGTCAAAATTATCAAATGATATTTTAGTGTATAGAAACTGCAATGAAATCTCCCAAATTAACAAGTGTTAAAAATCTTTAAAACAAATCAAAAAGAAAAGTCAAGAGACCATGGTAACGCCTCCATTTAGTGAGATTTTATTTGCAACAACATAACCTTGACAAATTTGTAATACATTATATGCTACTGTTTATTTTAAAAAAGAACAAAAAAAAAAAAAAAAAAAAAAAAAAAAAAAAAAAAAAAAGAAAGAAAGAAAAAAAAAAAAAGTCATCAGCAATGTTTTTTTTTTTTTATTCAGAGTCTAGCAGAAATCCCCATCACTATAGCCATTCCTGTATTTTTGAGATATACTGACAATGAAGCCACTGGAAAAAAAAACACCAACCCCACTTTCTCTGACCCTTGTTTGCAGTCACTCACCTTCCATTTTCGTCATCCCAGTCCCCCACCCACATCAAAGTCAGGGCAAACCAAGTGGCTACATGCTTTCTCCAAGAAAAATTATACAAAAGAAAAAAATAAAAGAAAATAAAAGAAAAAAAGAAAAAGAAAAGAAAAAAAAAAGAAGGGAACACATGAAAGAAGCACAAAGTCCTAAAAATGTGGAATCTGGTGAGAATTTGTACAGGTGTGATCCCAGGACCAACCACTGTGGGGCAGTAGGCATTTATCCATAAAGATCATCATCATTATCTTCATTGAACACTGGCCCACTACCAGTTCCACCTGAGCCATGACTTGGACCGCTGCCACCTGCAGCACTGGAGGGAAACCTGAGAGGGAAAATGTAAGAAGTTAAGAGTCAGAATGTAGACGGCTTGGAATCACACTCTGAACCAGACGGTATTTAAAAACAGTGTTTTGCTGAATAAGGATTTCTTTGCAATGACAGCCATGGTTGCCAACCAATACGCTAATAACTGATCAACTTTATGTCCTACCATATGAAAAAAAAAAAAAAAAAAAAAAAAAAAAAAAAAAAAAAAAAAAAAAACACCCTTAAGCAGCATGAATAGATAAACACCTAAAAATATCAGAAAGTGTACCTGAAGCTGCCAAAGCCTCGGCTTTGCTGCAGAGTCTGAGCAAACATCTCGTATTTGCGGATGTCGTTGTCGCTGACAGAGCGACGGGCAAATCGCATCGCTTCTTCAAAGTGGTCCTTCCTGATCTCTGGCACGGGATCATCCTCCTCTACCTCCTACGAGGACAAAGATGGATGACTTTATGAACCGTTCAGGAGCAGCAGAGAGCAGACGCTCAGCCAAACCAATCACTGACCATAGCTGACGGGTTCGTCTGCCTCTCCCTCTCTCTGCGGATCTCGTTCTCGATGCTCTCTCGGATGGCGAGCTTACAGGCCCGCTGACAGATCTCTGTGAGATCAGCGCCGGAGAAGCCGTTGGTCATCTTAGCCAAGAAGTCCAAGTCCACGTCCTTTTGGGAAAAAAAAAAAAAAAAAAAAAACAAAAAAAAAAAAAACAAGAAACTGTTTATCATTTTGTTTCAGGTTTGATTTTATGTTGTCATCCTAAGAAGAAGTCAGTTCTAAATATATTTATGAGAGATTTACTAAAACACAACATAGCATCACTACCCTCATCTCAACTCAAACATGTCAGTATATGGACCAAAAACGATGCACCTTGCTGATGGGACTCTTGCGCAGGTTGGCCTTCAGGATGCTGATCCTGCTCTTCTCGTCTGGCAGGGGGATGTAGATGAGCTGATCCAGACGGCCAGGTCTCAGGATGGCAGGGTCGATGATGTCTGGTCTGTTTGTGGCACCGATGATGAAAACGTTCTTCTTGCTTGACATTCCGTCCATCTCGGTCAGGATCTGGTTGATGACACGGTCGGCAGCTCCGCCGCCATCTCCAACGTTGCCGCCGCGAGCCTTGGCTATGGAGTCCAACTCGTCGAAGAAGAGGACACACGGGGCAGCCTGACGAGCCTGCAAACACAAGCCCAACGCTTTTAGAAAGCAAGGCGCTGACAGGGTTCCTTCACATTTAATATTTCAAAATTCTGTACTTATTTAGACACAAACATATTTAAAGAACATTTGAGAAAAATAAATAAATAACATAGATGTCATCTGTATGTTGTTTAATTCATAAAACACAGCATTGAGGCTGGCTTCTGATGGTAAAAGGGCACCAGTATATATATTTTTCTGAATATTTAAATTCACTTCACTTTAAAATCTTTGACACTTCAATTTGTCAAATCTAAACTGAATTATTCCACATTAAAAATAGAGCCTTTAAAAGCAAAAGATTAATATTTTTCATTAATTTGGATGTAAAACTTCAAGAATGAGGAGCACTTTGACCCCTCAACTAAATCCAGTATTTAAAAAAGAGGCTCAGTTGAAAAACTCAAATCCAAGAAAGTCTAGATGGCATCAAAGCAGTGAGCTGTCCTTTTATTTAATGTTTTTCTGCAAGTTCTCTCATCTAACTCTACAACTAGCCCCCTACAAAAGCCCAGTTTATGTTTCAGAACCATTTGTTTTCTACCAAAAAAAAAAAAAAAAAAAAAAAAAAAAAAAAAAAAAAAAAAAAAAAAAAAATTGCTCAGTTGAATAATAATTCAAATGTGTCAATTAAAAAACAAAAGATGTGAATTAAACATTTACACCCATGTGAGAAGCACTATATTTGTTAGATATGTTGTTAAACTGACTTTAAAGATGGTTAACTTGCCTTGTCGAAGATCTCTCTGACATTAGCCTCGGACTCTCCGAACCACATAGTGAGCAGTTCAGGTCCTTTGATGGAGATGAAATTTGCCTGGCACTCATTGGCAATGGCTTTGGCCAGCAGAGTCTTACCACAACCAGGAGGACCATAGAAAAGCACACCCTTGGATGGGGTCATGCCAAACTTCAGGAACTTGTCTGGATGCTCCACGGGGTACTGAATTATGCACACAGAGACAACAGTGTTACAGTAAGAGAATATATTTCAAATCTAAAAATCAGCAAAGAATCCCTTTCCAGCATAATCTCACTCATACCTGCACCAGCTCCTGCAGCTCCCTCTTGACATCTTCCAGACCTCCAATATCGTCCCAGGTGATGTTGGGAACCTCAACAACAGTCTCCCTCAGAGCTGATGGGTTGCTCTGGCTCAGAGCCCACTGCAATACAGTGTTGACCGAGTCAGTATTGATGAAGACGGCCATTACTGGCCTAGGGATGCATCTAATCCCCACTTAAAAAGATCAGATTACAGATTTACCTTGAAGTCGTCCATGGTAACGGCAAGAGAGTTCATGACTTCAGCATCAATAGTCTCGTCCTCCAGGTCGATCAGGTCCATCTTCTTCCTAATGGCCTGCAGAGCGGCCTCGGAGCAGAGAGCTGCCAGATCCGCACCAACGTGGCCGTGGGTCTCATTGGCAACCTGCAAATAAAAGCAAAACATGAAAGATTCTCAATGAGGCGAGCCATTTTTATTAGCATAGCACATGTTCAGCAGCAAGGCGCTCAAAGTGCTTTACATGATTAGAAGGAAAATAAACGAGCAAGCAAAAAAACATGACACTGCACAGCCGAAGTAAGGGAAAACGATGACTGGGCGAAACACAGACTACAGTTTATGATGTTTCAGTTAATAATTGAAGGCAACTCTAAAATAGATTTTTAGCCTTGATTTAAAAGAACTCAGTGTTTCAGCTGTTTTGCAGTTTTCTGGAAGTTTGCTCCAGATTAGTGGAGCATAAACACTAAATGCTGCTTCTCCATGTTTGGTTCTGGTTCTGCAGAGCAGACTGGAACCAGTAGACCTGAGTGGTCTGGAAGGTTGATAGAACAACAAGTTTTTAATGTATTATGGTGCGAAGCCGTTCAGTGCTTTACAAACGAACAGAAGTATTTTAAAAGTCTATTCTCTGAGCTACAGGGAGCCAGTGGACGGACTTTAGAACACACTAGAAAATGACATTTTAGGAGTTCTTGCAAATACATTAAATGTTAATATTTTCTCAGTTAAAACATTTAAACAAGCATTGTAACGTTTACTTTGAAGTGTTCAAATAACAAAAAAGCAGGATATTTCAACTTTAACCATTTTTCCATCCCAAGGATCATACAATTTGATGATGAATTTTTTTTTTCTTTTTTTATTTGCCATTTCTCTGTTTTGGGCAGAAGAATTGAGAATGATGCATTTACCAGTTTCAAACTGTCACCAAAAAAACAAAAACAAACAAACAATATGCAGTTGGATTTCTCTCTGATGCATTTCACTTGTAAAAAAGATAAAATGTAGAAGGGATTTCAAATTTCAACATACATGAACTAATTATCCATATGCTTCAAGTATACTTAAGCCACCATTTTTGAACATTATCAAATAAAACTGTACACGTTTCAAATACATTACATTTATTTTTCATAAGGAAGCATTTGCTATTTTTGTTCTTCCTCAACAAAAAACTGAACACACTGGTTACTCAACACATACGGGCACATTAGGCCACACAAGTAAAAAACATAACAAGGTTTCCCGCAGTGTACCAGTGTAATATAAGAATGGCAGGCAGCCAGGCTAAGCATCATTTGTTTGTTTTAATACACCAGTAACATTAATAGCAAAGACGGGTTAAAGCTGACAGACTGAACTCGCCGTAGATTGCGCGCACCACCTTTCACTCAAAAACGTCTACTTGGAGGGATTCGTCTGTACTGGCATTTATATGATCACTCTATGAAGGCTGTCTTTTCGGAGAATACTGCACCAGTGCACATTAGGCATGGGCCGGTTACTGGTTTCAAGGTTTACTGCGATATGAAAAATTCATGGTTTCAAAACCACTAAAATTTTACGTCATCCCGTTCCTACAGTTTAGGCGGGTTTTTATTTTGTTTGTTGTTCTTTTTTTTTTTTTTTTTTTTTTTTTTTAAATGTCTGGTCATCAGAGCACCGCAAGTTCTATGATGGCTGAGGGAGGTGAGTCCCTCGAACTTGCCCCCCCCCCCCGTCTAAAAGAAGGGAAAAAAAAAAAAAAAGTTTGCCACGTGGGAATACTTTGGCTGCCGTAAAAAGACAGATGGCAACTTGGAGGACGAAGATCGATGGCAGTTGGAGGAGGCAACACATCGAACATAACTCATCTAGGGAAGAAACCCATCACCATTTGCTAAATTCAAGGTAAAGTTTAAGCTGTATTGAAATGAACAAACTACTATTAGCGTCTGGCACAAGTGAAGCAAAAATCAACATGCTACTGTGGCATAGGGAGTGCCTCCTCAGCTTTACGTGAGGAGGCTGCCTCGAATCTAAAACAATTAAAACTCCCAACGTGATACATCACATCAATAAAAAAAAAAAAAAAAAAAAAAACGACTGTTGTCACACAGTATAACCTCATATGTCTTAGTTCTTAAAGCAGCGGAAACACAATTATCCTGTTAGATGTCAACTTTATCAGTATAGCTTAATTGTGTTATGTGCCAAAAATCACAAGTATGAACCCCCACGCTAGAGAGCAATGAAATTTCAGCGTCACACATGTGATCTGAAAACAGCTTCCAAAGACAATTAAAGTTGACGATGACTAGAGAGATTATGGTTAAATTCACAAGTTTATCCTAATAGTGTTTTTAGAACGGGGGGGGGGGGGTGGCTCTGGCTGCAACAGGTCATGTCAAATGGTGAAGATCAGTCCACATTTCAGCAAACATTTAAGAAGCAAACTGCCCATGCAGTCACATCAAAGCATGCTAACGAAAATGCAAAACACATTTTAGAGCTGTAATCATAATACCGTGATATTTTCACCTAAGGTTTATCATAATTTCATAGCTGCTCGTGCCTTGTATACGGCAAGTATAAAAGCCTCACCACTTGCTTTGACTTGCACGCTCAACGCGAACCTATACAAGAGAGACTGTAACTCAGCCTTTGCTCAGTATTAAGGCTGAGTTAAAGTTGCATTTACAGGTTTGCATTGACTGATGTAAGCGCATAAATCTCTGAACAAAGAATAACGTGTGGCGTATGCATTTACACCTCACATACACCCGCTCAGTAAGGGTTCTGGCAAAAGCTTGGCTCTGTGTCTGCAACTTACTAAAATTAAGGTAAATGATTCACACCAGCCAATCACAGGCAGGTCTTTTTCATCCTGAGCATTCCTTGCAAATACTGTATTCACTTGGATAAATAACCAATCACAATCAGCAAATCACATTACTAAACAAAACGGGAGGATTTAAGAAAACTTAAATGCAATAAATACTTGAATTTTGTACCTTAAGAATTTTTAGTAAAGCATACAAACATGCTTACTCGGTGTCCATTTTTGGTACCATTTCTTTTAAATGTGACCAGTATTACATAGCTTGTTCTAAAATCCACTGGTGGATTACTTCATTAGGATTTAACTGAAGTGCAAAAAATTATATTTATTTAAAATTGCAATTTTTGGGGTTTGGCTTTTTTAAGACTACAGTTGGTGTTAAGTACTGTCAACAATGTCTTCCAATAACACATCATTACCGAGTCACATTTCCTGTCAACTTTTAACACAAAAAGACAGTGGGCCACTGGTGGACTGCCCTAGCGCCCCTACCAAAGAGCTCAGCAAGTTTTCTGGAGGAAACCAGAAGAACAGATGATGTTGCAGTGTCTCATTTCTCAGTGAAATATTTTAACCTGCCTGCCTACCTAAAATATCTAAGTTATGGGCCAGGAGGGGATCTTTTAGAAAATTACAAGAAGTTAGGATATAAATGAAAGTGGAACGGTACTTATGGTGTATTTATCCATCAAAAAAAAAAAAAAAAAAAAAAAAAAAAAAAAAAAAAAAAAAAAAAAAAAAAAAAAAAAAAAAACCCTGACACCTCCTGGCAACAAATGAGTATATAAAAGCACCTTTCTTAGAAGCACTTTGTTAGCTGTGTCACCAGATGGAAGGAATATTGCACACAAACCTGTTCCAAGTCAACATCATCAGCGAGTTTCATGTTCTTGGTGTGAATCTGCAGAATCTCCAACCTGCCAGTTGCATCAGGGATGCCAATGTCCACTTCTCTGTCAAAACGTCCTGAAAGTGGAGATGGTGCAAAGCGATCAGTGGTTTCAAAGTATAACAACATTTCTGACGCTCGTTAAGACAATTTAAAACCCTTTCTCAGATGATGTTGTAGAAGTTATGCGTTTGAAACTGAACAAAATCCCTTTCCCGCCCTCCATAAAGGCTGTCACACACATTAAATCATGTGTTAAAAATGCAGAACTAGAGAGATGGGTGTAACTGACCGAGTGTGTTCTGATCTGCAGAGCTAGCAAAAGTAAAAGCCTGTGGTGTTATGCAGTACTTTGTTTTGTAGGGAAACCCCCATCTTTTTTTAAAAAGGAAACTGAAACTTAGTCTCTAGGAACAATAACGTGTAATAAGGTCCGCAGTGCAGCTTATAACTGTTAATATAAAACTTCCAACGACCATTTTGTTGTAGCAATTATCTAAACCGAGCTCATATGTTTATTATACAGCAAATACACCAGGCTACATAAAATAACATTTGCCACAGGATTTAAGGGGAAACAAATACTTGTTACACCAGTTCTAATCAGTACAAACCAATAAAAGCACTACCAAAAAGCCTCAAATTAACACAAATATCTGCTTGGAAAAAAAGATTTACCAAATCTCCTGAGAGCTGGATCAATGCTGTTGGGTCTGTTGGTGGCAGCCATGACAATCACGTGAGCTCTCTGTTTCAGACCATCCATAAGGGTCAGCAGCTGGGACACAATGCGCCTCTCCACCTCTCCATGGGTCTGAAAAACAAGCAAAACACATAATGCTGCAATTTTAAAGAACCAGATTTTAAAGTAGGCAGTGAAAGATGACGAAGCATAACAAACAAAAATATTTTACCAAGATTAACCAGTGTGCACTTTCAGTCTATTACAAGGTCTGAAAAGGTTTTGAAATCTTTCAAACAGGCCTTGTGCCGCTTTATACTCACCTTCTCTCTCTTTGGAGCAATCGCATCAAGTTCATCAATAAAGATGATGGCAGGAGCATTCTTCTCCGCTTCCTCAAAGGCCTTTCTCAGGTTACTCTCACTCTCTCCAGCCAGTTTACTCATGATCTCAGGGCCTGAAAGCACAAGATCAAGGTTCTATTTTAGAGAAAGTGCTCCTCTCGTATCCAGGCAGCTATTAAACAGAATTGTTGGCAAGTGCACACACCATTAATTAGAAAAAAGAAAGCTCCTGTTTCATTTGCCACAGCCCTGGCAATCAAGGTTTTTCCAGTTCCAGGTGGTCCATATAGAAGAATTCCACGTGGGGGCTGAAAGCGCAGGGATATTTAAAGATTAGAAGCTCCTCAAAATCTAAATTCTTTCTAAAAATAAAATAAATTATTTACCAGAATACATTTATCTAAACTCAAGTCTCTTAATACTATACAAAGTGAAATTAAAAACAAAATCCAAGGCATGACAGGCTTTTTTGAAAGATCAAAAAAGAAAATCAGTGATCAATGGAAGAAGGAAAGTAATCTGTCACAGGTAATTTCTGTATAAATTCCAGTTTACAGTTGTGATTAAAAAAAAAAAAAAAAAAAAAAAAAAAAAAGTCAAATTTTACTCCAATTTCTTACATATTAGAAGTATGGGCTTTGAATTAGAAAACAAACAAGTGTCTCACCTTGACTCCTATGGCCTTAAACAGTGCAGGATGTCTGAGAGGCAGCTCCACCATCTCTTTGATCTGAGCTAACTGCTTCCTAACTCCTCCAATGTCATCATAGCCCACCTCATTCAGGGACTCCTCCTCATCCTGCAGGTTAAAGACCACACGTTTCAGTTTTCACATTATAACAAGTTCAAACGTATGGCCTGAGTGTGTTTGTACCTCTCTCCTGATTGGCTCGCCCTCACAGTGAATGACTGTGTCAGGAGCAACTATGCAGTAGGGGGATGGATCGGTCTCCACTACCTTGAACTCCACAGCTCTCATGCCTCCTCTGACCAGGAAAATATCACCTTTACATGTCAAAGGACAAAAAAAGTTACTTCAGAGCTACATGTCGACTTCTATCTATATAGATTAAAAGCAACGGCACAATGGGCAGTGGAACTCACCTTTGCGGATTGGTCTGTAAGCCTCCAGAAAGTATGGCTTCAGGTAGACTTCAAACAGGTTGCCAGTAATTCCCTCAACTGTGTCATCTATCGGGAGGACATGAATCCTCTTTCCATACTTCACATCAGGACATGGCTGAATGCTGAGGAAGAAACTGTACTTAGTACGACCTTTTATACACGTGTGGATGAAAGATGGTCAAGAATACGCTCTCCCCCACCTGATGACGTCACCAAGACGGACCCTCAGGTTGTTGCGGACCACCCTGTTCATCCGAACCTTTTCGTCAGAGCAGCTGTCATCTGAGAGCACGATGCACACCGTCTCCCGTCTCTTCTTCCCCTTCATCAGAACTGTGTCGCCGCGGAAGAGCTGCAGCTCGTCCATCTTGGCCTTAAGACATAGGAAACATTGAGTTGATCAATTAGGGACTTACATCATTCTGCATCTCACCAAATCAGGGTCTGACTTTGTTTGTGGGGCGCTTCTAAATAATTACCTGAGAAAGAGAGACGACACTGTTGTCTTCATTGATCGATTCATCGACAATCAGTCTGTTGGGTCTGCTCTTTTGTTTCAGAATTGCAGTTTGTAGATCATCATTTTTGGATCTATGGAGAAGAAAGAGGATAGAGTAAAACTAAATAATCTTACTCCTCAGCATAAAGGCTTTCAATGTCTACAAACACAAATGTTTAAATAGAAAATAAAAGTTACACAAAGAAAATTACTATGTTGTTGCTATCCGTTTCTTCAGATACCCTTCACTGCAGAAATATAATAATTTGTCAATCCAACAAATCTAGTGCCATTCTTGGTTGACTCCAGCTCAAATAATCTCTTCGTCATTTCGTCCCAGCCTCCTTCCATTTTGTTCCCATAAAAAAAAAAAAATTTGTTTAGTTTACATGCGTAGTAATATTGCGCATCTTTGCATTCTGGTATTTTGATAAATACTGAACATCAGCATGGATAGAGTTTTCAAATCCCATATAATATTGAAATTTAAAATTGTGCCTTATTTTCTGAAAACTATATTTCCATCTATTATGGTTCTGATCTCCGTTTGGGCACACTTGTGGGTCCATTGTGTAATATAAGATTATTCCCTCCAATCAAAGCAGAAGAGCTTGTTTTCCACCAAGCATAAACAATAAAAAATAATGTGTTTAAATAACTGGTCTCCAAAGTAGATGCAAATTGAAGCACTATGTGCACCAAAACATCCATGGTAGTTAGTTTGTTTTGGGTGCTGGTAATTTTACATCTTTGTTGTTTCATACCAGACATTTTCCAGGTACAAAATGATGCAATGCTTCATAGGACAATTCCCACTGACCATGTGGGCCTGCCAGGGGGATGTTTCATACTCATCTTGACAAAAACGATTTGTTATAATCTACTTGCAGTCTGCTTTGAGGAAATTTAGTTATGACTTCAATAAGGTCCCTTATTCATTTGGTTTGATATGAAGTCCTAATCTGCCACATCTTAGGCAAGTCAACTGATCCAACAAAAGGAATCAAAATCAAACTAAATACAAACACAATGTAAAACTGTTTCAGATAATACAATTAAGTTGTTTGTCAGACTGAAGCATTTTTATGGCCAACAACCTTTATTATTTATGAAAATATACAACAAAAAATACATTTATATGGGAGTTGTTTCAGTGTGTGGGTACAAAATATAAGAGCAATAGGAGAAGGGGAAAACTGACCAAGAGCCCTTTAAGTTCCCTGAAAGTCGGTTACAACATGACCAAGACTGCAAAATAGTGAACGGACCAGCGTATTAATCTGTTGTACACATTATTTCTCCAACTACAAGGCCTTTTTAATATTTTTGACTCAAGCTCTCAAGAATATTGTAGATTCATTTTATTTCATCTTGGGCACTTTACTTATTTAGCACCACCCACAATTGATCTGAACGTAAATCTCAAACTGATTTATAAACCGGTCCAACTCCACTGAATCCAATTTGGTCCAAATTGCACGCATGGATTTAATTTATAAAATACCACTAATCAATCATAACAGAATGTATCCTAATTGCAATGCAGTGCCATCTGAGTCCGCTGATTATATATTGCCAACCGGTAAGGAATGTCTTACTACTGAGATGTTTTTTAAACAAATAATTGGCTTCAGTTTTACCTCGTTGTCCAAATATATAGAGGAGACCTACAGCAAAAATGTTGTTAATTTCTCTCTGCTGCGTAATGTTTTCATTTCCATAAAAACTAAAGCTATGTAGCCCACGGTGTATTGATGTGTGCAAACAGGTCGTTTACACAACACCCAGATTACCATATTACGTTACCCACAGAAAATTCACTAATATTCTTCCACAGTCATAAGACTGCACCAAATACTAATATAAATTAAAACCCTCGATCTTTTCTAGAGACTTCGCGGAATGTTTTGGTAGTTTCCTTTTCACATTGACAGCGTGCTACCGTTAGCCTGGAGCTAACCGGCTGGCGAGCAGGGGAACGCAGATGACACAGCAAAAGAATCTGAGAAAAAAAAAAAAAAAACTTTGTTAGCTAGCTACGTCCTTTAAGAACTCCCATTAAAAATATATTGCGATTGGTCAGGCCTCAAGTTAACTTCTGTATATTATAAAGAGACACCTCATTTCAAGAGTTTTATTCTAACTGAATAGATGAAAAAGGATTGCCGATCGCACAAATTGAATTAGCCTGCGTTGGTTTACCGTTTAGCATAGCAGTTCGTCACAACATTAACAACCGTTTGATCCCGTAAAATCGTCAGCTTGTCAGGAAAACTTTTGAAACAAGCTGGACAGCTAAAATATAATTCCTTTACTTTTTAATACAGACTCTAAATAAAGACTAATCAGGACCAGTGAACAGGCCAATTTTCAGTGTGAACGTAGATGTCTTTGGCCTTGACAGTGTTGCTAAGCTAGTTAGCATTCGAGTAGCGATGACTGCGCTTTGTGAAGTCATACAACGGAGTTACTGAATACCGTTAATCGACCTAGAAAAATCTATGTGTCGTGACATTTTAATAACAAATAACGAAGCCAATGTAAAACTGCCGATAAGTGTTTAACCTACGGGAAATACTGCGGAGGATGAAGTAACTGACCCCATTAGCTCTCATGCTAGCAAATTCGTAATGTATTAGCATCCTGAACGTTAGACCTTTAAAGGATAATAGTCAGCTGACATTTTAACAACAAAAGACTCCTTTGAGTAAATCTAAAGATTATTTATACTTACTCCCCTCCCGAAGCCATGGTCGTCCACGTGGATTGCTGGTAATAAATAAAGAAATTCTAGCTAATTGTTAAAGAAGCTGAACCGGTTTCGCTACTAGACGTTCCCTGCGAATTCACACGAAAAAGCAGCAGCTTCCTTTGCCTTCTTTACGGTTATACCATGAGTTACACATATCCGTTTTTCTGATTGGCTGGAACCACTCCGTCAAATTCGGGAACCAATCAGACGCGTAGAGGCTGTAGTCGCCAAGGGTACTGCTAAAGTTTGGCCAGTTATAAAGGAGGGAAAAGGTGGCCAAGTTTTTTTTTATTGGCTTATTATCAAACCCACTCATCCAATTAACGCTCACCGCGTTGATATAAATCCTGAAAATTTGTGTTTCGCTCATAGTAACAGTGTGTTTCTTCTTTCCAGCCTTTTAAATTATTTGACTGTAAGGAACGGACATTTTTTTTCTGAAAAAAATGCAAAAATTACGCCTGACGTTTTTGTTTCAGCAGGCATCCTGTTTTAAAACAGTAATATCGTTTACTTCTATTGTGCCAATAGTCATGCAAATTTCTTTCCCAAGGCAGAAAAACATACAAGTTGAGAAAATAAAGCTTTTCATTTTTATCAGTCTGGATAAAAATTGTGTTTTATCCAGTCAAATTAGGTACTGAAGGATATATTTTTAACATTTAACACAGAACACTGGTGGATTCATGGTTGATCCTTGTGCGTTTTATGGATCAACCAAGGTTGGCACAAAGTCAAGCTTGTTGCCAGTGCATGTGCTCACTGATCCTATTTGTGGTGTTCACAAATGGGATTCTCAAGATGTAGCCATAGAGAGGGGGGTGTCTGGTTTCAGGAAATCAGGGACACATTTCTGTTTTTCGCAAAAAGCATGGTTCTGTTGGAAGTTTCAAACCATAATCCTCAGAATTCACTGGGGTCTTGAAGCTGCATATGAAAGGGCGAGATGAGAGTTCGCTTCAAAGTCTGAGGCTATGGTTCTCAACTGGAAAAAGATGGACTCCTTCTTCCAGGTTAGGTTTCAGTGTATGCCTGAGGCACACCTCCTGGACCTGTTCCCCCTTCAACTCAATCTAGGGCAGTGTTTCTCAATCCTGGGCCTCAGGGATCACTACCCTGCATATTTTTGATGTGCTCTTGCTCCAGCATACCTGATTCACATGATAGCATTATCTCTTGCATGCCATCAAGTGCTGGAGAAGCTTGTTAATCACCTATTCATTCAGGCCAGGTGTATGGCAGAAAGGAAACACCTAAAACATGCAGGACTGTGGTCCCTGAAGGCCGAGATTGAGAAACACTGATTTAGGGCAAGTAAAGACAAAGGATGGATGAAAAGTATTATTTTGACGATATTTCCTTTAAGTTATTATTAAAGTTCTCAAAGCCCCAACCTGTAAATAAAAAAAAACAAAAAAAAAACAGTTTTTTTGAGGTGGTGGTGCAGTCGGCTGTGTAATCATAAACACAGCAACTAGAGCAGGGGTCCCCAAGTCCAGTCCTGGAGAACTACCCTCCTGCAGCTTTTAGATGCATCCCTTCTCCAGCACACTTGAATCAGATAGCCAACTTCCCTCAGCACATGCCTGGTAACAAGACATTCATTTGATTCAGGTGTGTTGGAGCAGGGATGCCTCGAAAAGCTTCAAGATGGTAGCTCTCGAGCACTGGACCTGGACCCCCCCGATCTAAAAGTTGCAGGATGATTGTTCTGGAGGAGCAAAGATTGCAGCTGCAGACTCACTGATAGTACCATTCCGACAGAGGAATCTTCACACACAGGCCATAGGTTTTCATCCATATTGTTTATTTTATTCTCTCCACAGATTTGTCTCAATAGCATTTGAGTTTTATTGCACCCCCCCTTTTATTAAGTGATTAGATGTACTTTCTTATCTCCAAGCTGACTAGATAGGACCAAGTTCTTGTAGTCTTTGGTACAGCTCAGTAGAATCCAACAACGGACCAGACTGAAGTTCTTGTGCGTACACAGGTAGAGCCCTGCAAGAAAATTTAGGTTCCCAACACATAGTAAACATGTTATAAATAGGTTTAAAGGATTTTTTTTTTTTTTTTTTTTTTTTTTTTTTTTTTTTTGCATTTCTAGATCTTTCTTAAATCTAGGTTTTTTCAAACAGGCCTATATAATTCAAATTAGACAATTTCTAACTAATTGTTGCCTTCTTCCATTTGAAGTTCCCAAATCTAATAAGGTAGAATGTCACTAGTTGACATGAATTTCAATAAAAAGAAGCCTGAGTAAGAGTATAAGTATCTCACTCTGCTAAGGATGGAATGGGATGGTTCCAGGTCTTTTCCCAACAAGCAGCCGCCTCCCGCTTCCTGTCCAGCCTCCACAGCACCTCCCCACACCACCGCCCTGCACTCACACCCTCTGAAACAGAGAGGATCGCATGATCGTGTGATTGAAAACAGGAAAATGTAATAAAAATCACTGTGTGTGTATTTATAAGTCGCATTTTCACTTCCATTTAAAAACAATTGTAGAATCAAATCAGAGAAATAAATGATGCAGACACACTTTGTTCCCACTGCGGTCACAGGAACATGAAGCTGCTTGGAGACGATCTAGTAGCCTTTACACCTTTAACTTAGACACTAGGATCAGGATTCGGAGGACACTGTGAGCTGTGTATCTTTAATCGTCGTTGCACTCAGATTTACAGCTGTGGTGTCCATACCTGGAAGAGCCTGCAGGCTGAGCTGGAGGTCTCTGAGGGCCTCTCTCAGCCGGTCTATCTGGGCGAAGCTGATCCCCCTACCAGCTAATGAGAGTCCCTTTAGTCTTTGGAGGACACACAAGTCTATTCCCTGCCCAGCGTCTTTATCTGTGCAGGGAATTTGTGGTGAGAAACCTGTAATGAAGCATACAATTAGGAGAAAAACTAGAGATCTAGTGAAAGAAATTAGATCTTTCTATTTCGACATGAAAAAATATATATATATAAAAAAAATATATATATCCCACCTCTGTTTTTATAGTGCACCTTCACCAACAGGCTGATACACCTACAGTGCAGAAAACCATGTTGTGTGTTTATTTATAATCCCACACAGAAACAAGCTGCGTAAAAGCAGTCCAGAACCACAGACCTTGTGTAGTGGGTTACTGCTAGCTTCCAGTCCTTCAGCTGAGAGTAGCAGTGACCCTGAAGGAGGTAGGCTGCTGCAGCCCAGAGCAGCCTTCTCAATCCACTTTCAGCCTCCTCTTTCACCTCCCTGCTCCCAGCCATACTTCCATCCTCTGGGTCCTCCAACAACACTTTCTCTGGAAGCAGATCCAGAGTTGTCCCGATGACCTCATCGCAAAGCGCCATACAGTCTGCAGGCCGTCGGCCCATGAGTAAGGCAGCTCCAGCCTCAAGGTAGAGTTTGGGTAACTTCGGAAGGGTGGAGACCGCATCATGTACCTAAGGGGATAAATAATAAACACACCAAATAACACTTTCTAGAAATCATTTTTTTATACGATTATCTATAACCTCTTAGAAACTGTCCAACGTGTTTGCTCTTACTCCATGGTGACCTTCTGAATGAAGAGCAGCAAGCAGGTCCAGATAATACTCCACACCTTCTGACACTCTAAAGAAGCAGCAAAACTCATTTATTAGCAACAAAGTTAACATTTTCCCTGTTCTCATTTACACGATCTGTATCAGAATAGAGGTGCTGGTGAGAGGAAACCACAGGAAGCCCTTGCTGCTTCTCTCACCTGCCGTGGATCACGCATTTGAGAGCCAGACTGTGAAGGACACTGAGGGCAGACGGGAGAGAGAGCAGGCTGCTCAGTGATTGGCTGCAGAGGAATAAGGACGGTGAGAGGAGATGGCTTGCAGCCATTGCAGGTTCTGTAGTCGAGGGTAACAACAAAGTCTACGGGACAAGAGAGGTTTGATGTTTCAGTATCCAGACTTGGAACCCACTTAACATGTTTCAGGAATAAAAAGTTTGTGTTTTGCCTGTTTGGTTATCATGTCAACTACAAAAGACATACAGTGTTTGGAAAAGGAATTCATATGCCTTAAATGTTTTTTCCATTTTGTTACATTAAAGTCATGACTTTCAATGCATTTTACAGTAGTGCACATTGGTTAAGTGGAAGGAAATTCAGCACTATTCTACAACTTAAATGTCAAAAGGATGGTGAGGGTTTGTGTTCAGCCCCTTTTACACTGAAACCCCTAAATAAACACCTCATTAGTAACTAGAGTCCACCTGTGTGTAATTTAATGTCAGTTTAAACCAGTGTTCTGTTATCTAAAGTTGAACTTTTTGGCCTAAGCAACAGTGTATGAGGCAGAAAACCTACACACCACATCATCCTGAACATGGTGAGGACAGCATCATGCTGTGGGGATGTGTTCCGTCAGGTGGAAAAGGGAAGATGGTTGGAGTCAAATACAGAACAATCATAATGTGACAAAATGTGGCTCTTTTTAGAGATGTCAATACTTTTGGAAGCCACCCAGAGAATCATTAATACAAAAATAATTATTCTGTATCCATTAAACATTTTAGATAACAAAAGGCATCCTATTATTTGTGCATTATTTTTGACTGCTAGCTGTTTAGGTTACTCACCGAGTGCAGTATGCGAAGAGCCTGTATCTCTGCCTGTGAGTTTTCCAACCGCCTGTAAACGAGTATGCTCTGGTAGAGAGCAGATACACAACGGGGGTCTGTCTCCAGAGCCTTTCTGTAACACTGCAGTGCCATCTGAGGGCGGTTCTAGAGACAAGTGCAAACACACAAATGCTCACAGCACTGCATTCTGCTTTTTCAGTTGTTATCAAAGGCTTTTATGAGTGGTTTTATGTACCATATGGGCGAGGCAGGAACCTGAGAGGAGGTGTGTGTAAGCTATAAGAGCTCTAGGAGCAGGCAAGGCAGAAGCAGCCTGCAGAGCAGAAAGCGCACTCCAACCCTCGGTCAGCCTTTCTGCACCTTATTAAAACAAACAGAAAAGAGCAAAACACTTTGGCTGATGGTCATCAACAGTCGCTAACAGGACAGGAGAGTCACACTGAAAGAGAGTGGGTTGTGAAGAAACAAGTGAGCTGTCAGATCCACCATCACAAATCTAAGCTTTTCTACACTAAAAATCCCAAATATCTCAGCTGAACCATTACAAGGAAAATGTTTAATATGATCTGGTGTTTTTTTTTTTTTAACAGTTTAATATTTATCCTTTTGTTACATCAAAATAATGAGACCTCCAGCTTTGTTCAGTTATCCTTATATAACAACATTATGAGCTAATAGTTTCATTACACAATTATCTTGAAATGATAGGATTTCAAGCTCATTTTGATGTTCAGTTGGATCATTATCTTAAGATCAGAACCCACTTATTTTGTTATGGAACCATTTCATTACATCATTATTTCACAGTAAGCTTTTTGTTGCGATTACTGTTCAATTGTCCCATAATCTTGACATCAAGATATTTCAAGCTTGTTTTTGACACAAGAACAGTTTGATTAAGTTGTTATGTCAAAAATAACATTTGATCATGACTGGTTTTCTTTTGATGGGGTTCCTTCACATTTTTCACGTGAAAATTACAAACCTTAAGACTCAAATTTGAACAGTTCTCAGGTGTTTTGCAGCCAATTTTAAACAGGACAGAGACGGAAAAGAGAGAAGGATTTAAAAATAACAGATCAACATACGGCTGGATGAGCAGTCAGATATTTGATTGGGCTGTTTTTAGAAACCCAGATTTTTTATATTCTGTTAAACTAAACATGGAAAAGAGTCAAAAAACAAAACATTTTTATATCATAACCTTATCCAGACATGGAAAATGCTAAAAGCATATTCCGTTCTTTTCCATATTTTTATGCTTTCCTGTAACCCTCATCTTTATTATACTAGTTAGAAAAGCAGCCAAGCATAAGGATCCAAATGAATTTAGTGAGAGAAACTTTAAAGCTAAAAAAAATGGCCTGTCTGCTGTAGTGTTTGTAGTGTGCAGCAGTTGTCATCCAGACAGAAACAATAGTTGCCATGCCAACATATGCACCATTCCAGACACAAATATGCCTCAGATTCAGAAAATGGTGCAATGAAAGAAGGCAACATGGTCTGAGAATTCCCAATGTTTTTCATATCAAGTGAACAGCAATTTACTTTAGGAAGAGACTGCAGCATGCAGAAAAGGAAAGCTGGTGGAGTCACCACACTGCTCTTGGCAGGAAACCTCTGGTGGACAAACCACACTTGTGGCAGAGGAAATCCCAAAGAGCTAAGGAGGTCTCCTAAAGCATAATAACACACCCTTCTGTAGTCCAATAAATGTTCAGGAATCACTGAAGGTTTCACGCTTCAATATTCTCATATCTCAATCTGAGAGAGCATGTGCAACACAACCCACAACCAACGTATGGAGGATCCACCTTGCAGCTTTCAGAGCTTCTTAGCACCTCTGTGGAGGTTCTACAGTATTAAAACAAAAGAGAGTGCTGCTGAGAGTAATTCCCGTAGCTACAAGGGGAACACACTATAGCAGTGTCAAAGGTTTGATGTTGTCGTAGATCAGTGCTGGTTGATATGGCTAAACTAAATTCATCCAGAACATTTAACTTGTTTAACCATACAGGTTTTGTGTGTTTTCCTCCATAAAAAGGTGAAAAACACAACTTTTACTGTACTTTGAGACATAAATCTGGGGCTTTTAAGTTCCCAACAACCAAAAAAAAAAACCCTGGAAAAATCTATGATCATTTGTGTGAGGCCAATAGCTTTAAAACAACTCATTCAGGTACTGGTTTATATTTCCAAAGAAAAGTTCAGCCTCTTTGTTTTTCTCTTGTTACAGCTCGACTATGGAAAAATGAAATGTGTATGTCAGAGAGTGCAGAGCTAAAATGCTAAACATTTAATAAATGTTGAAGTTTAGTCACAACAAGCTGAAATCCGCATTTTAAAACTCAACAAGTAGAAATGTTGCTGACCTTGGACAACTGCAGTGCAGACGTTCAACAGCTCAACAAGCCTTCTTGGGTCCAGAACCAGTCTGGGAATATCTGGGATCTTTTTCTTTGCTTCAGTCCTACACTCATCCCAAACTGCTCCATTTTGTGTCTCTAACAGAGACAGCATCTCCTCCTGCATCAAGAAAAAGGGGTGGTCTGTAGGATTTTTTTTTCCATTGATAACACTTTAATAACAACCAAAACAACACAATTTTGGTTGATTTTTCAGTGGACTCTGAAGATATCTGGTGGCCAGAAGGACAACGGCTATGGATTAGGGCTCTATTATTCTAACAGTATGAAGTGTTAAAATACATTCAAAATCTACCTGAAAGTCTTTTATAGCATTCAGGTAGCTCTTGGCCAGCCATATTCCCCACTGCAAACAGAGAAGGCTCAGGACGTAGCGATGCAAAGCTGTGCTGGCCACTGATTTAAGAGCTGCTCTCCACAGCACAGAATGGTCACAAGTACCAGGATCGTCTCCTGCTATCTGAAGCACTACCAGGAACAAAGGCAAACAGTAGGAGAGTTAATAAAACCCTTATTATCAAAGTAAGAGTGCAATTATGGCAGTTGCTGGTTTCATCGACAGTATAGTAAAGGTTCCCATTCTTTCAGGTAGAAACCAACCTCTCTGGGTGGTCTGTGTGAGGAGCAGCTGAGCCTCCTCGAACTGAGACTGAGCAGTAAAGCACACACAGGTGTTGTAAACTACAGAAAGCTCCAGCTGTGCATGATCCAAATGAGGAGGGATGCCTGACAGAAATAAACACAGGAAAAAAAGCGCATAAGATTAAAGATAAAGACGAGAAAGCTTCTTACAGAATGATAACCCTAAGTAAAAGTAACACAAACTTCAAGTACCCTGATGATTGCTCTGACTGCAAGTATACCTAAATATGTAAAAATATATATGTTTAGTTCATTTTACACTTTAGTGAGACATCAGAAAACAGACAATGCAGAGGTTTTATGGTTCTGGTACTGTGGGAAGAATTTTTAAAACAGCAATATACAGATTCCTTGACATTATTCATTTCAAAACTGGATACTTTTACCTAATCAAATTCCTAAATTGTTTCTGAAGTTTTAATAACATTCTGGACTCTCTACAAAAGACTAACCCTGAACAGCTTAAATTAGAAGTCTCATCTTTTGGATTAGGTTATGGTGCATTTTTCAGGTTTTTTTTGGAATCAGGACTAACTTAGACCACCTCCATTTTAAAAACTGCAACTCCTGTATTTCCCAAATGAGGCCTGGAAATTTCAACAACAATTGCATTATTTGAACACAATTTGTGAACTTTAATAGCACTATTTCATTTTTTAAGATAAAAAAAAAAAAAAAAAAAAAAAAAAAAAAAAAAAAAAAAAAAAAAAAAAAAAAAACCCCACTACAATTTTAATATTGTTTGGGATTTTATCCAGATGCAGCTTAAGGACAACAGGTCCAGTTCATCCTGAATTTGAAGCTGTCTTAAGTCTAAAAATTGGAGAAATTATTGTTTGTTTTTTATTTTTTACATGTGTGTATTCATAAGGTATGGGTGACATACCTTATCACCTATACTTTATTTACATTATTTTGTAGTCATAGAGAAAATGTTGATGAAGAGTACTTTAAGACTCTTCCTTGTCTTTTTGGCATCTATCACTCATTCTGTCAGAGCCTCACGGACACAAGAACTAAAACGTAACTGTATCTTATTAAACAGGTTATGTCAGTGCACCAGTTACATTAAGTGGTGGAGTTGTACCACTTAACAGCTCACCATAATTGTATTCAATCATATTCGCACACAAATCGATATGTATTCATGGCACAAACAGTGAAAAACATAGTTAAACAAAAGTAATAATAATCCAAACCATAATGTCAGTTTTCAGGGTTGGCAAATGTCATCAATTAGAATTTAGCGTTTTGCAATAAATCACATTTTTTATTTTGTTTTTTGCCCTGAATAAAAAATAAGGAATACAATAATTGCTTTGCATGCATTCAGTCAGTAAGTCAAACAAAATACTGCGAGGTAAAATATTAAAATCAAGGTGGGATGTGGCAAATCAAAGATGAAGAATGGCTTTTAATAATAGTGTAAGGCAAAAAAAAAAAAAAAAAAAAAAAAAAAAAAAAACCCCAAAACATTGCAGTTTTTAAGAAGCCTTAGATTTTTAGTCTTGAATAAAAAAAGATTAGAAATCTGGGAAAAGAACATTTCTCTCTTTTTTTTTCTAACATACTTATCTAAATCTAGAAAATGGCCAAGAAAATTAAACCTTTCTCTTGACGGCATTGGAACCCCGAAAAAATTACGTATTTGTGCACACACTTTCCAACAGTTGTTTGGTTAAAAATTTTAAATTAAGAAATATTTTCTGTTTGCCATTTTTTCATTCTGATTAATAGTTATACCTAACTAATACAAACAAGTTTCAAAGTACACATTTTTGTGGTCAGTGGCATTTAAAATATGGCAATGTTGTGAATGGGGGTTTGGTCACCTTCAAAATGCCGATGTGAGAATGCTCCAGGGAAGACACTCTGTTGACTAGCTCTAGCTGAACAAAAGGAGGATTTTATGTCAACCTGGCCCAAATTAAAATTACAGATCTGAGCACAATCAGGAGAAATCAAACATGATTATAAAATGAATTCCTATTGATCTTTAAACACAGCCTCTTTCATAGACTGCCTTTCATTGTCCCAAAAATGTGCCTCAACCTGAGGCCTTGAGACCTAATGTGCTGTCAGACACAGCAATAACAAGTAAAATAGTCACATTTGTGAGCATTTTGGCAAGGAAAAGCCCTGACCCATTCATTTCCAAGTGTGTCCCTGAACAAATCCCAGCTTTTAGGGGCAGGAAAGACCCTTAGCCCTCCTTTTACTCAACAGAAAACAACGGGAGGTCTATGATTAAATGGTAATTGGATGAGTGGGACAAACCTTGCAGTTTCCTGAGAAGTTTGTGAAAGTCAGAAGACCATCGTTTCTGCCTAAACAGGTCTCGGTTCGGAGCATCCTGCTGCTGAAACAATCAGTTCAGAAACAAACGGAAAACATTATTAGGATGTATCTGAGCTTTCTACCTGCAGACAACGCAGGAGTGTTTGTAAATAATGCTACCTTACATTCTTATTCCACTACAGTTTAGATGAAAATAAGGTATATTTTAGCTAACTTAATGTGATTACTAACATTTAAGAGTTAAAACGAATGGTTAAGAGGAACGCTCTGTAAGCTAACCTTACTTACCTTACAGCTAGAAGCCAGCTGGTTATTTTCCTGAGTCCAACTTTCCAATAAACTCGGTGACCGAATCATTTTGTCAAAAATTACATCACTGTTCGTGGGGGGGAAAAAAGCAGACAGTTAGGGGTGCTCGTTTGACTTTCCCTCGTTCTCAACCGGAAGTTGGAAGCATCCACTACTGGAAATATAGCTGCTGCTGCTGCTGCTGCTTCTTCTTCTTCTTCTTCTTCAACCCGAGAGGTGCTTTACCGCCACCGCCCAGCCTGGAGGGCGGAGTACAGAACCAAATGCTGTTAATCAAGCCACGATGTAAAATAAATAACAATGTGATTTTAAACTGACAGGTCAAGCTGGCAAACAAAGCTGAAGTGCATTATCGCCACCAGCCTTTAAAGAGTGTGGACCAGAGCAAGCAAGTTCAACTGTTACAAAACACATACCTTCCTATAAATTTTCCACATCCTGTGTAACATTAAGTCCAGTATGTCTTAACCAAAAGCTTGTTGTTACTCCTTCTCGAGTTCTGTAACATCTCAGACTCCTGAATTCTACAACCTTTGTTTGAATTATGTAAAAACATCTTAATTTTATCTTCTTCTCATTGTGTTTTGTGTTTGCTATTCTTTTCTTTTTTTATTTCAGATCGACTGCTTCTGACTTATTTCAGTTTACTGCGCTTTAAAGATTATTTAGCTGTTATGGCTCTAATTTTATTTCCTTTCATCCTGTGCTGGTATCCAAAGAACTATTAATCCCATCCGGTCGACTTTTTAAATGACTGCATGGTGATCTGGGCAGTGATAAACTTGAATATATGCAAAAAAAAACAGCTCTTAATGGGTTTGTGTCCTTAATCAACTGTACACATAACAAAAATACAATTATTTATGTTAAGATAAAGCATTTCACCGTTTTAAATTCCATCTTATCTAATGTTATTCTATCAAATGTATGTAATGAAATATTTCTTTATCACTTTCTTACTATTGTTTGGAGAACCACGTTTTATATGAAACTAAACAGGATTTTATTTTTTGCCCTCATTTCAAGAAACTTAAAAAAATATTCGACAGATTAAATTATTCGATCGTATCTTTGTTGCTGATGAGTAACAAAGTTGCTCTAAATGTTGTTTTGTAGGAACATCTCCCTCTTTGTCATGTTGTTGCTGCTTTTTGGATGCGGTACATGGTTCAGGTCTGACTTTGTTGATTGTTGTGGGGTCTGTTTTACTGTTAGGTCTGCTTTGAACTAGTTTTAGACAATGTGTTGTTTCTGCTCTATGAACCGCTGGCCTGGGTATGATTACTTGTAATCTGTCCTCTAATTAGACTAAGCAAATCAAGAAAATTTATGGTAAATCGTAGGACTTGTAAATTATTTTTTCCGTTCTATTTCTTTTTCTAATACTGTGGCATTGACAGTTGTACTGAGCTGAATCCAGTACTGTCGCACTAATGTTAAAATCATTTATTTTTTCGCTCAACTGCTTTGTGTGTTTTTGTCTACCTAAGTCATATTTCCTTTTCTTTCCCCTGCAGGGTTTTATCACAGTCTATGTTGGATGGTTCTGACTGTGGCCCTATAGAGTAACCCAGAAATGTATTAGCAACCATAATATTCGAAGGACAGTTCACCCACTTCTACCTGTTAAGCTCCTGCAGGGTTTGGGTTTGGTGTCAGATCTGCTTGTAGCTGCGCGGTTCTGCTGCCCCCTGTGGGCACCTCTATGAATGACACAAGCAGTTCTGTAGGCTGTCCAGTAGGTGGTGCTGTGAGGAAGCCGGACTCAGCTCATCTTCTAGAAACTTCAATCAGTCCATCTGCAACAGCCCTCAAACTGTTATGAGCCGCTGTTTGCTTGCTATCCCCAAACCCCCAAAAATAAACGCAGACAATTTACAGGTTTTATCAAATTTAGGATGATTGATTCCCACCAAATGAAACCTCAATCAAAGTCTGAGAGCACACAGATCCAAGTCTTAATTGCATTATGGCTGAGTCATACTTGAGTCTGCAGGGACAGCCATTTTTCTAGATGTCCCTGTACAAGGTGACTCCCTGTCCTCTCACCCAGATGCATCTGCCTTGGATCATTCAATGTGCTTGTTGTTGTCCCTGCATCAGCCTGGCCCATAATAGCTGCATTTTTTCCCCCTGTTTCTTCAACACTGAACATCCACCACATTCTTTCATAGTCTCAAATCACTAAACAGTCTAAATATATGGAGGGACCCTCCTGACAGCCGTGATCCTCAGCAATCCCTCCCTGCCGATGTTGCTGCATGTATTTAAGACAAATAACATTGTTTTCCTGAGACAGATCCCACTTTTACTGATATTTTTCTCCCTCTGCTCTTTCTTTCTCTGGCCTTTTGATCAGACAGCTTTGGACAGTTAAAATAAGGGGTTTTTTTTCCCCCTTATGTACCTTTTTTTACCACCCTCCTTGCTCTTTGCAAAAGTTTTCAAACTCTTTGAACATTTATACAATTTAGTCACACTACAAACTAAAATTTGTATTTTAGTGTGTAATGTAGATGTAAAAAAAATAAAAAATAAATACATTTGTTGTAAACCATGCAGCAAGTAGGTTAGTATGGTGCTGAACTACATTTAACTGCAATTACAGATGCAAGACTTTTTGGGTACATCTCTACCACATTTGCACTTTTGATTGCATTTTTTTAGTCATTCATCTTTGCAAACAGGCTCAAACTCAGTCAAATTAGATGAAAAGCATCCGGAAGATATAATTTTCAATTCTTGCCATTTGAATCTAGATCTGGATGTTGACTGGTTCATTCTAACACATAAAAATACTTTGATTAAAAACGCTGGAGAGTGAACCTCCACAGCAGTCCCAAGTCTTTTGCAGCCTTTAACAGGTTTTCATCCAGGACTGCTTGTATTTAGATTTATCCATCTTGCCAGCCTCTTTGCCAGGCTTCCATGTCCCTCCTGAAGAAAAGCATCCCCACAGCATGATACTGCTACCACCATACATCAATAGGGATGGTTGGCTCAGGATGATGTGCACTTCTTATGCTTTCTTCTAAAAATAGCTTCCTTTTTGCCTCTCTTCCATAATGGCCAGATTTGCAGAGTAAATACATTGAACTGTTGAAGAGGTTTGAACACATTCACATGCCACTGTAAGATCATTTCACATCACATCTGAATTCAGCTGATTTTTTTCTTTATTTATAAAACATGTAGCTCATGGAGAGACACATCTTGTATGTCCTTCAGCCACCTGTACGTGAGAGATGTGAGGAAAACAGATCACGACTGTGTGAGAAATGATTAGAATAACGTCATAAGGAATTTAAAGAAAACTAGTGGAAGGCGTAAAATGCTCATAGATCCCATGCTCTCCCGAGAGTCACTGCTAAAAACCATGTCGCCACACACAGAAGAATGGTAGATAATAATAAAAAAAAAAAAACACCTGAGTGCTGATTTGTCTACTCTTCATCTTAGATCTCAACAGATCAGTGAATTCACAGTTCTCAGGACTCTGTTGAGGTGTGCTGTGTAAACTCACTCACCCTCAGTTAATCAATAGGTGCTGTACATGCTCTTCAGAGTGAGCTCTATTCTCAGAGCAGGGAGCTCTTCACATCAGCAGCTCACTTTTTGGGATAATGCTGTGTCATTGTAGCAGAAGGCACACCCTGACACATATACTGTAATGGTGCTGCTAATTCTGCTGCTGAATGTAGTCTATTATCGTGGTTTGCAACATCTAAAACCAGATGGAGATGTAGAAATATACTAGTGAGCATTAGATCATAAGAAGCTGGTTTTTGTTTGAAGCTGGTTTTTGTTTGAAGGTGCAAATGTAACTCTTGCTTGTATCAGGGTGTGTGTCCAGAAAATGCTTTGCTCAAGTATTTATACATCTTCACATTTTGCCACATTACAAAGACAATCTTTAGAGGACTTTTGTGATAGACCAACACTCAGTCATGCTTAACTGTTATAATCCTTCACTGTTTCCGATTTGGTTTTCATTGGTGTTTGTGTTTTGATCATTTTCTTGTTGTTCATGTTTGTTCAATAGGTCTTACCATATTCAGTTCATTGCTGTATGTTTAGTATTGTTAGACAGGTGTTGCCCTATTAGTTATCTCCTTTGTGTTCTGTTCTATTTGGACTTATTGTTCCCAGATCTATGTTAGTCTGCCCCCTTTGGTTTGTAGTTCCTTCTGAGTCTTAGTTCAGTTCCCTTTGTGTTAATTTGTCTCCTTCCTTCACTTTTCCTTCTCACATTCTGCCTCAGCTCTTTCACATCTTCTCTGATTAGTTCATCTGGTTCCTTTTTCAATTTCCACCCCAACCTCAGTATTTAAGCTCCTGGTTTTTAATTGTTCATTGCTGGATTCTTACGTTACTCTGTCTGTTACTCTGTCTGTGCTTCATGTTGGTTCAAGATCTATATGTTTTCTTTTTAATTATTAAACCTTGAGGAAACACTGCTAATTCTAAGATCCAGTCTGCATGTTGGTCCAATTTTAAGAAAAATGTTTGCCAATGATATAAAAAGTGTGAGTTTTCAGTCAGCCCCCTTTTATTCTGATACACCTAAACAAAATTCATCTGGTTGCCTTCAGAAGTCACCTCATTAGTAAATAAAGTCCACCAGTGTGTAATTTAATCTCAGAATAAATCCAGCTGTTATGTGAAAACCTCAGAGGTTTGTTAGAGAACATTAGAGAATAAACAGTCTCATGAAGACGAAGGAACACAGCAGACTGTCATAAAATGATGAATTACAGGACCCAAAATTCTGGGAGGAGGCAGGCTGGTGAAAGTCAAACAGTTTACTTAAAAATAAGAAAAACAAAAACTTACAAAAACTAAAGTCCAACAATGAATCCAATATAATACAGAACAAGGGAAACAGGCTGATGAACCAGTAGCAGGAGGTTGATTAGAAACTGGGTGCAGCTGAGAGGGAAGGCAAGAAACTGAAGTTGAACTGAGGAAATGGGAGAGATGGCTGAATACACAGGGAACATGGGAAACAAGGAAACAATCTAAACACACACACACAGATGCATCCCAATACCCAAACACCCTAGAATTGTGACACAGACAGCTCAGGGAGAAAGTTGTAGAGTCCAAAGCAGTTTTAGGTTACAAAACTATATCCCATGCTTTAAGCATCTCACAGAGCAATATTCATATGAAAATGAAAAGATAACACAATATCCCACAACCGCAAAGCTACCAATATCCACCTAAACTGATATGGTGGTCAAGTAGAGCTCCAATCAGAGAAGCAGCCAAGAGGCCCATTGTAATCTTGGAGGAGCCGTAAAGATCCACAGCCCAGGTGATGTAAGCTGTTAACAAAATAACTATTAGTCATGACCTCCACAAATCTGGTCTTTATGGAGGACTTGCAGCATTCACTCCTCCTGGATGAGCATATAGCGACAGCAGAAAAACGCTTTCATTGTGTCATTGACTTTACAGCAATTCTTCATACCGTGCATGCATGTAGCGACAGTGGAGAGGAAAGGCTCCCCTTTAACAGGAAGAAACCTCCATCTGAACCTGACTCAGTACAAAAGGCCATCTGCCACAACCAACTGGGGGTTTGAGAAGTCAGAGTAGAATGCACAAAAAGAAACAAATGAACTGATGTTGGATTATTTTTGAATTTCATTAAAGTAAAAAGTTAATAGCAGGCGAGAGAGAATGATTCATTGATGGCAGCATTATCTCAGCTGAAGCCCTCCTCCAGGAAGGTATCACAGCCAAACAGAAGACCAGACCAGCTGTAGCTTCTATGGAGAGAAAAATAGCTGAGAGAAAACCAAAAGTTAACAGTTGAAATAACAGCAAATAAAGCAAATTTGGAGAGTAGTAGAAGAAGAAAGTGAGAAAAAGTGGTCAGTTTGTCCTCCAGCAGCCTGGGCCTATGGCAGCATAGCTACAGAAATAGCTCTGGATAACCTAAGCCAGTCTAAGTATAAGCTTTATCATAAAGGAAAGTTTTAAGCCTAGTCTTCAAATGAGACAGGGTGTCTGCCTCATGGACTAAAACTGGGAGCTGGTTCCACAGGAGAGGAGCCTGATATCTAAAGGATCTGCCTCCCATTCTACTTTTAGAAATTCTAGGAACCAGCAGTAAACCTGCAGTCTGAGAGCAAAGTGCTCTGTTAGGAACATGTGGAGCAATCAGATCTCTGATGTACGATGGAGCTGATTATTGAAGCCTTTAAGGAAAATCTTAAATTATATTCTGGATTTAACAGGGAGCCAATGAAGGGAACCTAAAATAGGATAAATATGATCTCTCCTTTTAATTTTCATCAGAACTCTTGCTGCAGCATTTTGGATCAGCTGAAGGCTTTTAACTACATTCTGAGGACTTTCTGATGGTAAAGAATTACTGTCGTCCAGACTTGAAATAACAAATGCATGGACTTGTTTTTCAGCATCACTCCTGGGCAGAATATTTCTAATTTTGGCAATATTCCAGAGATGAAAGAAGGAAATCCTAGAAACCTGTTTAATATGGGATTTAAATGACATATCCTGGTCAAAAATAACACCAACCATCTCCTGTGGACCTACCTATTACACATTTTGATTTGATCACTGCGCTGAAATAAGTCAATATCTGATATGTTTGCAAACATGGGAGTTTTTGAATTGTATCATGTCTGATCTGGTTGTCTTCTGAGAGAAGAAGTGGGACACAAGATGTACAGTGAAAAAAAAAACAGAGAGGGTAATGCTGGAGGGGAAATAGGAGTTGAAAATTGAAGAGGGGTGGTGAAAATTGTAGGAAGGATAGTTCTCAGATTTCTTTGGTTGTAAAGAATGTTAAAATCAACCTTTCATTTTCCTTCTCTATATTCTACTTCACAAATAGCCTATACATTTCCTTGAGTTGCTCTACTATAGAGATCCTGATAAAATACATTCCAGATTCTACTTGACAAAACAGGAAAAGGTTCAAGGGATGTGAATACTTTTGCAAGGCGCTGCCTGCAAGTGTGGAAGCTGTCAGTGGCCCAGCAGCTGAGGTGATCCCCAAGAGGGCTGATCTGCAAACTCACTGCAGCAGCAAACAACAAAAAGAATCAGCAGAACACACTGAAACCCCACAATTCACTATTATTATGGTTTTACATCTTTAAAATCTTTTTTTTTTTAAAGTAATATTGGCTGTTTATAAATATTTGTGTTTAGAGGGTTGAAAAGATTGTTTTAAATTGTGCTGCTTTTATATCTTCACACAGAAAGGTGGATAAGATGATTTCTAAGATGCGTGTTGCATGATATAAAGTTAATAGGTTTGTAGTTTCAGCATCTCAGGTGCTAAGAGCGAACAGTTTTTTTTCTGCTCAGCCGGTAGATTTTTTTGGAGAGGAAAAGATGTCTCTTTAAAAAGACAGTGTCCTTGTGCTGACTAGCGACTTTTCCCTCCCTCCTATAAAAGCGCAGCGCTCTGCCTCCTTTGCAGTCAGTTCTCCCCCGGCCTGGCCAACATGAGTTTCACGGTGGAGCACCACTTCACGGGCCCGAGCTCGTACCGCAAGGTTCGGCCCGCATCCGTGTCCTCCAGCGGCTTCCACTCCCAGCAGCGCCGCCGCCTCACCTACAGCCAGCCGTCCAGCATCGAAAGCCTGGAGACTTTCAACGGCGACATGACAAGGAGGAGCGAGAAGGAGATCCTGCAGGCTCTCAACGACCGCTTCGCCGGATACATCGACAAGGTGCGCAACCTGGAGATGCACAACCGCAACCTGGAGGCAGAAGCTGCGGCGCTGCGGCAGAGCCAGGCGGGACGCATCTCCGTCGGGGAGCACTACGAGCGGGAGCTGAACGACCTGAGGGGTCTCCTGCAGCAGCTGACCGGGGAGAAGACCCGCGCCGCCCTGGAGCACGAACATCTGGAGGAAGACATACAGCACCTGCGGGTCAGGCTGGAGGACGAGGCGCGCAACCGGGAGGAGCTGGAGGCTGCCGCCCGCGCCATGAAGAAATACGTGGAGGAGTGCCGGCTGGCCAGGCTGGAGCTAGACAAGAAGCTCCGCGCCCTGGAGGAGGAGGCTGCTTTCCTCAAGAAGAACCACGAGGAGGAGGTGGCGGAGCTCCTGGCGCAGATTCAGGGCGCGCAGGTGAGCTTTGACCTGAGGGACACGCTCAAGGCGGACGTTACCAGCGCACTGCGAGAGATCCGCTCACAACTGGACAGCCATGCGTCAAAGAGCTCAGTGCACGCAGAGGAGTGGTTCAAAGGTGAGGCTGAGCAAAGGGAAAAGTTTCAGTGGAAAACCTGCAAAGCCCCTCTGTCCATGGTGCTGAAGTCGTTTTCTCTGTATGACAGATAGAAGCTGTCGTGTTTCATTTTAACAGAAAACAGCATTGTATTGCTATGCATTGTATAACTTAACATCAATGAATTTATATGGTAGCTAACTTTTTCAAGAACAAATAGAAAATATTTTTGACACATAATTAGGATTAATTCACACTCACTGCAGTTGTTTTAGTGGCTGCATCGACGCCGCATAATGATCATTTTCAGTGAAAGAAAGGACCGCTCTGCAGGCGTGAGATGGCACACAGAGAGGAGAGGCATTTGCACTCTGGCTTGCTGCCCTTGCATGCAGTGCATTTTTGTGTTATGATGGTGTTGGATGCACAAACAGAAACCTCCTCTTCAAGGACACAGTGCATTGCTTAGGAGACAGCGGGACAGATTAACGCCTTGGTCCGTGCGTCTCCTAATTTGTGTATTTGTAGCTCCATTGAGATTTGATCAATTGGCTAATTTTCCTTTGAAAAATTAAAATGATCCCAGTCCCTCTGACCTTTAAGAATTTAATGTGTTGCAAATTTAACAACAGTACCAAAAAAAAAACTTGTGCGAGCTATTTCCATTCTGATCTGAGTGTGTAAAAAGAGCAAACTGCATGACCTCTGAGTCCAGCTGACTGCAGCAGAGGCTCATTCCTGAAGGGGAGGAAGCTGAGTCAGACTGACTGACAGATGGACAGTGTCAAGGTTACTCAGGCTCCCAGTGGCGAAGGAAGGGACTGCCCAAAAGTCTCAGGATGACTCTGACAAAAAAAAAAAAAAAAAAAAAAAATCTAATCTGATTTGTATGTAAGTCGTTACAACAATATTAAAAGGGCATCTGAATGTTTAAAAAAATGTTTTTATTTTTTTCCCCGTATGCCCCGTAGTGCGCATGGAGCGCCTGTCCGACGCTGCAAGGTCCAACCAGGATGCGATCCGTGGATCCCAAGAGGAGATCGTAGAGTACCGCCGTCAGCTCCAGAGCCGCACCATCGAGCTGGAGACCCTCCGAGGAGCCAAGGAGTCGCTGGAGAGGCAGCGGATGGAGAGCGAAGACAGACACCAGGATGACATCAACTCACTCCAGGCAGGACCAGATATGCAAAGATGTGCACTTTTTCCCCACACATAATCTCCTGAATTCCTCTGTGTGATTCCTGAGCTGGAGGGCTCTGTGTTTTAATTTTGCAGGAGACCATCAATCAGCTTGACAATGAATTGAAAACAACCAAATGGGAGATGGCGAGCCAGCTGAGGGACTATCAGGAGCTCCTGAATGTGAAGATGGCGTTGGATATTGAAATTGCTGCATACAGGTTTGTCAGGGTCAAAGTGCGCACATTTTTTTTTTAATTTTCTGCTACCAATTTTTAAAAAAAATTTTTTTTTTTTACCATCTGTGGTTTTGAAACAGGAAGCTGCTGGAAGGAGAGGAGAATCGTTTCGTGTCAGGTGGCACCCCATACACCTACCTGGAGAGCAGGATTTCCGCCCACGTCAAAGTAAAAAGCGAAGAGATCTCAGATACAGTGATTGTGGAGGAGCAGACAGATGAGACACAGGTGACAGAGGTGACAGAAGAGGCAGATGATGAGGCGGAGGAGGAGGAAGAGGAGGAAAAGAAAGAAGAAGAAGAAAAGGAAGAGGAAAAGGAAGGCGAGGAAACCAAAGAGGATGAAGAAGGTGAAGAAGCAGAGGAGAAGGAGGAAGAAGGAAAGGAAGAGGAGCAGGAGGAGGAGGAAGAAAAGGAAGAAGATAAAGAAGAGAAGGAGGAAGAAGGTGAAGAAGAAAAAGCTAAATCTCCTACTGTGAAATCACCAGAATCTAAATCACCTCCAAAATCTCCAGAATCCAAATCACCAGCAGCCAAATCCCCCATTCCCAAATCACCTGCCAAGTCTCCTGCAGGAGACGAATCAAAATCCCCTCCAAGTAAATCCCCCGAATCCAAATCCCCTGCTCCCAAAACCCCTGAACCAAAATCTCCAGAAAAGGAGGCCGCTAAGCCTCCTGCTGCCAAAGACACTCCGAAGGAGGAGAAGAAAGAAGAGAAGTCTCAGCCAGCCAAAGAGGAGCAGAAAGAGAAAGAGCAGCCTGTGAAGGAGGACAAGAAGCAGGAACCCAAGGAAAAAGAGCCAGAGAAGGTGGACAAACCTGATGCAAAGAAGGACGAGAAGGCAAAGGAAGAAACACCGAAACCTGAGACTCCCAGCAAGCCTGCTGAGGACAAACCTGCTCCAAAGCCTGAGCCTAAAGAGAGCACTCCTCCTGCTAAAGAGGAGAAGCCCTCTGTTCCCAAACCGGAGAAACCAGAGCCTGAGGCAAAGTCTGAGAAAACTGAAAGCAAGAAGGAGGAGAAGAAGCCTGAAGAAAAGCCTGAGAAAACTGAAAGCAAGAAAGAAGAAAAGAAGCCTGAAGAAAAGCCTGAGAAAACTGAAAGCAAGAAAGAGGAAAAGAAGCCTGAAGAAAAGCCTGCACCTAAGGTAGAACCAGAGAAAACAGAGAGCAAAAAGGAGGAGAAGAAGCCAGATGAGAAGAGTAAAGAGGAGAGTAAAGAAGGACCAAAGGGAGAAAAAGCTGAAAAGTCCTCCAGCACTGAGTCAAAGGAAGCCAAGGAGGAGAAAGCCAAGAAGTAAGACTTATCGCTGCGTTTTTACCTGTGGAGGAGAAAGAGATGCCAAAGAACAGAGTAGGAAGGAGGGAAAAGGGTGGAGAGCAGGAGGAAGGAGCTGGATGTACCCAGCTGTTCAGACAGGCAGGTAACAGTATGTAAGCAATATTGATTTCTGTAGCAAATAACCCCACTGCTCCCCAAGTATGGCCATTACACCCCCCACCCCCTGAAGCTTCTGGTGTATGACTGTAGTGAATGCAGAATGCTCTAAACTCTTTACCTGAATGTGACAACTGCCCTTAATGGATAACAAGTGCATTTAAACTGAATCCTGATGGGGCCGGCAGGACCCTGCTGTGCCCACACGAGCCTTCAAGGGTAGAGATGTCAAAACTATGTCAAGCTAATGATTGTGAGCAATACTGAATACATATATATATAATGTTTATTAAAGGAGGTATAAATCTCTATATTATATTTACAGATTAATAATTTAAGGAAGACTTGAATTTTGCTCGTTGTGCACCAATATGCTGCTTCTCCAAACAGGTGAACGGTGGCGTCTCACTCTTCCAGTCTGCAAATGCTAAGACAATGATGACTGTGCTATGTATAAACTGCTGAGAATATGCAAAATGAAACAGTAAATAAACAATGAAAAAAAAAAATCTGTGTGGCATAATTTTCTTTTTTTTTAATACTATACCCCTGCAGAAATGTGCTGCATAAGAACTCTTGGTAGAGATTAATGAAGTGTCAGGAGCACTCATACAAGGTGTGAGACCACAAAAGGTAAATGCTGGTAGTTACTGCACTGCATTGCGGCTAAAGAGAGGGGGAGCTGTGCCCATCCTCAGAAGCCACCGCACCCTTCCTTAAATCCAGCAGATCACACTCATGTATAAATCAGTAGTCCTGCCATCACAGAATAAGCAGATCAACTTCACTCCAAGCAGCAGCAGCACCTTTATGATCCACCTTTATGATTGATTCCTGATTACCAAGGCAATAAAATAAATGTAAAAACAATAAAAACAAGCTTGTTCTTTCTCAGAACAAGCTTGTTTTAATCAATACAGACAAATGTAATTGATTATGTCTGGCTAAGTCAATTAAATAGGAGGTAATTCTCTTGCTCGGAAAGTCTCTGGATTAGTGCTACGGAGTGTGCAACTGCTGCATAAACAGGGTGTGGTTTCCCCGATTCAAACTCTCAGACTTGAAAAACTGCAAAATTGACACATTAAACAAGAAAACATGCTTTTGAAGTTTTAATTAGGTGCAAACAACCCTCACCTAGCTATAAGATAAACTGGACACACTTTTTCTGACTCTGTGAGGATGCATACTCTAACAGGTTTGCTCTCATTGCACCTGATACTTCACTAAAGCTGCAGAGCACCCAATTAGATACAGAGTAAAGGAATTCCTCGTCCTGCAGCTATTCCAACCTCTCTGTCTCCCTCCCATCACAGCAGCATGTTTTTGATGCATGCTCCACACATACTAAAAATAGATTCCTGATCATTGAGAGGACTGGATCTGCACTGGCATTATGCCATCATTTGTTTAACCCTTCAACCTCCCTATAGGTGTAAGGTCAATGAGTGTATGGGTCAGAATGTTGTCCAGCTTTGGCAGGAAACACAGGACTATTTGTTTTTTGGTCCTAAGAATTTGACTCAATGAGGCTAAAGAATATAGAACAAGCATGAAACAAGAATGAAGACTGAGAACTAATTTTGACCGACCATATAAAATGTGTTACTAAATCAGCTGACTATCATCTGTTCACTCAGTATCACCAGGACCAGACCGGCAGCTTTTAGTAGTGTAGCTATGCTCTACACAAACTCCCTGAAAACCTCAGTTGTACAGAAACCTTTGGCTCCTTCAAGTCAGGACTGAAAACTATTTTGCCTACTGCAGCTTGTCATCAAAGGATCTGATTAATGAACTGTTTGTTTGATCATTAATGACTTGAGTTTCAAGATTGGATTTGGTTTTAAATTTGAATTTAAGTTTGGATTTTTTTTTTATTTTATGCGAAGCTTTTAAATGTTTGACATATTAAGCAAATTTTAAAGTTTTTTTTTTGTTCTTTTGTCTTTCATTTGATGTCCTGCTTGTTTATGAATAGAGCTATTTATATAAACTTGCCCTTCCTATTACTGTCTTTTGCACACTGAAGTAGCATAACCACAGTTAAAAGACTGGGGGTATATACAAAAGTCTTCTTTCTTCTAAGAACACTAGAAATACATTACTTAGACAAATTATGTTTGATATTTTTGCATGGTAATGTAAAAAAAACTGCTTTCTTTTAAGTGTATAGTTTTATTTCAGTGAAATATCTAATTACATTGAATACTTTATGTTCTCAGAGTGAAAAGACTGCACAACAGCACTTGGCACAATAATCTGAATCCTTTAAATTTCTTTTTTACATATTACAGTCCACTATTTTCTTTAAATCAGCCACTCTTTAATGCATTTATGCCATAGAGAGCATTTGGGCTTTAAGCCCTTATGTCCTCCATCACTTTAGTTGACTTAAAACCTTGTTTTCATTAAAATTCTCTCGCACAATGTTTTCCCAGCATAACTTATATGTACTGGTTGCTGAACAACACGTCACATCCCCCTACGTGTTTTATGATGAGGTAACAGAAATGGCTGAATTAATATGTGGTAATTAGGAGCGTATCTGTTTCAAACTGCATGGAGTCACAGTTGTGTAAAATGAGGATCTAACTGTATATTTAAGGCTTACTGTGCTTATGCCCCTTGAACTTTTTCCACATGTATTTTGTGTATTTTGTGATTTTATGTATTAGTAGAGCATAATTATGAAGAGGACAGAGAAGGACTTGTTTTAAATTTTATTACAACCAAAAATATAACAGAATAAGAAAGCCTTTATTGTCTTTATATATCATATATAAACTGCTAAACCTACAAGGGGAAAAAAAAACTCTCCAAAACAAACACATGGGAAATTAAAATTAGACAATTAAGCATTTTTTTCTCAATTTAAACAGCTGAAAGACATACAAACAGAGAATAATATTTTTTGAGCTAAAATTGCACTCAGCATGTTGAATTTAAAAGCCTGATGACCCCTGGCTTACAGCTGTTCTTCAGTCTGTTTGTTTTTTGACATTAAGCTTCTGTATCTCCTTCTATAGAGCAGGAGAGGGACGAGTTTGTGACCTAGGTAGAAGCAACACATGTTCATATTGTTTTTCTGGGCTAATCATTCTCTCATGTCTTTTTTTTTTTTTTTTTTTTTTTTTTTTTTTTTTTTTTTTTTTTACCTCTACAGAGGGTTCTATTCATGTGTATTGAGTTCACTTTTATCCAGTAAAAACTCCAAGTTGATGATTTGAAGCAGTCGGTTGGGTTTCCTTAGATAAAAACTTTTCAAACTAATTTTAATTAACTGAGCTTAATGTACTGTGTGGTAACTAGTATCAACTGGAATGCACATGTGATTGAATTGAAATGACTTTTTTTGTAAAGTGCCTCGAGATGACATTTGTTGTGAATTAGCGCTATATAAATAAACTGAATTAATTAAATTAATGCCACTAAAGAAACTCCAGGACAACCAAGTGCCATAATAAGTCATCTAATTAAAATGTTGTGTGTTGAGGAAAAATAATGCTGCAAATCACCCTGAACACACCATCGTCACTTTAAAACATGGTGGTGGCAGCATTATGTTGCAGGTCTGTTTATGGTGAGATAAATACATGACTGTCCAGGAAGAAAACCTGTTAGAGATTGCAAAGGCTGAGGTTCACCATCCAACAGGACAATGATCCAAACATTACAGCCAGAGATCAAAGCATATCAATGTGTTAGAATGGCCCACTCAAAGTACAGACCCCATTGAGAATCTGTGCCAGGACTTGAAAACACATATGCTCTCCATCCCTTCCAAGCTTGAGATATTTTTTGCAAAGAACCTGTCAAAAATTCAATGTTAAGCTGTGGTATCAGTACCAAAAACCAAACATCCAAAGGACTCCTCAGCATCTACAGGCCGGCAGCCCTGACATCACATCTGATGAAGACCCTCGACAGGCTGGTCCTCAACCATCTACGCCTCCTGGTGACGTCTTCATTGGATCCGCTGCAGTTCACCTACCATCCTGGCATCGGGATGGATGACGCCATCAGCTTCCTCCTGCACCGAGCTCTGACACACCTGGAGAAACCTGGAAGCACTGTGAGGATCATGTTCTTTGATTTCTCCAGTGCTTTCAACACCATCCAGCCAGGACTTTTGAGGGACAAGCTGGAGCTGTCAGGAGTGGACCACCACATGTCCCAGTGGATACTGGACTACCTCACTGGCTACCCACAGTATGAGAGGACACAGGGCTGTGTCTCCGACAGCCTGGTCTTTGGTACGGGAGTCCCTCAAGGAACTGTGCTGGCACCTTTCCTCTTCACCCCCTACACTGCAGACTTCTCCATCAACTCCCCACATGGCCATCTGCAAAAGTTCTCTGATGACTCTGCCATAGTTGGCCTCATCACAGGTGAGGATGACTCAGAGTACAGACAGACTCATTCAGGACTTTGTGCCAGAGAACCACCTCCTGATCAATGCTGTTAAAACCAAGGAGCTGGTGGTGGATTTCCACAGGCGCAGACCCACCTCAGTGACACCGGTGAACATCCAGGGAGTGGACATTAAGATAGTGGACTCTTATAAGTACCTGGGTGTTCACCTGAACAATAAACTGGACTGGACTCACAACACTGATGCGCTTTACAGGAAAGGTCAGAACATACTCTACCTACTGAGGAGGCTGACGTATTCTGGAGTGCAGGGGGTGATCCTGAACATCTTCTTTGACTCTGTGGTGGCATCAGCCATCTTCTGTGGGACTGTATGTTGGAGCAGCAGCTTATCTACAGCTGAGAGGAAGCGTTAGATAAGCTCATCAGGAAGGCCAGCTCTGTGCTAGGATGCCCCCTCGACCCAGTGCAGGTGGTGGGAGACAGAAGGACTCTTGCTAAAATAACATCACTGATGGACAATATCTCCCACCCCATGCATGAAGCTGTTGCTGAGCTGGAGAGCTCCTTCAGTGGCAGACTGCTGCATCCTAGGTGCAAAAAGGAGCGTTATAGGAGATCCTTCCTCCCAGCAGCTGTTAGACTCTATAACCATCATTGCTCCCAACAAAATCAATGTGTTTATATCCATGCTAGCATCTGTACAACTTTACCGTTTTTCTACAAGCTATTTAGTTTCACAAACTAAATAACTTGTATTTTTAATGCTCAGATATGCACATCTTGTACATTTTTAATTAGCCAACTCATTTACATATTCCTCTGGACTCGAGTATTTTTTACAACTACACAGTATTCATGTTGAAATTTTGTCTTACTGTGTTTTTTATTCTTTATTCTGTTTTTTTTATAAATATTATATTCTATGTGTCTTTTTTAGTTGCTTGTCACTCCCACTTTGCTGCTGTTGTACATAAATTTTCCCATCATGGGACAATAAAGGATATTTCTATTCTATTCAAAGAACATGCTCCAAAATCCTATTGCTTAATTGCTTAGAAAAATGGTTCTACCAAATATTTCTTCAGAGAGGACATAAACACATGCCACACTTAAGATTTTTATTTGTAAAAAATGCATCCCTTCCAATTAAAAATTACAATCTCCTTTGTGCTTGACTATCACATGAAATCTAAAAAAATAGACATTTTGAAATGTAAAAAAAAAGTTGAGATGTTTCAATACTTTAAGTCACTGCACCAACACAAGTGCTGGCTCAGATTCTCCATACCTCTCTCTTCTAAACTGTCATATTAACAGCTCATTGCCATCTCTAGGATGTTACTCTGCTCTCTACAAATTTCATCTTGAATGCACTTTTTTTGCTCTACGGAGGATAAGCATTAATTAAGCTGTCTGCATAACTGTTTACATTTGGTGAATGAAAATCTTAAAACTGAAGTCAGCAATGACCATCTTCACCAGAGAGCTTGTCAGAAATTAAATAATCTCCTGTTCCCAAAATTACAAAGATCCCCCTGCCCCTGTTTGAAAAATGAAATGAATTTCAGCAACACTGCATTGCTTCTATTAAAGCCTGGACAATAAAAAAAAAAAAAAAAAGAGGTCAACGGCTACCTGCACACACAATGCAAAATGTTGTATTCTGTGTGCATTACTCTCTGTGGAAATGACTCAGCTTACTCCTCTACTGAACCACAACAGAATAATAATCAGCCTGTTCTCACAACCCTATAAATAGAGTAGGACAAAGGTTGGAGAACAGAGGACAATCAAGCGATTAAACAAAAAATTATGTGTGAAACAGAGCTTGCGTGCACCAGAGTCATACACAGACCAGATCCATGATGATTCAAGACGACAACAAGGAGTTTTTTTTATTTGCAAAATGTTTAAAACGGGACTTTGTTGACATGTGTTGCTAAGAGGTACAAACACAATCTTAGGAGGAGAAATATGTACGCAGGTTTAACGGTGACTGAAGAAGCCCTGAGGGTGGTTGTACTTGAACGGCTTCAGGCGGTTTGGACCCCTGAATTCAAAATGAGAGAGAGAGATGATGTTAAAGGAAAATATATTCAGGATGCATTTATTCTAATTTAATTTTTCAAAAGATTTTCAGATTAACTGGATACCTGACAGTGCGCAGACACATCTTTTCTCGTGGGAACTCCCGAGGTCCCTCCACACTGTCATCTTGCACTTCTGTCTCCAAATACACGTCCAGGCAGACACACAGGCGTGTGATCTGATTGGTCAGAAGCTGATGCCCTGGCTTTGGGCCCTGTAGCTCATTTCTGAACACATTCACTTCACTCTCCATGGCCTAAAAATGTAAAAAGGTAAGTTAGACAATGAAACATTACATACAGTTTTGCAGAAGAATTCACACCCCTTAAATTCTTCCATATTTTCTTTCTTATAACCACAAAGATCACAAAGTAGTTCATATGTGTCAAACTGAAGGAAAAGAATGGATGGTTTTCAAAAGTTTTATAGGAAACTATTTTATTAGCAGACCAATACATTTCAGTTTGTTGCCTTCGTCAGGATCATTACAAATCACCAAACAGTTTAGATTTAAATCAAACAGTATCATACAATAAACCACTTGATTGGTGACTGGTTTATGTGGGAGAAAAGCTGCTAGAGGCTGCAAAACACCTTCCAGGAGGAAACCCTAATATACCCTAATATACAGCCAGACCCTTAAAGCTGCAGAATGTAACTTTTATGAAAAAATAAATTTTTTTATATATTTGTTAAGATTATCATTATGTTGTGACAGTATAAGACAGATAATCTGTGCAAAGATCAAGCTCCTCGGCCTTCTCCCAGTGCTCCCAGTACTAAGTGCAAAAATACACCACTCAGTCAGAAACAACCAATCAGAGCCAGGAGGAGGGTTGCAAATCACCCTCATGTACACACTGCTCACACACTCCCCCTTGCTCTCTGCTACATTACAGCTGGATCATAATAACATAGCCTGCCATGAATGCTAAGGCTAGTTAGCATGGCCACCGATGGATAAACAGTTTTCCTGTAACGGTAAGTTGTTTCTTCACCATGAGCACATTTAGCAGCAGTTACACGAGGGTGATTGACTACTAATACCTTCCTCCTGGCTCTGATTGGTTGTTTTAGGTCGGGAGCAGTGCATTTCTTTCGATGGCAATAACAGCTCAGGGAGGAAGTGGAGGAGCTCGATCTTTTCACAGATGGCCTGTCTCATACCAAACTGTCCTGACATGGGGACAATTTTAACAAAAATACAAAAAACATTTTTGTAAAAGTTACATACTGCAGCTTTAATGGAAAAACTTAGATCAGGGCTGTCCTTGAGGGCTGGTGTGCTGCAACTTTTAGATACAATTCTGATCCCACAAACCTGAATCAAATGGCTTAAATACCTTCGTGGTATTCAGTCAAACTCAATAGAGCCCTGCTAATGATCCAATTGTTTGATTCAGGTGTGTTGAAGTAGAGATATCTCTAAAAGTCACAGGACACCAGACCTCAAGGACTGGAATTTGACCCTCCTGGTTCAGTAACTTTATGTGTCAGAATGACAATGACGAGGTCTGGACCTCCATCCATCAAGCATCCACCCACTCATCTCCACTTATTCTTGCAAGGATGCAGGGCACACCATGGATAGATCACCAGTTCATCACAGGGCAACCATGCCAGACCTAAATCCAAGAGCTTTTTCGCAAAGAACAATTTTAGTCTCTAAACGTGCAAAGCCGGTAGACAAATACCCCAAAAGAAAAGACAAATTATTTACAGATTTTTATAAATAAGAAAGTCTGAAAATCATATTTTTCATTCACTTCCCAATTATGCACAACTTTGTGTTGGTCTATGAAAATAACATGTCAAAAGATACATTGAGGTAAAAGATACATTGAGGTTTGCGGATGAGACGTGACCAAATGCTAAAAAAGGTTAAATGAGAATGAATACTTTTGCAAGGCACTGTGTGTATTACTGGACGAAAACTGAAAACTGGAAACAATATGAGGATATAATAAACTGAAATCTCCATACTCTCAGGTTGTCATCACTGCGTCCGCTGCACTCTCCCTTCCAGTTGAGGGAGAGGGAGAACAGAGGAGAGATCTCTGGGTAGCGGGGACTCAGGACCACAGCGGCGTGGAGACGAGCTAAAGGGAAAACAGGCATAACGTTTGTAAAAAGATTCATAACAAATGATTCCAGTGCTGCTGTCAGTGACTGGACGTACCTGTGCCCCTTTCGACAACTCCCATAAAGTACAGGTCTGTCTCCCTGGCCAGTCCAGCTTCAGTTACATGACGCGTATAAGGCAGTTCCTTTAGAAGATATTAAACTGAGCAACACTGCATCATGTGGACTTATAATGAATACTGTTGAATTAGTTTTTTCTTGACTTCACCATGTACTCCTGTTGAGTGATGGTGGTCCAGCGAGCCAAACAGGAGATGATCTTGGCAGGAAAGAGGTGCTGACACTCAGTGGAGATTGGAATGATGTTGTGCTCTGCAGCCACAAACACAGTCAACCTCTTGTGCAGTGATTCACAGTTAGGATTGTTTAACATAAAACATTGTAAAATAAAGCACCTAAAGAAGCAAACTGTTTGTGGAGAGCCAAGCGGGACTGGACTCGTCCCCTCAGCAGCTTCACGGTGCTCTCCATGTGACAGGCGCTCAGAGAACTGCCCACCAATACGCCCTGGAAACACAGACATGAACCAACGTTTAACAGCGGTAGCTTCACTTTCCTGTGACACCTAAAGATGTCAACACACACCTCTGATGCTTCACCAGGAAAATGAAGTCCTCCCAGATTCTGAACCCACATGTAGGGATATCCCAGGTCCTCCACATAATCAGCAAAGGATACAATCCTAAAGGAACATTATGTGTTAATCCTTCCATAATAAACTTAAATTTAATATTATAATCAAGAACTCATTGTTATTGTCCTTGACTGATTGATGTTCTTACCCGACTTTATCAAACTGGTAGCGATTAGCTGGATTGGGAGTTTCTCTTCCTTGGTCACTGGTGTAGAGACAGCTGAGGAGAGTTTCTGCTTTAAGAAGCTCTCTGGAGAAAAGAAAACAGTTACAGTTTCATTAAGCTCTTAAAGTCAGGGTTCATACAAGTTTTCTAAATGCAACACTTTTTCAGATTTCAATTAAATTTTTTTTTTTTTTTTTTTTTTTTGAAGCAAAAAGAGAAAAAACAAACCCCAGAACAAACAAACAAAAAAACAATCTGATAGGACGCTGGAAAAGACTATAGTTGTGTACACTTTGTCCTAAAACAAGCTGGCCGATCACCAAAGCCATTCAAGCCTAAAAAAAAACCCATCTCAATGCAAAACAATTCAGACGTTCATAAAACACAGGACATCCCTAATGCTAATGTCAGCATTCCACAGTCCACATTTCTAAAGAAGTGTTTTTTCAAAGAAAAAGTTCCTGAAACATCTGAAACCGCTTTGCACCAATCTGATGGTTGAATAACCTAATAACAGATTAAACACAATAAATATCTTGTTGTTGAGCTCATATGTCTATTTATTCAATAATTTAGCAGCAAAAAGGGTTTTTGAACTGAGAATATTGCTAATTTTGCTGATATATGGTTTTTGCAATTAATTAATTACAGACCCTGTAATTATGATGATAATTACAGGGTCTGTTGATAATAATAATGATCAGAGTGAAAATCCAGCATTTTTTTTTTGTGTTGAGTATTAAACATGGACCCTGTGCGTGACAAATAAAAGGACAAATGGACGAACAATCGGAGATACAAAAAAGGACCAACAGTTAGATGGACGACACCTTATATTTGACCATTCACCCACAAGAACGGCTTTAATCCAAGTACCTTCAACATGTCCAAGGTGAACTTTTGGATTTTGCCACAATCTGAACGTGTGAAAGTGTGTCAAAGTTTCTCTTACTTGAATGATCTTGTTTTTCTCATTTAGTAATTCAGAGAGCTTTTAAAAGAAGGGATGATGAGTCATAACTTTAAATACTGTTTAATGTTAAAACTCTGAATTAAAATCTGCAAATTTATTCAGGAGAATGACTACATGTAAGAGGAGCTCTAAGAAAATGATATTACATGGTCTAAAAGGAGTTTGTTGATATCTTCAACTTCTCTCTAGTTAAAAATGTTGTAGAAATAATAATAGAGGCTATTTTTATTATTGCCTATCTAGTTCCCAGATTTGCTTTTGATTGGTTGCTCAGCCCTAATGATGACTCCTTCCTTAGAAGCTTTGGTTTTCAGTAATCAGCTGGTCTGAGACACTGATTCAGACACAAAAAGTACCAAAACCAGAGCAATTTTATCCCAACTGAGTTAGAACCAGCATGTTGGATATGGTTGTAAGAAACATCACTAAGCATGCAATGCAAACGATGTTTGTCCTGTTTGGTTTCTTTCCCTCACATCACCAGGTTCTGAATTCATAACAGGAAAACTGCCAAGTCATTCAGCAAGCTGACCCAGAACTGAAAGCCATCCAGTTTCTGACTGGCAGAACTGCTGCTGGAACAAAAATATGACCCTCTCTCCAGGTGAGAGAGGGACTGAGGTGCAGAGCTCCAGTGCAGAAACATAAGTGGTTAAACATCTGACCACCAGTAGGAACTCTCTTTACCTGTTCTGTCATGGCAGTTCTCATGTGGGGAGCAAATTGTTGTTCGAGGATTGACTTTAAAGACCCTTTCTTTAAACTCCAGAGAGACGAATAAACATTTGAAGAAAGTTAGACGTAAATCATCTTAGTTAATATTTGAAACATTCAGCTTCTCATTCATAAACACCTCCCCATTTGTAGTAGTTGTGGAGCAGAATTAGCTTAGCATATTCACTTTTTCTTTGTTTGGTCTGTTTTTCTAAGTTAATTAAAGCCTTAGCAAAAAGACATTAACTTGATTAACAATAAATGTATGCTTCATTTAGTTTTTGTAAGTTTTCATTGTTTTTTTTTTTCCTTTTAAGTTCCACTTTAAGTGTTCTCACTTTGGTTTGATGCTAAATAGATCTTAATTTGAGAATTATAAAGGCATATTGTTGATTCTTTAACAGAGAGATGGAATTTGTTCAATGGGAGGGAAAGAATTTCATCCTTATGAGAGAATTTTTAAACAATTGTCAGAATTATTGATCCATCTATAACAATACTGTTTAACATTGCTAATCAATGGTACAGCTGAACAGATGGACAGTCAGGTGGATAAGGGACAAATAGGTGGATAGAGGAAATACTGAAGAAATGGACCAAAGGATGGATTAATGGACCAGCAAACTGGTGAAAAGACATGATGGGTGGCATGATGGAAATATGGCTGGATATCACTTCTTAAAAAACTTAAGTGACAAAATGATCAGGAAGCAAATATTTTTCCACAACATTTTCTTTTTCACCAGAATAAGGGACCAGAAAAAAAAACATTCAGATTTTTCCAGACTGTATAGAAACCCTGTAAAGAGCACAGAGAGCTGAGTTTATACACACCCAGCGCTGATGGCTGTGTTGAGATCTGTGGAGGTAGAGACTTTGGTCTTCACAGTCAAAATATTCAGATTCATCAGGTAGAAGAAGTAGAGATGGAGAATGCTGCCATCTGTAGGGACAATGAGAAAAACCCATCCTGAAAAGCCAATTCACTGCCATCCTAAAACGCTCTCATCATCCCTTCATTAATTCTCCCAGTGATAGCCCCCTGGGTTTACTTCACACCGCAGCGCGTTTGAGTGCAATAACAGGGCGTGGTCAGCGTGGCAGCTAGCAGCACCTGGGGAGCACACATTAAGCCGATGGCCGTCTTTCAACATCCTGTCTCTGCGGCAACACTGGACTCGGTGACACACTGTCAATCACTCACACCTACACTGCTCATTTTTTGCTTTCCCTGCAGTAAAAAGGCTGCTGGCAGCAGAGGGGAAAAACATGAGGGGAGACTGAGGTAGAAATGAGAAAATGCTTACAAGATGCTGTAGGTGCTGCAGACCTACGATGCTGCAAGTATCTACCTCCCTCCGCTTCCTCCCTTCCCCTCCCACATTAGGTAGAGTTACGCCTGCAATGCAGATCTCCCCTATAATCTGTCACCATGTTCCTTTTGTTGCCAGCAGAGGGAACACTAGGGTTTAGCGGTGTCATCAGACAGCAGAGCCGGTCACAATTTCTTTCTCATACGACCATAAGTATAGAGTTGCCTCAGAGCACAGTGATATGTACTCGCAATACAATGTGTACATGGGAAAACAACTGTAAATATTAGGATGGATACTGTGTAAAGAGAGGGAACGTTTGTCCCTGCGGAAAACCTTTACCTTTACACTGGAGGTCCAAGCTGAGAGACAGAGGGTGCCTTTTAAGCATCTCTCGTCTTTTGTCGTCCAGCTGTCCACCTGTTGTCGGCCTCCTCCTCTTCTGTCAAACACACAGCCACAAACAAATAAAATTAGAAAACATGTCGTTTGTGTGATGCAATGAAAGCAGCGTTTAGCTGAAAGGTCTGGGGATGGAAGTAAACATTCCCCCCCTCTCCCATTTGTGAAATTGGAGGTTCTATCCAGCACTATGACATAGAAGTTTAGCTTTTTACGTTTGCAGACCAAAAGATAAATAAATAATATGAAATTATGGTAAAAGACTGAGAAAGAAAAAAATTATTCAGATGAGCTGCTATAGAAACCGCACACCGAGATTACTATCAAATATATAGGTTAAAAACATATCCCAAAGTCATCTATATCTGTTGGTTATCCACATTTTTCCAGAGTCAAATTTCCAGAGCTTTGGGCCACAATAGTAGAGCAGGCCCACCATAAAATGAGGCTATAGCAGGCATGGCCAAGTCCAGTCCCCAGGACCTGGTTTTCTGCACGTTTCCCTGGCTCAACATACATGAATCAATTAAATAGTTCATTTATAAGCTCCTGTAGTCTGATGACATGCTGAAGAGGTAATGCAGACATTTGAACCACTGTGTTGGACCAGGGACACACTTCAAATAAGCAGAACATTGGATCTTGAGGACTGGAGTTGGTCACCCCCAGACTTAATTTTCAACCCAGGCCTATTTACTGCTTTGTCAAACAAATAAATGGATGAATTTAATTCATAACTAAAGGTTCATCCTGCCATCAGCCATTTTGATGCTAAAAGCCAGCTTTGCTGTGCTGCTGACTGTGCAGGTCCCAGATGGACTCAGGTTACAGTCACCTCCCTGATCTAGGTAAATATTACCCAGAATTCCCCACTCGCCTCCGGATGCAGACATCGATCGATCGCTGCTACTCTCTGACCCACCAGACCACAGTGTGTGGAAGGCAAAACTTCAGGGAGGGTTTGTGTGTCCAGCCCAGAGATGGGTATATTTATAAAGCAACTGAACTCACTAACCTGTGTGTGTGTGTGTGTGTGTGTGTATCCTGGAGTAAAAACTTGGCGTGAAACTCACCGTTTTCTCTTGCTCCTCTTCTGCATCTGAATCACTCTCATCATCTGGAAACAGAAAAGTCATTGTTTGAAGAACAGTTCTATTAAAAAAAAAAAAAAAAAAAAAAAAAAATCCAACCAATTGGACAGAGGACACAAGCCAAGAGTTTTTATTTTAATATGGTAAAACTCCACTGGCATCAATATGGAGCTGCATGTACCTTGGGAATCATCAGGAGGTTTGGAAAGAGCCCTGGCCTCATCCACGTCACCACTGATCGACATACACAGGTTCTTGTCTGCTATATGAAAAGAAATAAATCAGTTATCAAACAGAAGCTGGATTGTGAGTTGTCAAACTCAATTTTTCTTTTTTATTTATGGCATGTCCTATCTTGACTCACCACAGGCTTGGCCGTAAGCATTTGCTTGAACAAACAGCACGTAGAGCGGTGGAGGAAGGTGACGGGCGATCTCTGCCTGCTTCTGGGTCTTTTCGAACGGCATGGACAAGTACTCCTGCACTGGGAGAGACGCCTGTGGGACAAGGCATGGGGGGGAGGGGTGGGTCATTACTGGCTTGGCAAATCATGAAAAAGTAAATAAAAATAAATCAATAAAATTACTTAAGTGTTCCAAATCCAATGCCTGAGCCATAAACAGAACAATAGTAGTTTTCCTTCAACTTTTGTTTTAAACTCACCTGCATGATGGCATTTAGTCCAGGCTGCAGGCTTCTCAGATGCTCCTTCTTCACCTCAATACTCTTCTGAATTTTCTCCTTTGTGGACTGTGACTCCTCATATTTCTCAGCCAACCTGGATTCCAAAAACAAACGTTTAACATTTGCTCTCAGCTCTCCAAGAGTTAATAAAAGCAACAACAAATTAATCCAACTCTGAGACGCTCTTCTTCAAGTTTTTTTTTTTTTTTTTTACCTCTTCCTCTGTTCAAGCTCCCAGTCCAGTCTTGCCAGAGTGAGCTGGTGGGGATCATTTTTTGTTATGTTGGGCCTGGAAATCTCCTGCGGAGCATCCTGGTAAAACTCCTCTTCGCTCACCAAGTCAATTTCTTCATGCTTGGATCTGAAGCAGGACAGATGCTAATCAATGTGACAAAATATGCATCTGAAAATGTCAAACATTTAAGGACTGCTTTATGTGCAAACTGGATTGTGTTGTTCATATTTCTTTTCTGAGTCTCTTGATCAGTCTTGAGTCTTTAAAGTTTAATTTAACGACGTCAAAGCTCACTGTAACAATGTCTTATATACCTTTCCTTGTAAAAGTATTCGTACCTCTTGAACTTCGACAAATTGAGTCAAGTTACAACCACAAACTTCAATGTATTTTATTGGGCTTTAATGTGATGGACCAATGTAAAGTAGCACATAATTGTGAAGTGGCAGGAAAAGACAATAAGGTTTTGAAAATATTTGACAAATAAAAATGTAAAAAGTGTGATGTGCATTTGTGGTCAGTCCCTGATTTAATGCTTTACAGAACCACCTTTCACTCCTATTACAGCTGGAAGTCTTTCGCAGTTTGTCTCGACCAGATTTAAACACCCAGAGAATTAAATTACCATCCATTCATTTTTGCAAAACACGCCACACTCAGTCGAACTGAATGTAGAGCATCTCTGAACATATATGCTTAAGCACTGCCACAGAGTCTTAACTGAATTCAGGTCTGGGCTTCGACTGTCATTCTAACACATTAAAACATTTTTACCAAAACCGTTCCACTGGAGCTCTGGCTCTATGCTGTCCACCAACACGGACCTGAATTTAGCTCCATCCATCTTACCAATAGCTCTGACCAGCTTCCCTGTCCCTGCTGAAGAAAATAATCCCCAAGGCATGATGCTGCCACTACCAAGTACCACTAAGGGGATGGGGAGTTCAAGTGTTCCTTGGTCTTCATGATGCCATTTGTTGCCTAATGTTCTCTAATAAACCTGAGGTCTTTACAGAACAGCTGGATTTAGAATTACATTAAATTACACACAGGTGGAATCCATAAACGGGGTGACTTCTGAAAACAACTGGTTGCACTTGATTTTAATTAGGTATATCAGAGTAAAGATATATAAAAGTAAATTTTATATATCATCTATCATTTTCCTTCAATAAAGCACTGCTTTCTGTTGGGCTATCACATAAAATACATTCAACTCTGAGGTAGTAACACGACAAAAATACTTTTGCAAGGCACCGTCTTTCAGTCTTATATGCCAAGTTAAATTGGTGCATCTTCAGTGTGCACACATTGTCTCAAAAAAAAATTGTAAATGTGTTAGTTCTAACAACAATTTTCACTAACTTGAATTCGAGACACTTGCTGATCTCCTTCTGAAGATGCATAACCTCATAGAGCAGGTTCTGCAACTGAAGATGAAGCACATCGACCTTTTGCTTTGCCTGAGGACAGAAACATAAATCGCCGTTGAGGCTTTTCCGCAACAATTACCTGGGGGATGCAAAATAAACACCAATACATTTATACCTGACAATACGCCAAAAGTGAGAACCAGGTTTCTGCGGGATCAAAGATTAATGAGCTTAAATGGGATCTATAGTGAACCTTCACTATCTAAAACAAGCAAACACAAACTCTTCCTGCAGATTGTGGCTTCCACTGCAGTTAGATGTTGCAAGGACAAAAGTGCTTAGTTCAACATTCCTTCAGATCAGCACAAACGGAAATCGCATCAGCATTTTTTGTGAATACATAGAATAATACAACTTAACTTATTTTATCTTTCATAAATACCATTGTATATTAGTGGGAGAATTACCTCATGTGTCTGGTCACGTCCTCTTTTTAGTCGCATGTGAGCCAAGCGGTTGAGTTTTTTCAGGTTCATAAAATGGATGCAGCCCTGCATGCGTCTCAGCTCTACCTCCACATTCTGAGGAGAAACACACTAGTTAGATATATAGATATTTAAGGCCCTTTTCCTGCACACACTGCAGTTACACAAGGGGGGGGGGGGTGAGGGGGATCTGAGAAGCTAAAAATCCGCAGCATTACTTCCAGACATCTTAAAGAGATTTCCGATCTTAGTTATTGATTCCTCCTGAGAAATATTACCAATGCTAAGAGACACATTTTAAAGGTAGAGAGCAGAGGTACAACAGATCAATCTATGTCTAAGAAGTATTGCTTCATACTCTTTGATGCTGACCTGATGGATGGGTTCAAAATAACACTATATGTTAGGTATTCAAATCAACAGAAGTTTCCTGCGTAATTTCAGCATTTATGTCTTTTCTCCTGTGATTTGTTGCTTTTTTTCCCCAATCCCACGGTTTACATTCCTAGCAGTAAACCTTTTTTTTTTTTTCTACAAATTCTTACTTAAAACTGCAGCCTTACTTTCTTCTGAATATTTATGGTGTTTATGTATAAACAGTACTTTTTTTTTTTTTTTTTTTTTTTTTACTGAATTACGTAGGGGGAATTAATCAAAGCTGTAGAGAATTGTGAAAAAGAAAAGCAGACAACACTGAATTGAATGAAGGCACACTTTTATAACAACAACGTGAAACTATGTGCATGATGAATTGATGGTTTTACCCCCTCCTTGGCTCCACTGGCTTTCAGCTCCTGGATCTCACTCATGACTGTGGCCAAACTCTCACACGATTCTTTGTACTGCAGGTAGTCCTGCTTGGGGTCCCTGCCGTCCAGCTCCCCCTCCTCATTGTAGACACGTACATCCTGAATGAAAAAGATAAAAAGATAACAATCACTCTGTATTATTAGGGTACCCCTCCCCTGTTGGTCTCATTTTGTTATCAGTGTTAAATGGTTCAAATTCATCTCTTCAAAAACAACTTTTTTTTTGGTCATAATTTCCCATGTTTATCCCCTCTTTCTGATACGGGCTGCAGTCAGACAACATTTTCCTCTCTCTTTTGTTTCCTTTACATCATGATGTCAACACTATCCTCAGTGATCTTTAGTATCCATCTCAATAAAATCCAACGCCATGTGAAAAAATTAGGACAACCTGTTAAATAACATTCTTTATAAGAAATGTTCAAATAACATCTAATCACATTTTTATCTAATAAAAACACGATTTTATTAGACTTTAACCAAAAATAACCTAATTTTACTTATTAAACAGAAGACAAACAAAAATAGATTTTCTAGCTGAGGAAAAAGTTAGAACGCTCTACAACATAACAGCTTGTGTAAGCCACCTTTGGCTAAAATAACTTTATTGAGACTCTTCTTATGGCCATCTATCAGTCTCTGACATTGGTTTGCCACACTCCTCACTTTCAGCTGTGAAATGTTTGAAGGGGTTTCTTGCTTTTACGGCTCATTTCAAGTCACCCCACACTATCTGTGTGAGATCAAGATTTGGGATTTGATTTGGCCCAAGACTTTCCATTTCTTAATTCTGAGGCAGTCCTTGGTGGATTAACTAATATGTTTTGGTTCTACTGCCACACTGCAGGGTATAGCTCTGCTTCAGCTTTAATTGTTTTTCAGAAGGTCTCACCTTTTCCTCAAGCAGCCTCTGATCCTCAGCAAAATTCACAGTGGACTCTATGATGGTCCTGCTGCTGCAAATCACGACACTTCCATCTCAACTTGTGCATTCTCCCTGACTGTGCAGGCATGCACTTTTAATAACAACAGGAGTAAGACCTCGTTTTGGTCCCATGATGTCATTTTCAGGTTTTTAGATACTTCATTTTGCATCTTGTGATCTGCTCGCAGGGTAAATTTGTCTGGATGGTATTACCAGGCCAAGCTGACAGTTGTTTTGAATGTCCTCCACTTATAGACTGATTTCAGATTCTTCTCAGCCCTCTGCAAATCCTTTACCAGACTCATAAAGTGCTACAATCTGAAGGCCTCGGACAGCTCTTTTAATCTTACCACTGTGTTCACTCCCACTTCAACAGTCAGGAGCGCACCAAGCTAAATGTCCGAGGCTTAAACAGGGCAAACGTCCAACAAACGGCAGAGTAACCATGTTCTAATCATTTGCACCTATTGTGAAATAGCTAAAACCCATTTTTGACATTTAAAGTGCGAATAAATGTAGAGATGTTCTACATTCGTCCTTACCAGAAGCAGTTTATTACATTTTATATAAAATGTTAAAGGGTTTTTCCATCTCAATTTAAAACAGAGCTTTACATTTGTGCATATTCTCACTGTATGAAAAAGCTCATGAAAACAGATCAAGATTCTTTGTCTCTGGTTCTGTGCTTACTTGGTCCACCTCCCCCCGGCCTCGCTTCGTCTCTGGGGTGCTGCCTTCACCGCGGAGAACCTTCGACTTTCTCTTCTTTAAAGCATCGGTCGACATGGCTATCTAGGTGTAAACATGGGTGTGTAGACCGTACAAAAGAAAACAATTGAAACCTCAGTTTAGCAACATGCTAGGAGTATGCTAATGTTAGCAACGCAGCCTGTGATAGCTTAGCGGCTAGCAGGTTCAGAGCTCACAAGGACAAATATCCCACCAGACGCTCAATTCTGACATCTATTATGAATACGATGTTTGTTATTGTGTTTCAAAAATACTCACGTACCAATTTCTTGGGGAAAAAAATGTAACCGTAATTGCTTAACAGTAAATTATCATCAGAAAGAGTTCTAATGTTGTCTTAACACAATGCGCCGAATTTTGACGGAAGCCTGAACAAGCCAATAATCAACGATCAAAGCGAAATAAGCAGTAATTAGACTGCCACCTACTGTTTTCATATGGCAACACTTATTAAAACACTATAAGAAAATAACAATAAAAGTAAGTCATTATTGTTTACATCTACATGAGTATCTCTTTCAGTATCAAATATTTTTTGCCATCCCAGTTATATTACAAAAATTATACTGAAGGAAAATATTACACTTTTCCAAATGGGTATTTCTGGAGATTTGGAAGAATAATCAGGGGAATGAAGCCTTTGCACATTTTCTACCTTTCTTGATCGATTTAACCAGGATTATCTTCCAGATAGCAGGAGATTAATCACTTTATAGACAGGTTAAGAGGGATGTCTTTCTTCATCTGAACTATGAAGGAGAGTGAGACTCGTATCTTTTCACTGTTGCTCTAACTAGAATAGTATTGAACTGTTAAAGTTGGTGAGGATGATGGAAGTAATTGTTACTCGTTTCAGTTTCCTAAAGTAGTATGCCCTTATTTGGAGATTTTTGGTGCTGAAATTCCAGGTGGGATCCCTCAGGATGTAGTCCCCAAAATGTAGTGCTTCCTTGGAGAGTTACTGCTGTGGAGAGGAAGATGCACAGCCTTGTTTCTAAAGTCCATGCTAAGTTTTGTTGAGGAAGTGATGCGGTACAAGTTCCCACAACAGTTTACTGCAGAATGTTCCATTCTCATTACAGGCGATTCCCACCACTGTTGCATCATTAATGAAAGTAATGAGTTGGCTTGTGCTGGATTTGACTTTATAGTCATAAACCTGCAGAGGAAAGATTAAAGGACTGAACTCATATCTCGTCTTTCCATAAAAAGTCCAAAGTTGCATTGAAGAAATGTCAATTCCAACTGAGAAAGCTCAAACAAATAAAGGAAAATAGAAAACACGTTTTATTTATGGAAAGTAGTGTGTAAAGGGTAACTACTAAAAATGTAATCCCCCTTTTAAGTTCAATTAACATGTATGCTCTCAGCATTTCTGTTTGAAAATGTTTTATTCAGTCTGACATTTTTAAAATTTAAAAAGAGACATGACAAATAACCAGTGTGCTAAAGTTACATTAAAAAAAAAAAAAAAAAAAAAAAAGCTTTTACTTTACTTTTTAAATCTTTTTACAAATAAACCAAATGATTCCTCTGTCCAAGTTCACTTTGCCATATCTATGAGACTCTGCAAAGACGTGGGAACCCAAGTCTTTTCCCCCTGCACGAACACAACCCCCCTGTCTATGTAGATCACAATACGTCCAAATGTGTAGAGCTGCTTCCCCTCGTGCCGTTTGCCCACTAATGGCATGAAGACAATGTTGTTCTCCTCTGCTTTGGTCTGAATGAGATCTTTAAAGTTTGTTGGCACACCCGTACTGATGCCTCTGTGAGCCACACTCTCAGCATCCCTGCGCTCCTGCAGCGCTTCGTACTGGAAGTCCTTCCGTCTTTCTGTCTGTGTGAGATATGCAATGTTCTCTCTTGCACCAGGTTGCATGTATCCTCCTGTTGTTGTGAAAATGAAGAAAATAGATTTTAGTGGGAAAACAAGTTTAGATGCAATGTTATACTTTTAAGGTGAAACAACTCTTTACATTTTCTAACATATTTTAAAGGAATATGGATGCGGAACCATACCTGAAGACACTGCTCGGTTCATGATGTCCAAAGCTTCGTTGAATTTCTCTTTAATGAGCGGCTGTGCCAACAAGATGTCACTGAACATGCTTTTCCAGCCGAGGTACCACTTAGTAATTTCCTCATAATTTGGACTGTTGCTCAACCATGAACACAGCACCTTTAACCAAAACAGATACACAATATTAAAGTAATTCAAGAGAGGCATTCCTTCCTTGAATTTGACCTTTTACTGACTAGAACTGCTCCTCTATAGGTCCCAATAAAATGTCCTTGTAGAATCAAATGTCTAACCAAAACACATCCTCCTTCAGACAGATTTTTGAGAGATTATAAGACTGATTGTTTTATGAACATTAATGTTATTTAATCTAGCTACATCTCACTACATAATTAACTTATACGATACAGAGTTAGAGATACATCATCATAACCATTAAGTTTTGATCTGTTCTACTACATGTGCATTCACTAACCTGCAACCATTTTGGAAAGAAGTTTTTATCCAAAAGAGAGACAAGGCTGGAGGGAGACAGCATGCCTTCCCAGTCCATCACCCAGTGAAATGGCTCCATCTGCTGCTGGTGAGGGTTGATAACCAGCTCCTCCAGACACAAGGCTTCACAAGTGCACAGAAGAAAGACTAGCATTAGTAGTAGAAACAACAAATGGAGAACAGAGAGCAGGAAAATACATTTTCATTAATGGATTTGTCAAACACACTGCAAAAACACAAAATCTCACCAAGTATTGTTGGCCTACTTTCTTGAATACATTTGAAATAAGACAAAACTAACTTACAAGTAACTTTTTAGCACAATAGAGGAGCTTGTTTTAAGTCAATAACTCTTTAACATTGATGAAAAAGTTCTAGTTACAAGTGTAATAATCTGCCAATAATAGACCAACAATGCTTGGTGAGATTTTGTATTTGCGCAGTGCATAGTCCTGGGCACCACTGAAGACATACCTAGTTTAGGGATGATATTTTTCACCATGAAGGCTTCCCATGCACCTGCTGTGAAAACATTCTTCCACGGCTGAAGGATAAGGCGAGCTGAGGCGTCACTTGGATGCCACCGTTGCAAAGCGTTGGACAGCTTGCTCCTGATTGGCGGGTAAAGAGGCTCCAGACGGGCTTGGAGCAGAGGCAGCCAAGGGTGGATCCAGGAGTGAATGGGAACAGTGTCAGTTAAAGGGTTCCAGTTATCCACCTGTTCAAAAAAGTAAGAAATTCACACTGAATATCTACGCTTGTGATACTGATATTAGGGGGAATACACAAGCATGCCAGACGGTCTTCGTCTTGCCTCCCGCTGTAGTCTGGGTAAGATCATCTGCTCCAGCAACTGATCCAGGATCCACGGGGGTAGAAGAGGGGCCCACAAATCCAAACAGTCCACCATTGGCCCAACTATTCGAGGCTGCCAGTTCGACACACAGGACCGCATCACTGGGATCCACACCTCCCACAACAGTCTGGATGAATAAATGTACAACAGACACTTTACAAACACATGTGACTAAACTATACAGTACCAGTCAGAAGTTTACATCCACTCATAATCAGCATAATTATTGTTAAATTAGGGCTTTCATGGTGTGTTTATGAACAATGACACAACTTGAAGTTTAAAAACAAGAATTAGTTTTATACATTTAAATTCATTGAGGATTTATCTAGTCTAAATGCATAAATATAAACATACATCCCCATTAATATTCTGTTTAAAGTCTTTTAATAAACTACATATAAAAAAATACAGCATATTTCTGCCTGGTTATTTTATCACTATTTTTGACTGAACTGGCAGAACTGATTTAAACTGATGGGTTTCCTGCCACGACTGGCTTTCAAGCACACTCAGTTTGAAATATGCCAGAAGTTGGAGCCATTCTAGAAGATTAATGGAAGCCTGCATTCCTCATTGGAAAACCAGCATCGACGAGAGCATGGGATCATTATGCAAGTAAAGTATTTGAATGGCTGCCCTAATGGAAAACCCAACTGTGTTCAAGTATCAGCAGTACAGGAGGTGATTTTCAGAGAAGCTGAAGGATTCAGAGGCATTCCTTCATCACCTGTTCTACAGGCGGGACAACTGGCCTACTACCACCAAGCGTGAAGGTTGGTACAGTGCTTTCAGGTCTGAAGCCTCACCTGGACTTCACCCCACATACTTTACATCACTGAGGTAAAATACATCAATTTATGTCTCACTTGAGCATACAGATGTTTCCAAGAGTACATTTGGCTTATCCATGTGAACTGATGCAAATGTAAGTCTTGCTCGAAGGTGTCTATTTACAACCAGGGCTTCCTTTCTTGGTCGACTTTATGCTGTCTGGACGATGGGAAGGGTGTTCCAGCATATTCTAGCTTGTGGTAGTCTTGAGCTTCGTTGGTTTCTGGGTTGTTCCTGAACATCCAAACCCATTTCCTTTTACTGGATGAGACAGTTTGGGTCAGATGGCTGTTCCAACAAGTCAGTGTTCCCAAAAAACTGAACAGGATTTGGAACAAATAAAGCAGGCCAACACACTGAGTTTCTGGAACAGCCCAAAACACAGATGGCTATTTACTGACAATGCTAAACGCTGGGTGAGCGCTGTGAAACCAACCAATTGCAATGAGGTCTACTAATTCTGATAAGAAGGGCCTCAAATATGTCAGAATTATGCAAGGAGCTTGTTCATGGGTGCAAAACACATGTGGTTTCTCTGCAACTTGCTAAGTGGCATTTATCTAAATATCAGTATTTATATATTTAAGACTGTATGCATAATTTTGACCTCATGGGGTTTACAGAGTATCCCCAAATTCTAACTTGAGCACTCACTTTTTGTATTTGAAATTCTGTAGTTATATGATCATTCCACCCCCCCCCCAAAAAAAAGAATGTTTAAAAAGTTTTGTTAAAAGCCAAAAGTTACTAAGAATCTCATGTCAATTATGACTACACAGAAATTCTGATGGGCAATATAAGAGCAATACAAGCCAAATACATTTCTTCACGAGGCACATTAGAGTCTCTATTTTTTGTTTCAAATCACCTGTGGTATGGATCCATGTTTGAATGTGGACCACTGGAGTGCATGTCTTGGGACTCGAGGATTGCTCTCCACTGACCGATATCTTCCAGACAATACGAACTGTCCTGAAATAATCAGTCAAACATGTTGGCACTATTCCAAAGTTCGATCATTTTCTCCCTAGAAAGAATTTGGTCGCATTCAGCTAAAATGATAGTAGAAGAATACCTTGAGCGGGTCCCAGGAGGAGAGTTTCTCTTTGAGTAACGGGTGCACGACAGCGACAGCCAGGTCCCCCAATCCCATTGTCTTGTATTCTTCATAATAATCAGTCTGTAGCGTCTCAAACATACGGGCACATTCCTGAACAGAGAAGAAGTGCTAAAATGATTTTTTTTTGGATTAAAAGAACAGGGTTGGAACTATTAAACTCAAACTGCCTAATGATAGAAGCTCTTTAGAGTAAAATCAGTGTAACATAAACCTGTAGGGATGGCCCCTCGCCCGGCGCCGTCTCCTCTGTAGGAAATCGCTCCACCAAGGCCAACACGGCCTCCATTCTTTTAATGGCATCCTGCTCTGTATCCAGTCGGCTCTGCAACGCTCGAGACTCGTGGCTCAGAGAAACAACCACGTCTTTTTCATGCTGCAAGCGCCTGGCAGACTACAAAATATGCACCAGGGAAAGAAATAAAGCTTAGAAACAATGTGGAAAGTATTAAATTTGTACCTCAGATTGTTAATATTTTATGAAGTTTTTATTAAGTCCTGTTGTTGCTGAATGCACTTGTAAAACCTTCTCTGTTTCCCCTAACCTGTAAAATGTCCTGCTCTGTGAGGTCTATTAGAAGCTGCAGGTTATGCTCGAGCTCAGGGAGAGCAAAGCCAGATCCTTTCTGATCCCGAGTGGCCAGGCTTGGTGGGGCTTCATCTGGAACGCTGTGTTTGTTGGATATCTGACTGTAGCTGTAGTAAACCTTCTGCTCTCGCCCAGTCATATCTATGACCTAAACCAGGAGAAACATGGAAAAGTTACAATAAAAGGCTCAAATAGCAGGTTTCAATGTGCTCACATAGTGAAGATATTCATCCACCAAAATCTTAATTTTGACCTAGAAGTAGTCTGCTCAGTAAAAAATGAACACTGTGTGCTACAAACAGTGACATGTATGACTCATTCGCTGACATATAAATCAAAAATTGACCACGAGTAATTGTACCCTGCAGTGAATCTCCTGCTCCTTGTATTTAACAAGTAAGAATCCAAATAAAACCATTCTAAGCTAAGGCTTTCTGTTGGACACTGAGAGGCAAAGAGAAGTGGGACATCCCTGCAAACCAGAGGGGAGGAAAAAATGAGGATGTTCTTTAATGCCTTAAAAAAAAAAAAAAAAAAAAAAAAAAGTATGGACAGACCCTTGTATATTTTACTGTAAGCTACTGTGTGAGGGCCATAAATGTTCGTGCAACTTTATTTTGCAAACCGTTGTCTCATTAAAGAAGTTGATCTAAGACTTAAACTTACCTTAACTTGTGCCAGTTCTCCTGCAGATGCTGGCGTGCTCCGATAGGCCATTTTACCTATAGCTTTCAGTTCATCTGCAGTTTTGTAGGAGTACTTTGGTTTCTTCTTTCCTGCAGCTCCAGCTGGATCCTTACGCCACTGGCCTAATTCCTTTTTAAATTCCTTTAAAGCAACAAATAACATTAAAGAAGCTCTGCACTATCAGGATACTGGTTAGAAAAAACAACAATAACAATAGTAGATATAAACAGAAAACATGTGAATGGTGATATTTTTTTCCCCCAACAGTTTACCTTTTCCTCCTCTTCATCAGAGTCAACCACAGGAAAGTCCTGAAGACTCTGCTGAGTTCGCTCATTGCCATAAGCACCGACTGCTCCTTTCCCCTTACGAACCTTTGCCTCAATGGGGTTCACGATACCTGCAACAAAAACAGACAACTTCATATTAAAGTTTCTCAACTACACTACCTCTCTCCTGAAATATACACAAAAGTACATTACTATATTATATCCCAGCCAGTTCTGCCCACCTTGAGCATTCTTTCCCAAGCCTTTTCCCGGCTGGTAACCCATTTTCTGCAGAAGTTTCTGTCCAATTCCCCTGGTGTGCTTCTCCCAGCTGCCAATACCTTTGCCAGACTGTATGCCACCTGCAAACCTCTGGGACTGACTCCCACCAAAATTGCCCTAAAAAAACAATACATTTTAAAAGGTCATGTTACTCTTCTCTAAGTTTTATTTACATTACTGGTTAGCAAATTGACAAAATGCAAACATAAATTCACCATCTGAAGTTTTTTTGGAGCCGATGTACGTGAAGGAGGAGGTGCTGGAGCAGAATCATCATCAGAGTCGTCAGAACCTCCTTCTTGTTGCTGCTGTTTCTCCTCAGCTGCAGTTTTACGCAGACCAGCACTCACGAAGCTCACTGGAGTAGTGTAGTCTTTAGACCTGTGGGGAAAAAGGCACAACCATTTACAGTCCCTTGAAAAACTTATCAGATCACTGAAAATGTTTCACATTTTATCCAGTTACAACCAGAGACTTAGCAAACAATTCTGAAGTGGAAGGAAATTATCTATACAAATAAAATTTGTATAGGTGGGGCATGCATTTGTATTCAGCACCTTAAATAAAACCCAGTACAACAAATTAACTTCACAAGTTAACTAATTTGCAAACCAAGTCCATTTGTGTGTAATTAATGTCAGTATTCATCCAGTGAAGGCCTCAGAGAACATTAGCTAACAAACAGTATCATGAAGACCAAGGAACACAGCAGACAGGTCAGGGAGTAAGTTGTGAATAAGTTTGAACGGGGGTTAGGTTGTAAATTAATATACCAACACTTTTCAGATTTTTATTTGTGCTAAACTTAGAAAACCAGCTATCCTTTCAGTTTGCAATTATCCAGTACTTTGTGTTGGTCTATTATATTAAATCCCCAAAAATATACAACGAAGTTAGTGGTTGTAATGTGGGAACAAGGCCAAAGGATATGAATACTTTTATAAAACACATTAACTGAAGCTATTATGGGCATTTATGCCACAACACTACCTCTTGCCACCGAAGCTAGGTCTCTCATCCTCATCAGAATCCCTGTCAGCCCAGATCCCATAAGTGGCCTGCTCCTTGGACTGCCTGAACCTTCGACGCTCCGGGTTGAACTCATTGGCCAGATCCCAGTCTGTCACCTCAAAGCTCTCTACTTCCACACCTTCATCCTCCTCCTCCCTCCGCCCGTAAAGGTGAGACATGGACATCTAAATGATGAGGCAAGAAACAAACAAACAGAAGAATGTGTGAAAATTGGTGACATGATAATCAACACTTAGGGCAAAAAACTGAGGAAGAAAATGTTGCAGCTATGTTAAAAGTGACAGAAAGTGATAACATGGTCTGTAACAGTAGTTTGGTCAGAGTTAACAACAAAACGATTTTTTTTTTATTTTTTTTTTTTTACAATAAAATTGCTAACAAAAAGACAAAGTGTAAAAAATGTATAGAGTTGTTGCTATTTAGTCATTACAGAAGAACTTCAAGTAATTAGGCGCCGCGAAAGCTAATGTTAACTAGCAAAACCCAACGTGGAGGATAATCTATACATCTGTACGTTAAAACATCTAAAACTGAAAAACAATAATAGATTCACTTTATCGTACTCACGTTAAATTTTATTTACTATTCTTGTCCGAGATCAATAACACATGTTTTTTTTTTTTTTTTTTCAAAGAAAACAGAAACAGCCAACGAAAGCAAGCCTCTTAGCAAATCCAACTACTTCCGGTTTACTGGTGTTACATCAACTCTTGTACACAACAAAAGTCTGTTTCCCTAAATACGCGAAAGTTCCGATTTTACTGTTACAAATTATAGACTTGCTGGTTATTGATTGTTTCTTTGCGTGTTTACTTGAATTACTCAGTTAGGAAGCACGAAATTTTTTTTTTCTTTTTTAATCATAGATCTAATATTGCCTATTATATTATATTATATTATATTATATTATATTATATCATATTATATTATATTATATTATGGAATAGAAATATGCTTTATTGTCCCATAGTGGGGAAATTAAGGTGTCATAGCAGCAAGTTAAGGTAAGTGCAACCATTCTAATTCACTCAAAGGTAAATAACATAAAAATAAGAGCAAGAGATTGTGCAGTAAGGACAAATATACAACATAGGAAAATATTGTATACAGTTACAGTTAAAAACAACCTTCTCATATTTAAAAAAAATGTGCAGCCGAGTAGGGTAATTTAAAGGGAAAAAATGTACAAGACATGGATGTACCCATAAATGAGCATATAAAGCAACAACTGAATATTTACAAGAAGTGAAAGAACAATATAAACAACAGGAATTCGCAAATAAAAGCAGTAATGTTATCTGAAATGAGAAAACTGAAAATAACAGCTGTGTTGTAAAGACATTGAGTCTTTTGGGAGCAATTATATTATATTATATTATATTATATTATATTATATTATATTATATTATATTATATTATACAACTTCTGTATAATTACATAAACAATTTGCTGTGTAAATAACTTGCTTCCCCCCTGCCCTGCTTTTCTGTCTGTATTTTATAGAATTAAATAAATTAGTTTATTTTACATTTATTTTACAAATTAGTTTGATTTTAGTTCTTTCCCATCTGTACACATTTTTTTACACAACGTTTTTACAACATGCGTGTTGTTTGAGTTGCTGATTTGTCAATAATGTTAAATAGATTTTTAAAAAATAATAATAATAACGTGACCCCGGAAGAGGAACTTTGTGTTGCTCTCAAAATAATCCCTCGTTCTAGCAGCTTTTCAGCACACGATTGTAATACGCATATACTTTATAAAATATACATTTTATGACATTCTTTTATGTATTCTGCATAGTAATATATATAGATTCATGTCGGATTCCGTGGAAGAGTGGCAGGTAGTTCGACGGGGAAAAGGTGCATCAAGGAAATTTAGATCTCACCAACAAATCCCCTCAGCCTCTGCGTGTCTTCAGGAACAGCTGGATGTTGAGAAACTTGTCAGACGGATCAGAGACACAGTGTAAGAAAGGAAGACCATCTGCAACCCAATGAATATCCTGCAGAGTGCTTGAGATCAGACCATCCCAAAGGTTAGTTTTTAAACCCAGCAGATTCCCTGTTCACACTTTTAACTCTGCTTTCATTTGGTCTCCTTTAGGTCTGAGCTGAGAGTTGAAGAGCTTTGGCAACAGTGGAAAAGTAAGTTGGGTTCACAGTTAAATATTTACAGTGCCTTAAAAATCATTAATACACGTTCAACCTTTTCACATTTTGTCATAAAACCACAAACTTCAGTGGGTTTTGGGGGGGATCTTATGAAATGGACCAGCACAAACCAAGGCGCAATTTTGAGACAGAAGAAAGATGAGACATGGGTTTTTGATTTTTAATCTATAAATAAATACCAACGATATGCGTTGTGTAATTGCATCCCCTTTAATTTGATGCCTCAGAGGTAAGATAGATAATTAGTGAACAGACGTGCTTTTCATAGAGAATCAGTGGCAGGCCTTAAAAAGTAATCTTGACAGACGCTCTCTATCCAATCTGACTGATCTTGAGCTATTTTGGAAAGAATTGGGGGAAATGAGGATTCATTCTCTAGATGTGCCCAGCTAATAGAATCACAACCCAAAAAACTGGTAGCTGCAACTGCAGCGAAAGGTGGTTACAGAGTATTTTGATTCGGGGGAAAGGGGGGGGGGTGAATATAAATGCACACTGTACTTTTCAAATTTTCATTTCAGAATCATGCTCTCCTTTTTTATCTACAACATAAAAGCCAGATAAAAAACATGAAGGTATCTGATTGTATTGTGGAATTTTAAAAAAATCCAGTTGGTATGATTATGCCTGCAAAGCCATGAAGCTTAGTTCATGAAGGATCTTGGTGAAAATCTTGTCTTTAGATCAGCTCCTATTGGCAACATCCCTATCAAGACCTTCAGACAGTAGTAAGAATGAAGGCCAGCAGGACAAAGACACAGAGGGGACAGTACGACAGCAGCTGGAGTGTGTGTGTTATGGCCTCGGCTCCTTTTCTTCATGTGTCTCAGCCCGCTACCAGCTTGCCATGTTGCTGCTGCTACTGGATGCAGGACAGGTGAGGGAATCAACTTCATCTGTGTTACATCTCAGTCTGAATATAAGCATATATGCTGTTGTTCCTTTCCTTGAATAGATTCCCCTGAAGGATTGCTCTCTTTATGATCCTGCATTCTCCTCTGCAGAAAGGGAAGTTTTGAGAGAGCTGGGTTTGACTGTGCTCGCAGACAATGAGGTTGGTTGTTAGTCTCTCATGTATTATGTTCTGTCAGACTTAGACTGTACACTGTTAGATGTACATTAAGGGTAGCTGCATTGCCTATAGCTAATACTTAGAGTGCGTCTAGTTTGTTGCAATTTAACAATCAAATCATAGATCCAGTCAGTTTTTCAATGTTTTCTGTTTATTTTATCCTTTAATTTGCAATTATATATTTTTAACAGTAGTATACTGGGCAAACATCAACATTGACAGCTACTGCACCTAACGTGACTTAATAATAACTCTTTACATTAAAAAAAGAACCAGCCTCTTATTTCATCATAATTTGAAGGAAGGGAAGCGTCTGGCTATGAAGCCCACCCTTTTTTATCTAATGCACTGTGGAAAAGCCCTGTACAACAACCTGCTGTGGAAGAACTGGAGCCCACGCTGTTTGTCTTTGCTTACAATCATCGGAAACTGCTTCAGTGGCATCAGGGAGAGGTTTGTACCTGGAATGAATGAAATGAGATGATATTGGAAATGGTAGCAGAGATAGGGTGATGTTCTCTCTCTTTTTACCTGCAGGACCATCGAGAGGGAACTGAAGCGGGATTACAGCTACATCAACAAAGCTGTGGATTTGTGTGAAGAGAGACTGCTGCCTTGTCCTTCCCGTCTGATAGACGTCTTCAGTGATACAGCAGTTATCACTTTTCCTTCAGACCGACTAAACAAACTCCCACAGTCTACTTGGACAGACTCACCTGAACCACAATACCAACAGTGCTCAGACTTAGAGATTATACTAAAACAAACGTCCGTCTTGGACTCTCCAGAGACAGGTGATAGATAACAACCGATGTATTTTCAACCCCAACATTGATACAACTTTTTTTTAATAAATGACCAATCTGACAAATCAGAGTCATGCTAAGTTTATTCTGAGGCGTTTTGAGAGAAGGACAATATTTGCTATTCCATCTTTCATCAGTGCAAGTTTGGTTTCATGTAGCAATAATTACTTTAATTAGATTTGTTTATGCCTGTTGTTTATTTAAGCCTTTTATTCTTATTTTTGAATAAGTTCATTTTGGTTAAACTGCAATAGTCGTTTAACCAAAAATAATTTATGTTCTACATTCAGTAAATTCTACAACAGACATAGTTAAAAAAAACTCAGACTTCTATGCAAATTACTTTTAAACTTTAAATGGAATTAATTCTCTGCTAATCTCAAGTGAAATTGTTTGGGATTCTTGTCCTGCCGAATGCCTAAGTTTGACCAGGGCTCTAATGACCAATGGATGGCCTCACTTTTGACCCCATTATACTGTAGCAAGAAGAGTATTTCATGATTAACTTTGTGGTTGCAGAACAAGCCCAAATCACTACCCAACCACCGCCATGCTTCACAGTTTCTAAGAGGGTATTTGCATTATGACCAAATATCTCTACTATGGTCTGGTCTAATCTGTCCAAATAATTTTGTTCCAGAATTCTTGATGTCCATTCAGATTCAAATCTAAGTAATGCAGCCATATTATTTTTTAGAGAGCGCTTTTCTGCTGGCAGCCCTTCCAGGCCATACTTTGTTAGCCGTTTTAATAACTGCTGCCGTGTACTTTATAGGGGCAGTATTATGTATTTTCCAGGCACATAGTGCCAGGTTATAGCACAATAACATAACTATGTTACCTGGAGTTATAAAAATGCTATATATATCAAACATAACTTATAAGAAATCTTAACTTGACGCCTTGAAATTGGCCTCTGTCTCTTTAAGAAGCTCCTACTCTTTCTGACACTCTGCCTTCAGCACGTCATCACAACAATCCTCCTCCATTAAGCCGTTTACAACCGTTCTTAGGAGCGCTGAACTGAGAAGTATTTTGTATAATGAGCTCAGCAGCAGCTCCACCAGGTATCTGCTAACTGCTGCTGCTTGTCTGCAGGAGTTGAGTGGGGAAGGTGTGGGAGAAACTCGGCTGGGGACTGCAGCTCTGGGGAGGAGCTTTGAGTAAATAGGCAGCACTTTTTATGAGCAAGCGTTTAGGTTCCCCTGAATGGCTGCCACCAGGGATTTAATGATTCCTCAAACATGCATGAAAGAATCAAAGCAACATTCCAGGTTTTTGATGAGGGAATAACATGTTATGAAGCTCAAAAAATTCGATTTTTAACACTTTAACATGCTTACCAAGGGGGTCTGAGATTGACCACCAGGTTTTAAGAGCACCACACATACCCACCTTGCAGTGAATTTACTTGGACACCCTCCCATGAAGATTGGCAACCGCCTTAAATATTTTCTATTTGTAAGTAATCCTTATTAATGTAGAATGATGGATTTTAAGTTTTGATATTGCCTTATAACCCTTCCCAGATCGATGGGCAGCAGCAATTGATTCTCTAAGACCTTTGCTGATGTCTTTTCTCCATGGCATCAACACCCACCTGTATGCTTGAGAGCAGCAAACTGCTAAAACTGTTACTCAGCATGGATTTAGTGTTTGATATGATTGTGTTTATTGCTCATAACCACTCCATAGATTTCCATTTCAGATTTTCTGAAATGGATAGTCTTGATTTCATAGTAAGGTTTAATTTTGTTAAAATACAAGGTGCCACTATGAAATTAAAGCAATAACACATAAAAATCAATGTAACTTTTCAGGATAAGCCTTAAGATGTGGCCCAAATAAACAACATTGATGATGTTTTGAGCTTTTGTAGCAGCTGAGTATTTGTGCCACTGGAAGATATCAGAACATGATGGAGATATTAGAGCATAATTCTGAGATTTGGTTTAAATTCTGCTAGAAAATAATTTATTTTTCTCTCAGCAGAAACATGACTGTTTAATTAACTGTTTTACTACATAATGAATATTATGCCCATTTTGTTTTTTGTTCTCATGCTGTTTTCAGAAAAAGCACAATGATTATTAATAGAAGACAATATAGGTTTATTACAGTGAAGTAAAAAGTTTATTTTTGAGGGAAAAAAAAAAATGCAGCCAAACAAGTGAGTTTCTCACAGCATCTGTGACAGTGAAACATCTCAAACATGAAGGATCACTCATTGTTTTTCTTAATACTACCTTCCTGTTGTTTTGAACACATTACATTTCAAAATTTTGTCTTACAGCAGTGTCTTTAGAAAGGTTGCCCTTACAAGCCTTTATGTGTTTTTACTCTTCAGCCGCTCCATTGGCAGTGACACTGTCTACTCCATTTACTGTCTTGCCTCCTGTTCCGTTGCTAGATTTTGAAACAACATCTGCCCAGCTTAGTTTACTATTAAGAGCAGATGGGTTGTGAATTGTTTCCATGTCTCCATTTATTTCCCCGTTTTTTCCCCCTGAGGCTGACTGCATCTCACCTTCATTCACTGTCTGGACCCCAGCATCTGCATCTGCAGCTTCTCCATCAGCATCCACATCAGTTTTCTTTTCATGTTTGTTTCGCTCAACTGGCTCTATCACATGACCATTAGCTAAGACACCTGCACCACTGTCAGTAGACATGTTCTCCTGTGGCTGCTGCTGTTGGCTCTCGCCATCTTTTTTCTCTGCTGTGGTTCCTTCATCACCAGCTTCCTTCCCACTTCCACTGTCTTTATTCAAGCTTTTCTCTTCTCTGCTAACAAGATGTGAGTTGACAGGCCAGATAGGAAGCTTGAATCCCAGTTCTTTTGCTGCTGCTGCTTTTCGTTCCAGGTGTTTCTGCTTATACTCCTGGAACCTGTCACTATGAAAACACATAGAATTAAAAATTGGTATTGCTTTTATTCGTAAGCATAAATCCTCCTATTTAGTTTTTAATACACAAATAAAAACAGAGACTTTAGCACATCAACCTGAAAACTATATTTTTGATGCCTTGAAGATTTTTAATATGCCTGGAAATGGGACTGTTTTCTGTTATCTTTATAATTAAGATGAATGCTCCACTTATATCCAGCAGAAACTAAAAATATTTCATCCCAACATATTCCATTTTTAATATCTGGCTCACATCTAGGGGATTTTGAATCTATACTAACTTATATCTATACTTTTATTCTAACATATAATGGAACAACACTCTTATTTTGAAGAGTATTTGTGATCTTTTTAATGTCCAAGTGAACACCTTCTCCTAATACAAGCTGTCCTGGTACATGTTCAAACCCTGGTTGCCATGGTAATTTTGCTGGCTGAAGCCTATCAGTTCACAGTGAAACATGCCCTGTTCCAACATGGGCTGAAAGGCCACTCTGCAAAGAGGAAGCTATTACTTCAAAAGAAATAAAAAAGTTGCAGTTTGCAAATGCACACAAGGACAAAGACCTTTATTTTTTGGAAAGCTGTCCTGTGGTCTGATGAAAGCCATGTTGTAAGTTTCAGATATATCTATATAGCATTTTGGCTCACTTTTCTCTGCAGAATATTTTAATTCAACCATGTCTGAAGGCTTTAAAGCATGAACATCATTTTAAGGTCACACCATAGCATTTTCAGTCAGTTTTAAGTTTCAACTTTGACTGAGCCCCTCTGAAATCCCCTTTTTTTCCCCCCCAAGCAGCAAGTCCACCTGCTGCAGAACCCGTCTGCTTGAACGTAAGGTTAAAAAACTGATGGTTGGCCATTTTTCTTTTGGATTTTCTGATAGTAAGCAGAATTTATGATTCTATAACTCATTGCAAGTCATCCAGGTTCTGAAGCAGCAAAACAGTGCCAGACAAAATCAAACAAAATCATTCTTTGACAATTTTTTGTATTGAGGTTATTTTTGCCTGATATTAAAATTTGTTTGACCATTTGAGGTATTTAATTATAACAAAAAACAAAAATACAACAAATCTGTCAGGGGCAAATACCTTTTCATGTCAATGTGTAAATAGAGAAATGTTATTCTGTCTTGTGATGTCCTCTCCTTATCTTACATATACAGAACTTGGCCTGGAAAAATGTTTTTTATTAAATCAAGCTACAGACTTGTTGCCAGTTATCCAAATAATCTTTTTTTTTATTATTTCTGATTTCACAACATCACCGTTTTTTTTTTTTTTTTCTTTTGTGTGAATATTTACCTACGCGTGATCCTCCTGATCCCTGTAACCAGAACCATCTGCTCCAGAATGGTTTCAGATGTTGGGCTTAGACACTTATAACAGAAAACAAAACAACATGAGCATGTTTTTACATCTTTTGGAAGACTTATTCATACAAGCTCTTACAGGTAAGCTCTTATTCATACACTTACCTCCACAGTTTGCTCAGCAGACTCACTTCCTGTCTGTCTGAGAGTGCGTTCTACCTTGACTGCCTGCTTGGTTATGGTGCCCAGGAAACTCTTTGCTACAACTCGTCTGTGGATGATCTTCTCCAAACTGGAAGAGAGAGTTAATGTAAGCAGACATGCACAAAGAAAAGGATCCCTCTGACTTTCTCTCTCAGTCTCACACAGTTACAAACCAAGGATGTAAAGGCAGAGAGGGCTTCTTTCTCATGTGTCATAGCACTTCTGTAGTCTCCTTTACTGCACATCCACTGGGCCAACAGGTGGTGGCTGCATAGAAAAATGGAGGGTGAGTTATGATTTGGAAAAGGTAAACATATTAAAGTAAACTTACTTAGTATACAGCCAAATTTCAAGTGTGAGCTATAATTAACATCCTGCCTGAGAGCAGTATGCAGGTCTGTGGGGCCAAAAAAGGAAGTGTTAAGTTTCAGGGCATTTAAAAGGAACTGTCCTGTTTGCTCTTCTGTCAGAATCAGGCCAAGACAGCTCTGCAAGAAAACAAAAAGGAGGAATCATTAGCAAAACCTGGATTTCCTTTTTTGTTACACTGTAATAAACTGCTTTGACATACATCTAGTGTTGCAGTGTATGGGTGGTCTTCTCCATGGACTGTTAGCATTAGCAGGCGAGCTCTGAGAAGACATTTCTGAGCCAGGGTCGTCTCCCCTCCAGCGTAAGCATACACAGCGAGGAGGGCCTATCAATCACACAACAATGGCAACAATCACTCTGTGATAACTGGGATGAGTAAAGAGTGGTGATAACTATCTACACAAGCTGTACTTACATATTGCTGTATAGTGTTTGGATGGTCAAAGCCAAGTACCCTCTCACTGATAACCACTGTTTTCAGCTGAACACTGCGAGCCTTCAGGACAGGAAAAGTCAGGGTCAAAATTTAGCTATTAGTGTTTTTAACATCCTGAAATGTATGGCAGTACACTTTGAAATACACTAGCAATGTAGATGTATTAATATTGTTGTAAGCTAAGGTACCAACATACTCACATTTATGGTACCTTGCAAAAGTATGCAGTATATTTTGCCATTTTGTCACATTAGAACCACAAACTTCAATGAACTTTATTGGGATTTTACGTAATAGAGCAACTCAAAGTAGTGCATGACTGTGCAGTTGAAGAAAAAGGACACATGATTTAAAAATGTGAACATTTTTATTTAGCTCTCCGGAGTCAATATTTTGCATAGGCACCTTTCATTCCAACTACAGCTGTGAGTCTTTTAGGCAAAGTCTCTAACAACTTTACACATTTTGTGAGTGGATTTTTTGCTGATTCTTGTTTGCAAATTACCTCAGCCTCAGTTAGACTGGATGGTTGGAGTCTGTGAACATCGAGTTATACAGTCTTGCCATTGATTCTCAAAGTAAAGTATTCCATTTGAGTTTTGGCTGGATGTTCTGAGTCGTCCTGCTTGACAGTGAACCTTGGCTCCAGTCTCGGAACCTTTTTTCTTGTTTTCTTCCTCGATCGCTCTAAATTTAGAGCCATCTTTCACATTCAGGGTGATAAACTGTTAGTTTTCTTACTGTTTTGCTTGTAGGCCAAAAAGTAAAATTTTGGTCTTCTCCAACCAGAACCGCTTCTTCGACATGTTTGCTGTGTCCCCGACATGTCTTGTGACAAACATGAAAGCACTTCCTTTCGCTTTCTTTCAACAATGACTTTCTTCTTGCCCCACTTCAGAGTGACCTTGGAGCTCTTGGCTTCTGCTCTGATAATGCTCTCCTTGCAAGGCCTTCCAGTTTAGGTGGACAGCCATGTTTTGGTAGGTCTGCAGTTGAGCCATACTTCTTTCTAGTTCAGATGATGAACAGAACTTTATGAAAAGTTTAAATCTTGGGATGTTGTTTTAGAAACTAACCTTACTTTAAAATTCTCTTCAACTTTCTTCCTCACCTGTCTAATGTGTCCCTTGGTCTTTGTGATGCTGTTTGTTCACTAATGTTCTCTAACTAACCTCTGAGGCCTTCGCAGGACAGCTGTTATTTATACTGAAATTAAATCACACAGATGAACTACATTTACAAACTAACTGACTTCTGAAGACAACTGTTTGTATTGGATTGTACATAGAGGTGTCAGAGCAAAAGGGGCTGTACAGAAATACAGACCACCCTTTTCAGGTTTCTGTTTATAAAATATTTTTAAAACCATATATCATTTAACCATATATCATTTTCCTATCACTTCAGTTATGCACTGCTTTGTGTTGCTTGGTCATCACATAAAATACCAGTAAACTGTGTTGATGTTTGTGGCTGTAATGTGCCAGAAGGTGAAAACATTTCAAGGGTATTAATACTTTGAAAGGCACAAAGTAATGTTAAGGTAATAAGCCACGGTCATCCATAACTGGAGAATGCAAATAAAATACTTTCAAATCTGCAAACACGCTGTCATTACTGTCAGAAGTTGAGAGGCTGTGGAATTGTGAGCATACCTCAGCTGCTTTCCCCTGCAGGAAGGTCACCTTGGCCAACAGGCTGTTGCAGTAACACGCCTCAGGGTCCAGATCATCACACACCCTACCATACAGATAAGCTGCCTCCTTCAGCTGTTCGTGGGCCTGATCTAGCAGGCCTGCACATCAGAAATGGGGAATTGTTAAACATAAGATCCATTCAAAGGCATGTGTTGAACATATAGCCAATAGTTTCTTTTTCTTGTAGACCTACCCTTCTGAATGGAATTCTGTGCAGCACGGTATGCCTTCGAAGCATCCACTGTCGGCATGCTGATGTGTTTAACAACAGGGAAGATGTTAAGGATGTCGTCCGGACTGATGGGCGCTTTGTTCTGGTTCTCAAGGATGTAGTCTCTCAGTCTCATCTGGTGCAGATACACAATTAGAGTTCTTAATGGTTTTTCTCAAGAGTTTGTTGCTTTCAGTCTATTTCCATATTTCTAATATATACAGTGTGTCATCCTGAATGTATTGTTGGCACTGTAAAGTATTGATTCAAAGAAACAAAGTTTAGTGTTTCAGTTACCTGCACTCCAGTCTTTAAACAAAATTCCCTCAGCAAAGAGAGCTTTTGAAGTCCATAGTGCTCCACCAAGTGATTCGGACTAGAGCTTTGAGAGAATTGCAAGGATTAGGCATTAACTTTACCATGGCATAACAAACAAAGGGGGTGAACGAGCATATCTGTGACTTCTCACCCAAGACTGTCAGAGATATCATATGTTTCAACAGCATCTTGGCAGACCAGATTCCACAGCTCAGATCCAGTGAGCATGCTCCAGGGTGTGCTCTCAGAGGCCCCGGCCCCACGGCCACGCCTCCTTGACTTTTTCTTAGCCTCCTCCCCGACAGGAGAGGGTGTGAAGTGATGAACCAGTAGGCAACTCAGGAAGTGACTGATGGCTGCAGAGAGGCTCGGCACATCCACACCCTACACAGACATGAAGAGATGCTGAGCTACATTTTCTGTGGAGGACCACACTGGTTGTTACAGTGCCAGTCAGAAGTTTACATATACTTGTCACAGCCAGGAACTGTCATATTCATTTTGGGCCTTTAATAATGCATGTCAAAGCTTTGTAAGTTCATGATAGGATGATTCACAACATTTATTATACATCTGCAGATGCATATTGAGGCAACAATTCAAATACTGCTTCCTTCTGTGACATTTTGGGAAAATTCAAATAAATTCACCAAGATATAAGAAAGAGATGTTGTTCACAAGTCTGATTCATGCTTGGGTACCATTTTCACATGCCTCAAGGTTTCTCAACATGCCACCTTGAGGCATCTGGAAATTGCACCCATGGATGCCTCAAGTATGAACATTATCGGAATGTCCAATCATTATACTTTTCAGGAAGGTTCTTTGTACCAGATAAGAGCATATTTTGGTTTGAAATGTGCAAATCAACCTCAGAACAAAATAAAAAGACCTTGTTAAGATGTTGGCAGAAACTTGTAAGAGTGAGGTTGAAGGTCCCTCAGAGGGGAACAAGTCATTCCTCCAAAAGCAGCATTTAAAAAAAAAACAAAAAAACAAACAGATTAAAGTGTGGAAATAGGGCCAGGATCAATGACCTTTTTGTAGATGTCTTATCTGATGAAAACTAAAAGTGGTGTGTTTGGCCATCTAACCATTGTTACATTTAGAGGTATCTGCAATCGTAAAGTGATGGGTAGCAGCATCATGTTGTGTGGGTGTTTTGCATCTGGAGGGACTGGTGCACTTCACAAAATAAATGGCATTATGAGGAAAGAACATGATATGGAAATGTAGCAACATTTCTGAAGACCAGCCAGGAAGTTAAAACAGCTGAAAACTGATCTTACAAAAAGGACAATACATACCACCAGCTTGGTCACAAAATGGTTTAAAGACAACAAAGTCGATGTTTAAGAGTGGTCATTGCAAAACCCTGATCTCAGTCCTATAGAAAATATGTGGGCAGAGCTGAAAAGGTGTATGGGAGCAAAGCGGCCTACAAACCAGATTCAGTTAAACCAGTTCTGTTTGGAGGAATGGGCCTAAATTACAGCGAATTCCTGTGAGGAACTTTGCAGAAGGATACCCAAAATGTTTGACACAAGTCATACCATTTAAAGGGAATGTAGCAAATATTAAGGTAATGTATGTAAACTTCCAATTGTAAATGTATTTTACCACCCACATATTAAGGTGTGCAGACATAAGAACTTATAGGAGTCATTACAGAATGCTGCAAAATACCTGTAGGAAATGGCTGAACACTCTTTTTGCTGAGCGGATGAAAATTTCCCCAATTGTTGATCTCTGTTTAACACAAAAAAAGAGAATGAAGAAAGCTGTTAAAGTACTCACATTAAGACTGTTTTCAATAAGTCAATTAAATGTGAGGAAATTAAACAAACCATTATATGCCTGAGGCGCTCCTTGTGTTCTGACTGGGAAATAGCTTTGACCACGTGCCCCAGGTAGCGGAGGTTGACGCCTTTCTGGTGTAGCGCCTGTTTCAGAGATGCTCCATCCATCGGTGCTTCATTGCTTTCTAGGCAACACTGCAACTGCAAACACAATCATTAAAACATATTATGCACTGATTTCATGGTCGTACAGAATTTCCCTGTAACAAGAAATCTGAAACATTGGAGACACGCACAAAGGCTGGTATCTGATGTGTGATGATGAAAGCTGCAGCTTCTCTCAGCAACTTCTCCTGCAGGTTTGTTGATGCTTTCTCAGTGGGAGGAAAACATATTCCTGAATGCAAAATACAAAAAAATATATGCTCTAGTAAAGATCTACTGTGTGTTTGGTGTTATTTCCGAGAAGGCATAGTTAATGTGTATACCTGGAGAAAAAACATTTGGGTTAAAGCGCATCTCAAAGATAATGTCACTAATGGAGCCCACGTCTCTGCATGCAGCTCGTACTGCATCAGTTGCTCGGGAATCACCTGGGAGAAAAGGAAAATTCAATGTGTGCTTTGTGTTAAACATGATTTGAATTTCCTTTCACATGGATGTGCTAAAACACTCCTTACAAGCTGTTGCGCATTCTTCAAATCCTCCATTTTCATCCATCTTCTCCTTCACACGTTGGGTAAACTGGCAATGTCTGAAAATAAATAAAAACATTTTAAACTTAATGAAAAAAGAAATCAAAACTGGATTTAAAAGTCTTCTTTTATATTGAACTCACTTGTGCTGAATGAAAGCTTGCACCAGCTCTGGCCTCAGCCTGCAGAGACCATGAGGAAACCTTTTTGGAAACCCAGAGGTGCCCTGATAATTCTCTGGCCAACCTTCTTTCTCATTCCCGTTCTTCTTCTCCTCATTATTCTCTTTAGAGTTGTTGCTTCTCTCTTCATCCCCAGCAGCTGTTTGACTTTGTGTTTCCCCCTCTGGATAGAAGTTGGCATCAACTGGGAAGCTTCTGAATACATCTAGTAAGTAGAACCTCCCATCAGCCCCCAGTAGCCCCTGAGCATCGAGGGAGGTGAACAGGGGTACCTGGTGACCCTTGGGAGCCACAACAACATGTCTCTGGATGGACAGACTTTTGGCTGCGTGAGCCAGTAAGGCTAGCAGCCGTCTTCGTTGAGTGGATTCTTGGGGCCCTGCATTCACCCCATAAAGCAAACCTCTAAGGAGAGAAGGAGAAAATAGACTTAGCTCCAAATACACAGAAGTCTCTCACAGCTCACTAGTCTTGGAACAAATTAAGGTCACAAGTTGTAAGTACCTGGAGGCAGGAGAATCTTTTTGGTCCTGCTCTGAGCTTTCAAAGCCAGGGGCCAGACCCTGGGCTGATAGACGTACTCCTCTGTAGTCTACAATGGCTGTGGGTAAGGTATGCAGCCCCTGCAGCCCCTCTAAGTTGCTGTAAGCTTGCACGCCTTTAAGCTCCAGCCTCTGAGCTGCCCTGCAAGCAGGAGATAAGAAAAAACATAAAATGAACAAAAAATAAGTGAAAACCCCTGGTAAACTTGTAAAAATCATTTAAATAAATTAATCTTTTGTTATTAATTGTATAATCTCACACTGAACATTTTATTAAAAATCTAACTTTTAATTAAATTATTTAGAGGCCAGTTTCTCTTAACCACTCTTCAATACGGGAAAGACAAGAGAGCACATAAATCAACTAAGACAAATGTATGTTGATCCTCATGATTCAGGAAACAGCCAAAAGAAATTAAAAAAAATCTTGTAAACTTCCTCACATAGTCAGAGCTATACTTAGTTTCAGTTAGTTTAGATCACCTGGAAATATGACAAATACAACTGGCCAAGAATTAAAGTCTAGCTTTCTGCCACACACAGTTAGGACCATGGTAAGGAAGCTCAACAACCCCTGCAAAGCTTACTGTTAGAGAACCGCAGCTCAGTTCATAGGCTCTTAGATTCACCAAGTCTCCATAACAATTTATTGTAATGTTTTCCTACAAATCTTTACGAGGAGTGCCAGTAATGGTGACTCCTGTGTGAATGTACAGTTTTACATGTATCTTCTCTCCCGTGTATGCTAAAAGATTTCTGACTTTTATTACCTGCGACCCCTCTCACCACCAAACACTGCACTTGTGGCCCCCTGGCTCATAAACAGGCCATTCCACAGGAATGCTGGGTCCTCTGGGTTTCCATTTACCGGCTCAACAAATCCATCTACAACAGTCTCAGCCCCCTGCATAACAGTCCTCACGAAAGCACTGTTAACCTGAGGTGTGAGTGAAAAAGTAAGAAAAAAAACAATGCAGAAAGATGTAGATACTGTACTTCTGTCATAAATAAAAGCTTTCTCAGACTTATTTCTTACTTGTAGCAGAGCTTTGTCTCTCTGCAGCCTTTCTTCCAGACTGCCCTGTGGAAGATCTCTGGCTGCTTGTAACTCCTCATTCCAGTCTGGAGTCTTTAGGTGAGACATACAAACAGCTGTTTAGACATAGTATATTTATGTTTTATGCAATATATCCACAAATAAACACAACAGCAAACCACTGCTGTACGGTATATAACCTGTGCTGCTGCCTGCTCATCCACCCCCAGTCTGCTGAAGGTGTTCTTGTGGAGACGAGAGACGCATGGAGGTCCAAGCCAGCACAGTGTGTGGTAAGGAGTGGGCATCGCCTCTACTGGAGGCTGTTGTGGCCTGAAGAACAAGAGACATTATGTAGCTCCTTATGCATCAAACTCAGGTGCAGCGGTTCTGACAGCATTCTGTGGTACTTAAAATACCTTACCTGTTTTTGAGTGTGGTAAAGGCTTGTTTGAAAGTAGGACTGATGTGACACAACAAGTCAGTGAGACAGTGACAGACTGGAGTAGACTGTGCAGGACGCGGGTCAAACATATCTTCAGTCGACCTAAACATGATGAAAGAAAAAACATAAAATTGTTCATTTTACACATAACCATCTGTACATACAGTGTGTAGATCAGCACCAGCTTCCAACAGCCCTTCAAAGACAAGCAGGTGTAGACAATGATGTACATATAGTGTCTTACAAAGGTCATCATATCCCTAGCACATTTACACACATCTTTTTAAGACATAATTGTTAAGTGGAAATAAAATGATTCATGGTTTTCAAATTGTTTTTCAAATAAAAATCTGATAACTTAGGCATGCATTCATATTAAGCCTCTTAAATCAATATTTTATTGAACCATATTTTGGTACAATGAAAGCTGCAGTTCTTTCTGGGTATGTCCACAAACTTTACACATTTGAACACTAAAATTGTTGCCCATTTTTTGCAAAATAGCTCCAGCTTTGTCAGATTGAATTGCCTTTCCAGAGATTCTCAGTTAAGGTCTGGACTTTGACTGGACCATTGTAGCACATGGAAATACTGATCTTAACTGTAATGTTGTATTTTTAGTGTCCTGTCCTGCTGGAAGGGGAACTTCTGCTCCAGTCTCAAGTGTTCTCCAGCCTCTAAAATATCTTCTTTCAGGACTGTCCAAACTTTAGCTGCATGCTGAAATAATGCTGAAGTCCCACAAGAATTACCATGGAAATCTTGGCAGCTTCTCTGATTAATTTTCGTCTTGCCTGGCCTGTTAGCTTTGGTAAATGGCAATCTCCTGGTTCGGCTTGCAGTTCTTTTTTTAAGATATACATTGAACAGCTTATCATAACCTGTATCCTGAGTTCCTTGGTCTTCATGATGCTTTTTATTCACTAACATTCTCTAACAAACCATTGAAGAATTAACAGACTTGATATTATTAACTAAAACTACACACAGATGAACTCTATTTACTAATCAAGTGACTTCAAATGCCAGCCAGACATTTTCAAAACCATGTATTCTTTTCTTCCCACTTCATAATTATGTTTAGCTTTGTGTTGCTCATAAAATCTGCCCTTTTCCCCTTTAGAATAATTTACATCCTAAAGAATGTTGCTCCAATATTAAAAGACATAGCTGTCTAATTATTGCTGCCTAATCAGGAGAGAAAATAAGTTCTATCATAATTGTGCTCACCTGTTCAAGAAGAAACCTTTGGGACAGGATGTGATATCACAATGCCGACCTTCTATTGTCACCGCTGTGATGTACATGAAGTCTCCCTGCAGCTTCCTGTGTCCTGGAGGTGGGTGCCAGCAGCTGAGAGACAAGTCCTTCAGGTAACTGGGGGCCTGGTAAGACACACATAAAGAGGAAAATGGTAAATTTGGGCTTTCTTTGGGTCAAACTAACCAAATTCCCAGACATATTCTTTAATGAATTCACCTCTGGTTGAGAACTGTGTGGCAGCAGGGCCATAAGTGGTCTTTCTGAGGAGCCAGGCAAGAGGTACTCAGGTGGAGCTCCATCCTGGTTGGCTGATTCTCCCTTTGAATTGCTTAACGAGCGCTTCAGGCTTTTTCCATTTGGAAGGCTAGAGTCTGTACCAGGAACAAAGAGAGATTTCAGAATGAGTCAGAAACTACTTTGTGCCTTTCTGTTGCCCTCTTGTTTCAGTGGGCTGTTTCTCTGTGCATTTACCAGGTGTGTGTGTGAGTGTCTCCAGTACGCTTGGTGACTGTCCTTCTCTCAGTACATCATGAGGTCCGGACGCTCTCAGCAGCTCCACAACCCGAGCCAAGTGGTGCCTGGCAGAGTGGGAGGTATAAGGTTCTGCAGAGAAATGCATTGGTTAACATTCAATTTAGCCTGAGCCTCTTTATGAAAGTCACAGTGATGTGGGAAAGGTCTAATGAACATGTGAAATGAACAATGTTGCTCAGAAAGCATCCAGAACATTCCCCTGTGGACAGTGAACAGCTGGTTGAGATAGTTTTAGTCTAAGCTTTTAATAATAGCATTAATCCATTTTCGGTACCCTTGGTGGGGCCGATACCTGTCTCCAGCGGTCAGTGAGCAAGAGCAGAAAGGCCCAGACTGGGATTTGACCCCAGGACCTTTGTGCTGTAGTTCAACAGTGCTAACAACTGCATCTTACTGACTTTATACACCTTAAAGAATATTTAGAAAATGTGCTCTTGTGTCCTTTCCTATTTTTTTCTGTCCTAACTCATGAGCTGGGTAGTAGAGTGCTATGAAAAAGTATTTATATCTTTATACCTATTTCACTGTGCTTCAATTTAAAAACAAAAAATATAATGTATTTTAATAGGATTTTATGTGAAAGACTGATACAAATCAGTGTTAAATTGTGAAGTAGAAGGAAAATGATTCATGGTTTTCAACTGTTTTTTTTTACAAATATCAATCGGAAAAGTGTGGCATGCATTTATAAGAAACCACCATGAATCAGTACTTTTTTGCACCACCTTTTGCTGCAATTACAGCTGAAAGTCTTTTGGGGTATCTCTCTTAAAGCTTTGCACCTCTACAGAATACATTTTCTTCCCATTTTTCTTTCCAAAATACATTTCATACATATATTTTATGTATGTATGAAATCCTACAGATTCTTCATTGGATGTAGGTCTGCACTCTGACAGGGCCATTCTAACATATGAATATGCTTTGATAAACCATTTCATTGTAGCTCTGGAGTCATGTTTAAGTTTGTTGTCCTCCAGCCATCATTCCATCAGCTCTGACCTGCCTTTGTCCTTGCTAAAGAAAACCATTCCCACAGCATGATGCTGCCACATCCATGTTTTTACTGTCTGGATGTTGTGTTCAGGGTGATGTGACATGTTTTCTGACACATACAGTGTTTTGCACGTCGGTAAACAGTTCAATATTGGTCCCGTCTGCCCAGAGAACCTTCTTCCATATGTTTGCTGTGTCCCCAAAAATGGGTCTTTTAATGGCCTTCATCTTGCCAGTCTTCCATAAAGGACAGATGTTTGAATGCATTAATAATAGCTTTTCTATCCACAAACTCTTCCACCTGAGCTGTGGATCTCTGGACCCCCTCTAGAATCACCATGGGTCCATTAGCTGTTTCTGTGATTAATGCTCTACTTGCTAATTTGTCAGTTTAGGTGGTGGCCCGTGTCTTAGTGAGTTTGCAGTTGTGCCATACTCATTTGTAGACTCTAACCCTGCTTTATACTCCTCCACAGTTTCCCCCCTTATCTGTCTGTTTCTTGGTCTGTTTGCTTTCTAATGTTCTTTAAGAAACCTCTGAGACCTACACAGAACATCTGGATTTATAGTAAGATTAAATTAGACACAGGTAGACTCTAGATGACTTCTGTAGGTAATTGTTTGTTCCAAATTTAATGTAGGGGGGTTTCAGGTTGATTTTTCACATATGCAAAATGTAAAAATTTTTTGAGGGGTAAGGATAGCTTTTGAAACACTGGTATAAATGGCTAATCAGAACAACCCTGACTAATCCACTATGGCAATAGATTTAAACATTACTGAATCATGTATCTGCAGTGTGAAATCACAGAATAATTAATCAACTATAACAAAAGAGTACCTTCCACCAGGCGAATGAGAGCTCCTGCTTTAAGGCCCTTGAGGCTTTGCAGGACGGCGTGGGGATCCAAAGTCGTCCCAGCTAGAGCTAGAGACAAGTTGGAACGTGGACACACCTCATTCCTCGAGAGCAAGGCCATTATTGCATCTTGAACGAGCCAAAATGCATTAACCTATACCACACAAAAACAAACAAACAAACAAAAAAAAACCCTCAAAACGCTGGATCATAAAAACAAAATTTAATTGTAGATTACGATGGAAGATGACACTAATATGCCGTCTCGCCTCTCACTGTTTTTGTACCTGCAGTTCAAATGGCTCTACTCCTGCTCCTTGGATCTTCACAGGAAACGCTGTTCCCTCATCTTGTTTGATATCAACAACATCATCTCCACCAGGTGCACTGATTACATCTATGAGAAGGAGAGAGTGGAGAAACCCGAATATCTGAATAATTACAGGGTCTGCTGAAACAGGAGAAAATAATTTGGGTTATTTTCCCTCCCTTCCACCTATTACACCCCTAAATGGTCTCCTGCTAACCAGACCTGGAAAATACCAGGATAACTGTATCAAAGAATAATTTGAGCATAATCATGACATGATATGCTCTGATTTTAATAGTGGTTTATGTTTTTGAAGCTAAACCTTTTTAAAAATCACCTTCAGCTAACCTGAAGAGTCTTTGTCTGTGAGCCTGCTTCTTAATGGAAAAAAAGAGAACAGGAAAAGGAAAAAAAGGAAGATAATTGGGGCATAGCTACAGATTTACACACACAGGTAGAACCAGAGGCAAAGCAGGACTCGGCGTGTTCGCTAAACTGATGTGTGACTAAACCTGTTGCATTTGTCTGTTAGCCTACATGTCAATTCCAGGTGAAACGACAACCACACCCAGTTCTGGCATCAGCAGACAGCTCAATGTAACAACAGACACAACAAATTTAAAAGTTTGACTTCTTCTAATTAATACTGAAGGCCCATAGCACAACAATCCTGATCTGTGTGTGATTACTGTTCTTACTACAGAAGATTATCTGCTCCTGTTGTCAATCTGGACCTGATTTGCTATTGGAAAGCTTCCAGTCAATGAGTAGTTACTATTGGCTGCAGGATCGCTCTGCCTCTCTAGCAGCTAAGACGGCATCATTTGTTCTCTACTGGAGCTGCTGCTTTATTACAACACAAAAAAATTAAAATAAACTGATTTGAGAATCCCCTGTCTGGTTCAAAAACACTTGTTTTTTTGCCTAAACTGGAACAACTTAGAAATTGGAAACACATCATATGTGGAAAGACTGCTAATAACAAAGTGGTTAAAGATGTTTATAAAAATGCCTGTTCTGTAAAAATATGGTTCTGACTTTTGTTTTTTTATGCATGAATGATCCATAAGTTGGTGCTGAATGGCTTGAAAAACACTCCGCTGCATGGAGTCAGGGACAAGATGTCAACTTTGAGAAATCTCCTAAAAACCTGAGGAACAATTCAGATCACTTTAAAAGATAAGAAACAAACTAATAAAAAAAAATTGACGTGTCATTTATGTAGAATAGTAATAACACAATAATTAAATTAACCATCTTTCAGTTTTAATGTTCGGCCAACATTTTATTATTTTATAGTAAAAAAGCTTGACTCAGTCTAATCTGGAGATGAGCCAACACACACTGAACCGTAATTCAATCATTCAACTCTGCAAAAAGGGGAGTGGCAAATGTTCAGAAAGGTGAAAAAGTCACGCTGGAGAAAGCTGTTTCTTCTTCTCATAACAAAGCTAATCTTTAAAACTGTTATAACTTGGTAGTCACCATATTATTATGGGGGTATTAGCCATTTTGTAAAGTATGTGTCAGCATTAGAAATGCTCTAAAAACACAAAAAATGAACTGCAAGTTCTCTAACAAGCTAGAAAGTTAGCACCAGCCATGTTAGAGCGTCAGTGCTGTGCCAAATCTCTCACCCTACTTCCACACATTCTTCACCAAGGACAAGAAGCCACTAAACGGAAAAGAAGGAAGAAGAGAAAAACCTGTGATTACAGGGATTACTCACCAGTTTTGACTTGATTTCTTCCTCCTCCTTTCTTCACTTTATCCTTCATGGTTGGCAGTGTTCCTTCTCTGTTGCTCCCTAAAAAAAAAGTCTTGTCTAAAAACTGCTGGAGCTGAGGGGGTTGGATAAAAGGGGGTTTGATTTGTGCAGCTGGACTGTGTGTGAGAGAGAGTCCAGCGGAGTGAAAGTAAACGGCTCACTGTTCACGACTATGACTCATACACCTCTTTACAAGGCAAACTGAACTTATCTGTTCCCAGTGTGCAAAAAAAGGCCACACCCTCTTATTGCTCCACACAGTCTGTCTCAGAAACTTTGCTGGACTGGGTGTGTCTTTGTAGCTTCACTCACTCTTCCTCCCTCAGGCATGTTTCACTCCTCCCCCGTAAGCCCTGAAATAGAAGTGAAAATTTTGCACAAAGTTGTTGGCATTTTCAGCTCTTATGTCACCATCAAGTTTTGAAAGTCATTTCATTTTGTCCAAAAAAAAACAAAACAAAAAACATAATGCAGTAGGACATTAAACAAATATAATGTATCTTTTAACTGGCTTGTATTCTTCCACTGTTACATGAAGTTGATCCTTCTGGGTGCAGCCACCATTGCATTGTTCATTAAGTCAGAGTTTGTAGAAAATACAACCAAGACATGGTTGAACTTCCACTGATGGATGTATCTGTGTGTGATGTGGTTCCTCCTGCTTGTTTAGAAGACCACACCTACTAAGTTATCTTTCAGCACACACATACCTGAGAGTAACTCAGTTTGAACAGAACTGATGATGTGTGGGCTAAACAAGTCAGCCGTTTGTTATCATTTGTATTCTACAAAATAAACTTGAATAATGAAAAAGTAGGGCAGGTGTTATCTAAATTAGCTCTTTGTTGCAGGACAGGTAAGTCAAGACTAAAGTTTATTGACCTCATAACATCTATGCTGAGTATGTAAATAACTGTGCCAAGAGTGCCTTTGGAAAGTTATAAAAAAAGGTACCCAGATGGGTGGAGGTGGGGAATAAAGGGGGTAGCAGACCCCCCAAATAAAAAGAGTTTTATTATTCTGTCATTAAAATTATGCCACAACCAAACCCAAAATTATTCACCCAAAATTATTCAGGCTTGTAGAAGCTGTGTAGGGGAGTTAAAGATTAGGGTGAAGGCAAAAGAGGCATTTTCAAAGACTTGGAGCTCATTGCAAAAAAGCAGTCATCAAGAATATCAGTGAAATATGCAAAAAGCTCCTTGGCAATTATAAGAAAGCACTTGATTGCTGTGATGCATATGAAAGCTTTTCCATTGATTTTTGAGATGAGAATAAATAATTGCTGACATGTCATCTTTTTTTTAAGATATATGTGAAAATTGAGGAATATATTTTTTTCAAAAAAGATTCCCATTGTAAGCTATCTTATTGTCTTCTAAGATATGCCCAAGTCATTTCCACTCAGTACCTATATGTGTTTAAGCCATTGCAAATCAGTTTATTTTTCATTTTAGTTACATCTTTTCATAAATTAGGGAGATAGTCATAAATTGCTGAAATCTCACACATTTATTTATATATTTATAATCGTGTTAAAAAAACCCAAAAACTTTGCATGTTGGCCTGTTTGTATTTATTTTTATTCTTGTACATGTTTTGACAGTTCTCTCTCGATCAAACCAAAATGACTAAGTGATCTCCTGTTAAAAATATTTTTTTAGAGTCACACAGCCCATCCTTTACAGTGGACAATGTAGACTTTTGATGTAAATCATCCATCTTTAAATCAGATATATCAGAATATGCCCATCGTCCAGGTGAACTAAATTACCCAAACTGCAAGAAAATGAAAAGACAAAGGGGTGAAATGCCTAACACCCAAAATAAATATGAATAAATTAATTTATCAATTAATCCTACAACTCATTGATTCGTCATTCTTTCTCCTATGTTTGTTTTGAAAAGGTATGCATGTAAGACTATTTTAGACAATGGAACGAGAGTGGGGGCACCCCATACCTTTACTCTTTGTTTTTTACTTCACAAATAAAGAAGTCAAATTCATATACAGCGAAATTTAAAGTTTTCCCCCATCTGCACGTTTGAAAGCTGTAGCTTGTCGTGCTTTTGTCGATGTTACCTTTAGTGTTTTTTTTGTAAATTTGAACTTTTTAAAAAGGTGGTTGTTATTGAATGATTTTGGCTTCTTTTTAAAAAATTTTATTATTTAAAAAATCTACCACTTCCGTTACTTCTGTGAAATATTGTCTCTCCCCCCCCCCCAAAAAAAAAAAAAAGTACAATTGCACAATGTTACAGAAAATGTGCTCTTTGTACCAACTGCTTTTAAAACTGCTTTTAACGTGTATTACATTCCAGTTTTACCTTTTAAAAAAGATTCATTTTTAATTTGCTTAATATTATCCAATAATGTTAGCATATATTTTGTTTTGTTTTGTAGGATAGAGCGGTTAGAAAATGCTTGACTTATAATTGTTGTATTTCCAACGACACCTAAACATAACTCGGCTGCAGCTGAGTTGACAGGAGACTGTCCTTGGCTAGCCGCATTAGCTAAACCGAGCAACATAACGCACGTACCACCCGTTTGTTTTTGGTTTATATGAGACGATTTTGGTAAGTTTTTGTCAGTTATTTAATGGTGTTAATGTCGTGATTTTTAAACATCGGGAGGAAATAAAAACAAAGAACTTAGCTGTAGTGTCGCTGTTACTCAGCTAGCATGACACTCGTCAATCCGTGGCCTGAACGTTATGTTTGTTTTGGGTTTTTTGAGTCATTTAAAACATTCTGGGCCAAAACTGAAGTGGAGGTTAAACTAGTAACTTGTGTTTAAGGCTATTTCGAGAGTTTCTCGCTTTTATAATACGTCCCCTATTACCTGAATTTGTCGGAAACCTGACTGTTTACTTCAATTTCAATACACTTACAGGGCAGGCGTTAAATCAGAAGATTAGGAGTTAACGCCTCACGTTAAAATTCTAAGCAAGGTGTTAGTCGCTGTTAATCTGTCTTGTTTCTCAGCTCCATCACCTATTATGCTCCTCAAGATAACATCAGTGGTTCAGTGTATGTAGTAGTTGTCTGTTTACCTGTTAATCTATGTGCATTTGGCTGCTCCAGGTCCTGTGACTGTGCTCCACCCCTCAGGTAAGAGCTGAGGGCCGGGCAGATGTCATCCAGCCAGGGTGACAGAGGGGGTCTTTCTCAGCCTGCCCCAAACACCAACATCCAGGACGTGTTTGACAACCCTATTCAGACTGCTGCAACATGCAACACACCTGAGGCACAGGTGAGGCTGCTCATGGGATTTTATATAACGAGGCAAATTGTGCTAATATTTTAAACCTTAGAAAATACTTATTCCTGGTCCCTGTTCACAAAGTTTTGTCCATCTTTTAGATGTGGTTTGCTTCCATAACTGGGTGTGTTTATACCATTGTCCTGTATTATTTTACAGATGCTTCTGGGTTTAGTTATTTTGTATTTAGAAAAAAAAAAAATACATTGATGGATTTCTGCTGCCTTTAGAAGCCTGGTTCCATGCAGCATGCCTGACTCACCTTGTACTGATTACTGTCAATAAACATGGTAGGTCCATTAGGTCTGGTTTTTGACACCACGTGTACTGCCTATTTAGGTATAAAATTACCAAGAAAAATATTTCAATATTATGGGAAGTTACCTAACTACTGAAAACATTTAGAGTTAAGTGAAGCAGTAATGCATTTAATCAGACATGGACAATTTAAAGCCCATTTGAATATTTTTCCAGTCTTATCCTAAGCATCAGTGTTTTAACTGTATTTAAATTTTTCCATTCTAAAAACATAGAAAGTTAGGGTTAAGAAATGTTTAACCTAAAACTGCATGATATTGGGTAAATCTAAAGGTGATAATATTGATGAATGTTGCAGTAATGATATGGCTCGCAATAAATAAAGAATTTCATGGGGTCACTGCCTTTTTATTTTGGGTTCATAGCAACCTTGACCCTGGATAATTATTAGTCTATCCTGCTATCAATAACAAGGTTTTATTGAAGCAGTTTTTTCTGGTTGGCATCTGATGTTTTGGCCATGAAACTTAGTTGTAGTTTCTTTACTTAGCCACCTTACTAACTCCTTACCTTTTACAACTATGTACGCTACATTAAGCAACAAGTTTTTTTCAAATATATTACAGGCATAGAGAGCCTGAAGACATGGTACTTTATAAAAATAACCAACACTTGTTGCACTCCAGGCAGTTTAAAGATTCTCCTGCAGATTGTGCCGATACCTGTCTCGAGGTCTCAAACTGTTTTAAAGTCAGGCCACCACCGGGTGGTTTCAGGAAATATTACAGCATTTTGAAAGGAATTCACACCAAAACCTTTAAAGCATTAGATGCACCCCAAAACCCAGAGAGCATGTCGTGTGACTTTGACTCAAGGAATTGAGCTCCAGCACCCGATTGTGTAACACTTGGCTTCGCTTTGATGAAGCAACCTTCGGAGTCTCAGTATCATCTGGCTCATTGCTCCTCTGCAACAGTTTCTTTGCCATCTCATCCCAAAACCGTGGGAATTGCAAGACTTAGGATTTTAACTGTTTTGAATCAGCTTAAAATCTGTATATGTTGATACCAGTTACCTGCCCCTTGTATGTTTGTAAAACTCTTGATATGGCTCCATTTAAATTCAGATGTTAGTAAATTTTTAACAGAAAATGTAACATGTAAGTTCTTTTGCTCCTGCTTTGTAGAACAAGTATAACTTTGAGCATTCTGGCTTTACTGCATGACCGCAGGTTAAACAAGAAACTGTGAGCTTCTATCTGGGGAAGGGAGAAAAGTGGACATCACATGCTGCCCCTCTTTTTATGATGTTCACACACTGTAAAATGTTGGACTTGGCAAGTGCTCCATAAGGAACAACAAACATGACACATACCTACGGCTGTACAGGAGCTTTATAAGTACCATTCCTGAGTTTGTTGTTTTCCAGAAATTTGAAACATAGTAGCTGTTTTTGTAAAACTCATAAATAATACACATACAAATAGTATCGTTTTTCAAGCAATCAGTGATTCCAGTTTCTCAATCTTACTGAAAGAGTGCACACCTGGTTTGCGCACATACTTAAATAATAAGATTGGAAAAGTGTAAACGGCTTGAATGATTTGGCAGTTGTGCACTGTGGGTGGATGTTGTGTCAAACGGTGGCTGGCTCTACCGTTCAGCACACAGAAACAGAAGCTGCATTACTGGTTGTATTGTTTTGTAGACCTAAGAAATTCAGTGGAAAGAAATTGTTTACAAGCTTTGGCCATGTTCAAATCAGCAGAACAAACAATACAAAGCTTGTTGACAAGGGAAGAATACAACAAGGCTTTGTTCGTTTGATCCAGAGGTGATCTGATCTTTTGTTTTCAGACTGCCGTTTGCTCTATGTAATGGCCTGAGCTCACTTGATGGGATTTTAGTAGGAGGGTGCAGACATTGTTCAGACTATCCTCATGGTGGTAACTGCTGGGTTGACCAGTGAACTGCTTCATAAAAAGGAAGAGACAAAATAACCATCAATAGGAGGCAGTTTCTTTCATGTTATTACAGAGGATTATAGTTTCGATCAGGAGGAGGTAATGCTTTTAGATTTTGGTCATATTTCTGGGTTTTTCTTCTTCAGATTTCTTCCGTTTTGGATGAAGTTTCTCCTTCCTCCACGTCCTCTTTTGAGATGCTGGACACGGAGTCAGTTCCACCTCCGTACCAAGAGGTGCAGCCTCACTGGTTCTTCTGTCGTCGGGTAGATGACAGCGACTCTTGGCATCCCTTCAGCAGAGAGGACTCTGACAAACTAGAAAATGCTTGCAACACTGGTAAGGAACAATAAGTATCTTGGACATAAGCAGTTGTCATAAATACTATTAGCTGTTTGAAGTTGGGTTATGTTATTGTGAAAGTGTTGGGTGTGAGGTTTTTTTTTCTTGCAGATAAGTGTTGAAAAAATACAATTGTCAAACAGTACTATGATCCATGACCTTAAGTCCACTTGACACCCATCCCCTACCCCTTTAAGCCAACTGTCTCTACTTGTTTGGACATGGTCTTGTCAGCTGAACGTTAGTTTCAGGGTGGTTTTCGGTGAATCCCATCTGCAGTTGAAATTATATATGCAAAAAATTTTCCATTTCCATTCTGAATTTCATTTGTCCTTACATAACGGTCTGCTTGGGGTGTAACAGCACATGTCTTTACACCTCTTTTGGTTTGGCAGGCATGTGTACTGAATAAATTCAGCACTATTTTCTAACGCAACACATGTCGATGTTTATGTGCTAAACTAAAGTAAGGAATTCTACGTTGTCTTCACAATTTTAAAATGCAAAACCAAAACAACAGACAGAGCTCTCCCAGCTATCACTAAAATCTTCTTTCTGGGATCATTAAGGTTTCTTATTAAGCTACAGTGGGGATGGAAAAGGAAATGTTCCCTCAAATGAAATGTGCAAATGTGTATCTCTGTGCCATGTTGCGGCATGAAAGCTAAAAACCAAAACACTGAGTCATTACTTCAATGGAGATGTCCGACACAGATGGAAGAAATGAAAATGAACACTTTTTAACATCTTGCAAAACTAATGTTCAGTTTATTTTATGTGTTTAAGTATTTTTATTGACACTTGGTAGCTGATTTCATTCTGATTTTTGTTGGCCAAATTAGTTTACATTTATATTTATCTATTTTATATTTTCTTTGATGCACTAAATGTCTCATGCGATTTTGTATATATTTATATATTAATATATTTTTAATTCCGGTGACTGTTTACAAAGGAAACTTAAGAAAAAAAACTCTGTTTTGAAGTTACATAGGTGTTTGGCCAAATCCAATATAAAAAAAAAAAATGCAGAAAATGTGGAATGTAGTCTGTGACATTGTTATCTAGGTATTTATAAAATAATATTGGTGAGCAAGAAATGTGCAGATTCCATGCCTGGGATTTCTACTGAAGATTTGTGTTTTTCTACAGTATTTTACAATTTAGTCAATTGTACATTTATTTTATGATTATATCAGTCATTTAATGATATAATGCATTCTACATGATTAAATCTCTAAATTATTTAGAATTTCACATTGTGAAGCATTTAGAAGGGTCTTTTCCCCAGATCCAAACAAACATTCAAAATGAACATATTATTATATTGTTAAACTGAAACGCAGCAGATAAAATATACACATTAAATAAGAGTGAATGTTGCTCAAAAGTAACACCACCATGTGGGTGAATTTTTCCAATATAATTACTGTGTGTGCATACCATCTGATATGTTTTGAATGTATGTATTACTGGAGAAAAAACACCTTTTTAAATTTAAACATTAGATAATTTCCGTTTTTTTTTTTTTTTTTTTTTTTTTGCAGTAAGAGATAAGGAGGAGGACGTGGTGGTTGCTGTGGAAGGAGAGCGCTATGATGTCCATGTCAAGAAGAGGAAGCGCTATGCTGTCTATTGGGAACAAGGTCCCACTGAGGTCCGCCGCTGTACCTGGTTCTACAAAGGAGATAAGGACACAAGATTCTTGCCTTACTCTGAGGAATTCAGCAAACGTTTGGAGGTAATCAGACACTCATTCGTTGCTTTTAAATACAGCTTTCCTACAGACTTTACTTACTCACCAACTCTGGCTTCTGACATACGTTTCATTTCTTCTCACCTATAATCATTATCAACTATGCTGTTTTTTTTTCAGGAAGCCTATCTGATAGCAGTGACATTAGACGAATGGAAAAGGAAACTAGACTTTCCCACTGGCGAGACTGTCATCTTGCACAACCCTAAGGTGAGGTTTGCTGCTATAACTCTGTTCATGACTTAAACCCCACATAGGATTTTGTAACTTTAAAAAAAAATGTATTGGAAAAGGTGGTTTCTTTGGTAAAGAAAATGGAAAGTCTTATGTTGAGTCAAAGATCTTGAACTCATTGAGATACTGTAAGGTGAGTTGAAACGGGCTGTATATGCAATAAACCTCTCAAACATCTCACAGCTGAAATTGAGGAGTGGGACAAACTTCCCTGAGACCGATGCCAGAGACTGGCAGATGGCCACAAGAAACTCACTGAAATCATTTCAGCCAAATGGTTAACTCGAGCTAACAGGGGGTAGGGTCTTTGGCCTCAGCTACAAAACATTTTTGTCAATATCATTTGTGTAACAATGTGCATTTTTTATTTTTATCTATGAAAACAAAAATTATTTAAATATCTTTCCAGAGATATAAAATATATTAGAAATCAATTTAACTGAAATTTTTTTTTTTTTTTTTTTTTTTTTTTTTTTTTTTTACAAACAAATTTTTCTGCAGTCTCCTTATTGTTTTACATGACTATATATACACCCCAGTTCAATGCAAATGGTCCGAAAGAAAGCTGATGCAGGGACACATGTCAAGCAAAATATGCCACGAGGAAGTGTTGTATGTTTTATTGAAACAATAAAAAGCAAAAGATTTTCATATGCGCTGCATTATCTCAACAGTATTTTGTTTTTGTCCTTTTCTCAGCTGATAATGCATTATCAGCCAGTAGGAATGCAGGATGAGTGGGTTTCCTCTCCGTCGGAGCAGACACGGCCTTGCACAGTTAAGAGGGGAGTAGAAAACATCGCTGTAGAAATACCTGATGGTATGTGTGTTCTTTTGCTGTCAGATCATAGTGAATGATAAATTCATTACCAGGAGATTAGGATCTGCTCTCATCGTGTGAGTTTGTTTTCAGGTGAACCGGAGAAGGTGGATCACCTGGTCTTTATGGTGCATGGGATTGGTCCCGCATGTGATTTACGCTTTAGGTCCATCATACAGTGTGGTAAGTTTGTGTGTGTGATTGTGCAGGAATTTTCTTAAATGTGCATGAATGATTCAGTTCGATTTCTGTCTGTGTTCAGTGAATGACTTCAGGAGTGTTTCGCTGTCCCTCCTGGCCTCCCACTACAAGCGCTCTCAACAGGAAGGCCATATAGGTCGAGTTGAATTCCTTCCTGTCAACTGGCACAGCGCTCTGCATGGGGATGCCACCGGAGTGGACAAGTGCGTAAGATGAGAAGCAGAAACACCAAAAAAAAAAAAAAAAAAAAAAAAAAATTAGTCTGTCACAGTGCTCCTTTACATTGCTGCAATTAACTGCTTAAAAAAATAACAACTCTTGTTTTTATTTTTCCCCTCTTTCCCCAAATTTTAGGGACATTCACAGGATCACTCTCCCCAGCATCAGCCGCCTCAGGCATTTCACCAACGACACTTTGCTGGACTTATTTTTCTACAACAGTCCCACCTACTGCCAGACGATAGTGGACACCGTGGCCTCAGAAATCAACCGGCTGCACACCCTCTTTAAGCAGAGACACCCAGAATTTGACGGAGCAGTTTCTGTTGTAGGACATAGCTTGGGTCAGAGTTTTGCAAACGCAGATTTACAAACATTCACATGCAGGTGGAACCTGAAAATGCTTTATTGAACGTTATTTTCTCTCTTGTTATTTAGGTTCTCTGATCCTGTTTGACCTGCTAACCAATCAGAGGAATGAATCCAAAGCAAGAGGAGGAGTATGACATGGAATTTTCTGTAGTTCTTGATGAAGGCAGTTCATCTTATTTTTATTTTGAAGAGTATGCTCCCAATTGAACCCTTCCTGTTTTTAAGGTACCGTCAGGAGAACACTCTTCTCTGAGCAGTGACACGTTGGAGCAGACGTTGACTAAACTGGGCCTCCAGCAGTACCTAGAAACTCTACTGGCAGAAAATGTCGACATGGAATCACTGGTATCACAACCATTCACCCATACACTGTCTAGCAAAATTATTCGTACACCTTGACCTTTTGTCACATTGAAGTGTGTAGTTGTAATTTATTTATTGGAATTTGATGTGATAAACCAACTCAAAATGTTGCATAGTTGGGGAAGGAAAATGATACATGGTTCTTCTTTAAATAAAAATCTGAAGGGAGGTTCTGTTTTAGTTTTTTGCTTCTTTTTGCATGTAGACCTTAAACCTCAATCTTTGTGTCATCTGACCATATCACCTATTTCAAAATGTTTGCTTTGTCCCCTACATAACTTGTGGTAAACTTCAAACACAACTTCTTATGGTTTTCTTTTTGCTACTCTTCCATAAAGGTCAGATTTGTGGAGCACGGGTAATAGTTGTCCTGTCAACAGATTCTCCTACCTGAGCTGTGAACCTTTGCTGCTAGTCCACAGTTACCATGACCTCTTGGCTGCTTTTTTGAATATAGCTCTACTTAACTGGCTTGTAAGTTTAGGTGGATGGCCATGTTTTGGTTGCTTAGCAGTTCTTCCATACTCTTTCCATTTTATCAGGATGATGGATTGAACACACAGGTTATTGTTACTATTACAAAATGCAATTTTGATTTGTAGGTCATGTACTATATAATTTTGCTTCTACTTCACAATTATGCACTACTTTGTGTTGGTCTATCACATAAAATCCCATTAAAAGACATTGAATTTTGTGGTTGTGATAAGTTGTATGGGTTTGAATCCTTCTGCAAATGTCTTTACAAATTAAATCAGTAATGCACTGCACAACTAGAAATACAGGACAGAAATAAAGATCCTTTCATTTTATTTAGGCTCTCTGCCAAGACAGTGATCTTCGAGATTTAGGAATTCCTCTTGGACCTCGAAAGAAGATTTTGCACTACATCAAGAAGAAGAGGCTACCAGAGGTCAGCCTTTATTCAGATTTAGGGTTTAGGATGTGTTTTTTTATATTTAACCTATATCATAAGGTGGTATCATGTGTAAATCAGTGAGAAGCAGGCAGTTTTTGGAAGTAATTTTGTTTCATTTTTCAGCATTTACTCTTTTTTTTTGTTTGTTTTTTCTGCTTACAAAGTTGGATGACTTCTGCTTTATAAATCTAACTAGCACTGTAAGACAGCAACGGGGCATCAGACCTTGGAGTGTGATCCTCCTCATGGGACCAGTGATGGGAACCAGCCTTCAGGACTGCCGGCCCATCAACCCCTCTTCCACAGAGAGTTTTTTACCACCAGTGCTGTGGACTATGAATACTTCGATGTCGGCATTGGACAGGTAGCACACAAGCACACAAATACTGTATAATTTACGCTTCGGGAGGTGAGGCTTTGTTGTGTCATCGTTCCTGCTTTTTTCCTCTCCCTGCTTGCCTGGAAAGTCCAATGGAGGCATAGCCAAGGGACAGGTGTGTCTCACATGGTGTTCACTTTCTCCTCAGGCCTTGTCTCTTGATGTGTTTGACTTCACATTGGCTTGATGTTTCCTCTGTACACAGTACAGTCCTGGCAACTGAACTGAAGTGACATCTTTCTTTATATTTCCCATGACTCTGTTACAGTTTGTTCTAACTAAAAACAAAGTGTTGTACCCAAAAACACACTCTGTGTTTGTGCTCATACACTGGTATCATGCTCCATAGGTGGCCATCTCTTCATTCACCTCCCAACCTATGTCACTGAAAAAATGAGTCCATCAGTTTTCAATGATGTACATGTTTTTTAAGTTTTACTTTATCGGGCTTCTCACAGTAGCTCCTACCTGTACCCCCACAGGTGTCTATCGATTACCCACAGCTGGCGTTTTACCCTCAGACATTTTTTGCTTTTGGTTCTCCGATTGGTATGTTCCTGACTGTACGAGGACTGAAACGCATCGATCCAAACTACTCATTTCCAACCTGCAAAAGCTTCTACAACATCTACCATCCAGTGAGTATCTTGCCATTCCTTCATAGTTTCCAAAGGTATGACATTTGATTTAAGCTGTTTTCCAGCTCTGGATAAATATGTAAAAAGAAAATAAAGTAATGAACGATTTTTGTATTTTCAGATGTTTTACCCTTTTCCTTGATCTTTCTAACTGTCCGTCTTTATTTTTGAATGTTTCATGTTTTAACCTGACCAGTGTATGTTTTCAAATTGAACAAACTGCTTTTTTTCATCTTTTATGTATTAAATCTTTAATATGCCTTGAATATAGCAATCTTTAAAGCTGCAATAGGTAACTTTAATACAAATATTTTTTTCACATTTTTGCTGAAGCTGTCCTGACAGTTTAATAAGAGACAGATAATCTGTGAAAAGATCGAGCTCCTCTACTTCCTCCCTGTGGTCCTACTGCTATCTGCAGAAATACACCGCTCCCAGCCAGAAACACCCAATCAGAGCCAAGAGGAAGGTCTTGGCACCCATGTACGCGCTGCTCACATTCTCCCCCACACAACATGTACAAGCTCAAGAGTGCCAGTTTCCTGCAGCTGTGCTAATGGCGGAGAAACAGCCTAACGTTATAGGAAATCATTCTGTTTATCTGCCCTCATTGGTGGCTACGCTTACTAACCAGCACGTTCACGGCAGGCTCCGCTGTGGGGGAGGAGCTATAGCGCAGCAAAGAGCAAGAGGGAGGGTGTGAGCAGCGTACACGAGTGTGACTGACAGCGCTAAGACGCTACTACTGGCTCTGATTGGTTGTTTCTGACCAGGAGTGGTGTATTTCTGCAGATGGCCGTAGGAGACCAGAGGACCTCCATTTCTTTCTTTTTTTTCTTTCTTTTTTTTTTTTTTTTTTTTTTTTTTTTTATAGATTATCTGTCTCATGTTTTACTGTCAGGACAAAGTGACAGTTTTAACAAATACATAAAAAACACATTTTTATAAAAGTGACCCACTGCAGCTTTAATGTTACTGGACAACCAAAAAAAATACCACATGCTTGTTATTAAATGCTTGTTGCTGCCATTTGATGTTAAAGCAAGAAAAAAAATAGTTTAAAAGGCTTAAGTGAGAGTTTGTCATCTCGAAAGATTTCATTCATCTTGTATTGCTTGAATCCCTATTTAGTATGACCCTGTTGCCTATCGGATCGAACCCATGATTGTTTCAGAGGTGGATTCGGAGCCAATGCTTATACCTCACCACAAAGGCCGAAAGAGGATGCACCTTGGTGAGGCTGTTTCTCTGTGTTCAGCTGTTCAGTTAGAAACATTGGTTTAATGTTCATTTGTAATTCTTCTTCTCCTGTAGAGCTTAAAGACAGCTTAACCCGAATGAGTATGGACTTAAAGAACAACGTTTTGGGATCATTACGAACAGCGTGGCAGTCCTTCACCAGACTACCAGTTGCTGCACTGCCCCCTGTGGATGAGGGGGAATTATATGCAAATTATACAACTCCCCAGGAGGCTCATGGTAAGAAAATCTCTCTACTGGATTTGACTTTGTTCATCTTTGGGTGCTGTCTGTCTGTCTGAGAGAGAACATGCTGGTGTCTAACCCACTGTCCTTAAATCCTTCTCACTCCTCTCTGCATGCTGTTGCCTTCTGTCTCCTCTGTTTTTTTTTTTTTTTTTTAACTACTTTCCACACCTCTTGCCTCCTCACTTTGAACTCCACTTTCAGTAGACTCTGCTGCTGCTAGGAAGGAGGACAAATGTACAGATTTTTGGACTAAATTAGTGGAGTGGCCAAAGGCCTTTCAGAAGCATAACCTAAAAGGTAAGCCAGGATAGCGATCATGTCCGAATTAAGTAAAACAATTCAGCTAACATCTGTTTTACCACTTCGATCATAGAGTGATGATTAAGTTTACCCTCAGAGCAATCTCAGTGAACGCGTAAAGAGTTTGTGACAGTCTGAGTAAACCATCTCCTAGTTTCATTATACACTAACAAAGCAAATTAAACACTATTGTTGTGCTTTTACCTGTTAGATATCTTGTGGTAAAGCTTTATTGAAAAGAACATCTGTTCAACGACAATGATTTAACCTGGCACATGCTCAAAGAGGGTGTTTCACATAATGATTCTCATTATCGCTGCAGGCTCTCGCTGCTTGTCTGCTTCTCCTCTCCCCATGCGTCATGACTTTACCACCTGCTGAACAAGTTGTCATTTTAACTGAAAGTTTAATTTATCGAAGCCTCCCTCAGGCCAGTTCTTGCCTTTCCACCTGTAAGTTCTTATTGGCTGAATTCACTCACAGCTCCACTAAACATGAACATCATAGACCATAGCAGGATCTGGCCTAAAGCATATTTTTATGAGCTCTGTTGTTTTTTTTTTTTTTTAAAGTAATTAATTAACTGTAGGCAACATTTTATATAATCTGCCATTTTTTTAAAAATCACTTTTTCTATATGTTGGTGCGTATTCAGTCACGTAATGAGGAAAATCTGTCTGTAGCAGTTGGGGGGGGGAAGAGTTAATTTCACGGTCATATTTTTCTTCCCTTTTTGCCCGTCCCTAGAAGCAAACTCATAGCTTTTCATTTACATGTGTTATATAACAGGCTTGAAAGTTGAAAGTAGGATTTTCACCTGTTGATGTCGTGATTTCAGGTCACTACTTGTACAGTCGGATTGTCAGAAATAGCTGGGAAAACATTTGGGACGCTAGCAGCTGGCACACACTAAGTAAAGGATGACAAAGTAGGTTCTGTTACATACTTAAAAGCACATGCCAGGTAAACGCTGGCTACTTGCTACATGAGATTTCTCTTCATTATTTAAATACCTTCAAACTTTACTTTAAAATCATTGTTGTAACTTTAATTAGTCTAACACATTGTATTTAGTGACTGTACCATTTATTATGTGTTGTTCTGGAGGTAATAACAATACTTAGGAGTTATTCTGTCCTTTCTCTTTGGGCTCTCAGCCCCCAGTGAACAGCTGGCAGCGGTTCTTTCCTGGAACAATGGTTAAATAATGTTTGGTCCAGTTTTAAGATCTTTTAGAATAAGAGATGTCCAACTCCAGTGCTCAAGAGCTGTTGTCCTATATGTTTAGCTGTTTCCCAAGTTCAACACACCTAAATCAAATGAATGGCTCATTACCAGACCTATGTAGAACTAGGTGAGATGCTATGGAGGTAATTCAGGAATTAATGACCCAGCATGATTCACAACTGTCTAACATTTGTCCTATCACACGCAATGACATGCTGATTCCTGCTGAATCAATAATTCAACTGGGTATGGCTACTATATTTCTAGGGTGTGTGATAATGATTCATCACAGATTAGTCTCCAAAAGTAAGATGATGTAAACGAGTGGTAATAAAAAATTAAGTAATAAATCATGAGAATTATAACACTGTGCTTGTTTCTGGGTGTTGATGCTCTGCTGAAATGTGAAGGTACAGCAGTAAGGAAGCAATTGATGCAGAGACATCTCAACTATTCAGCTTTGGTTGCTCAAGAGCAGTTGTCGCAAACTTAGAATTTGCTTCTAATTTTTAGTCTACTTTTTGCTTTTGTGACATATGAACTAAGTTTGATCAGCTTTGTTTCAGCATCCATAAACTCTTGGACTTTAAAAATAATGAATGGAGTATTTTTCACTGAATCACAGTTTATGAACCTTTATTATTATTCTTAACATTAATGACTGAACTAGTCGTCATTCTCCTCTTTGATTCATATCTGGTTGTTTTCTGTTTTACCCGGTAGAGTGGGTCAGATGCTGCTGCTGATAGTTTTGATGTCTGCATGTAGAACCTGTTTTGTATTGCCTTCTGTCGCGGCAGGAGTATACACAGAAGCTGAGTGTTCAGGGTCAGCAGAGCAGACTGAACAGCCCAAGATTAAAATGGGGATGCTGAATGGAGGGCGCCGGATCGACTATGTGCTCCAGGAAAAACCCATTGAGAGCTTTAACGAATACTTGTTTGCCATCCAGTCTCATCTCTGTTACTGGTGAGTCACAGTTACCCGCATTGTTGTAGTTCTGGTAATATGTAGCTGATTTCCCCATTTTGTTTTTCTTGAAACATTTGTCACTCAAACATCTGTCTGCTAGGGAATCTGAGGACACGGCTCTGCTGCTGCTGAAGGAGATTTACGACAAGCTTGGCGTTGCTTTTGAACAACCACAACAGTAACAAATTAGTGTGAGTGTAGATTTGCTCTTGTGACCATTATCTGAAAGTGAAAGACAACTAACAGCTGAAAACTGAAAGACAATCTTCTCCAAACTGCCTTACCGTCTGTGTTTTACCTGACTGCTGCCTGGCTGGTTTGCTACATTCAGGTGATCTTAGTTTACGTGTGTTTGTCAAAGCTTGTTTGTGATTGTGGTGGCTCCTCTGCCATTCCCAGAATCCAAATATTTCAATTTAGTTCTAAAAGTTTTTCAAGATCACCCTAAGGCACTGTTTTAATTAAATGTTATTTATTAGCACTTTCACTTTTTACATGGACTCATGCTCATGTAAAAAAAGAGATTATGATAATTACTCAAAAACGCACACAGTACTCTGTTTCATTTCAGAAGGTAGTTCATTTTCAGCCGTCATTTCTTCGCAGTTCAGTAGAAAAAAAAGACAGTTTTAAATGCAAGTATCAGATCTTTAAACACTTTCTTCTATATTGACCAAAAATGTATATTGTTCAATAAGAAACAGCTGAGGTTATTTGTTTTCTGTTTAGCAATGAAGGTTTTGATTCTGTTACAAGTTTTTTGGCAGCTATAATTCTTCTCCTTCTGTAATAAAACAGCTTGAAGCCTAAAGTTGCCACTCTTTCGTTTTAGTTATACAGCAATGTTAGCTTCACCCTTCTTTAAATCAGCATACAGTGTTATGTAAACCAAAATATAATGCACTTTCCTGTTTAGTTGAATGTTTTGTTTATGTTTGTGTTTGATTAAATTTATCACATGTGAAGTATCAATCCTCATGAAGAGTTGTCGCAGTGTGGAAAGGCGGGTTCGTCCAAAGACAACAGGATTGTCTTGTCATCATGTATTTATGCAACTTATCTCTTTTTTGCATCTACTACAAAGTTTGTATAGATTTTTACAAAAAGGCCTCTTACCAATGCTCCAAGTCATCCAAGTCAGGACATTATCTCAAGTCCATACCAGCACTCGATACTTTAAATTGTTATTGATTTAGAAACAGAATGCTCTTTAATATCCTTAGATTTTTATATCTTTATTCAAAATTATACCCATTTCGCTGTCGGCCTTTGTCTTCATGTATAAATTCATTATCTTTCCTGTCTGTACTGCATGCATTTCTGTATTAAAAATGAGATTCTCTGCATTTTGAGGTCCATAAATAGTTGTTTTTCAAGCAATAAAAATAATTATTTATTTTATTCTTTAGAAAGAAAAATGTTGTCTTCGAAGAGTTTCACTTCATTTCATAGGAAAATTATGGGTATGTTCATGTTGGAAAAAAAAACAATCCCAGATCACTAACTTTAAAAGCCTTTTTGTCACAATAATGTAAATTTATAGGATTTGTTTTTTGCACTAATATGGGAACCACAGCCCTGTACCAAAGCTGTCAATTGTTCACAATCTTTTGGATGAAACTGTTGAGGATCAAATCTACTGGGTTTGCTTGTTTCCTTCTGTTAAGAAAGCACAGATTTTTCACAACAATATTTACTGGAACCTCACTATATTCTCTAAATATAATATATAATATGTCTGTGTCATATCAGTAACAGCAGTGTTTTAACGTCTCCAACATCATCTTCATTTCCAGTTATATAACAGTGGCTTATTCAAGCCAAAAAGATGATATTCTATCTCAATACATACCTTTTATAAATGTGGATACATGTCTTCTGTGCCATAATAAAGATGTTGCTTGTGTATTTGTGTATGTGTTTTTTCTGGAAATTATTGAAATAATTTCACTCTACTCTTATCCAGTCTTTAAATATATTTCAAGGCTTTTACAAACTCTTGGAAAAAAGTAGTTAGTTTCCAGACTTAAGTACTTCTTTTCACAAGAAACAAAGAATGTCTAAATTTAATCTAAAATTCAGATTAAAAGTAAAATGTTTCTGAAATTACTGTTAGCTCTATTTTTGATTTGTCAGATTACAATTTGAGTTTTGGTTTTTGAGTTACAGAACCAACACAAATATACTCATATCATTTACATACCTGTAAAGGAAAATCTCTATTATTTTACCTTTAAACCCAGTTAGATGAGGGTTTTAAACTGGATCTACAACCTTTAAATAGGATTTGGTTCAGATTCTGGAGAAAGCTGTGAAGTTCCCATTTTTATTTTTCAAATGGAATAACGGTATTATGGATCTTAAACAGTGCTTTAAACAACCTGTATTTTGTGAAAGTGAACCCAATCCACATTAATTGAAGCCAAATATGTCAGATTTTGAGAACATGCAGGTCTTAGTTGGACAAGATTTCCAAATAGCTGTGATATGTGGTTGTACCACACTGCTGAATCTGAAGCTAATCGTTTGATGATTTTTGAGAGTAGTTGTGAGGGTTGTTCAATTGCTAGTCATATAAATTTGCTGGACTCAATGGACAGACAGTCTAAACTTAAAATTAGGTTATTTAAAAATGTTATGCAGGATCAAGATTTTTTTTTTTTTTTTTTTTTTTTTTTTTTTTTTTTTTTTTTTTTTTATTCGACCTAAATTACAAGTTCTTCCAACAAACCTGAATAAAAGTTCTGAAATTCAGATTTGACTTTTGGTTTTGGGGTTCCCCCTATAAAATTATTCTGACAAAACTTTCTATACAGATTTGAAAAATCAAATGTTTTTCTGTTGTTTTCTTAACTGAAATATCCAGAATATTATAAAATAAAAGGATAAAAAAAATCTCGATAATTGTGTCTGAAAATTTTTACATTTTGAAATATTGTAGGAAGTTTTTGGTTTTAAAACCTTTTGCGGAATTTGCAGCCAGTGTAAATCATCTACATATTTTTATACACTTGTGTAGTACCGGTAGTAAAAGAAAAAGAACGCATGGCTCAACAGTGAAGTAAATACTTGAAAATCGCACTTTCAGTTATTACGTACTTCTGTAATTTCTTGACTCATCTACAAGTGGTGGTAAAACGGGAGCATGCGCAGTAGAGCGGATCTTGTTGCTTACAGCTGGTGAGTTAACAGGAGTTTGGAGACCATCAGGCAAGTTTAAGTGGAAAAACTTGGATTCAGACTTTTGTTCTATTTTTTTCCCCTTAAAACTCTTTGCAGAACTGTAACATAAATCGTGTGTATTTATCAAAACTTAGAAACGAAATAATCTATAAACTAAGAAGCGACTGCCTTGCTTGTCAACATACTGTAATGAGGCACAGTTGACGAGTAAGTGCTGTGTATTGCAGTGTCAGGAAAAAAAACACGTGTTGCATCAGTCGTGTAGGAGATGTTGAGAAGTCACTCAGAAATGTAGACTCATACTCGCAGAGTTTCATGTGATTCAGCTCAGTGGGAGTAAAAACGCTCAAAGGCTCTTGTGTAGTTGTCAAAGGCTGGTTTGTCCTGGACCCCACTGCCTGACTCAGTTTTCAACTATTCCTCATTTAATTTAGAGGTTAGGTTAGGTGGGTTGGACAGCCTGATAATCAAAATGAAAGGGTACTGCAATGCATTCACTTTTTAGAAATAGTTGACTAAATACATTAGTCAAACAGTAGTTCACAAAAGTTGTTCATTTCTATAACCCAAATTATGAAAATAAAAGCATGAAGAGAGGGACAATTAAGGGAAGAAAAATCATGTGAACAACACAGAATTTACACATGAATACTTAAAGCTGCACTATGTAACTTTTACTCTCTCTCTCTCTCTCTCTCTCTCTCTCTCTATATATATATATATATATATATATATATATATATATATATATATATATATATATAAATTTTTTTTTTTACATATTTGTTAAAACTGTCACCATGTTGTGACACTGTTATGAGATAGATAATCTGTGAAAAGATTGATCTCCTTCCTAAGCCTCTTTTGCCGTCTGAAGAAATGCACCTCTCCTGACCAAAACTAACCAATAAGAACCAGAAGGAAGGTCTTAGTGCTGTCAATCAACTTCATTTACTCGCTGCTAAATGTGCTAATGGCGGAAAAACAGCTTACCGTTACAGGAAAACTGTTTATCCATCATCATCGGTGGCCATGCTAACTAGCCAAGCCTCTGCGAGCTGCAGCTTAGCAGAGAGATGGGGGATTGATGGTGCTAAGTCACGTCTCCTGGCTGTGACACTGTCCATCCAAGACAAAAGCAGAAAAAGTCTTCAGCACGAATTTACGCTTATTTATCCAGTGATCATTATACTAAAGAGAAATTCAAGAGAAATATCTAAATGCAGTAGCTTTGAGACTTAACAAACCAGCAACCTATGGAGAGATTTAAAAGCACCCAGTGGAGAGCCCAGTCTGTCTGTAATTCACCAGTGAGGAATGACAGCTTGTAACAAAAACTTATTGGAAACACTGAGATTCTGGCAGCATTCATAATTTCTACCCCTGTTCTGACCAGCTTTGCTATTCTAATACTGACTGACCTCATTTGTCCAAATAACTTTGTCATCAGAACACTTTTTTTGTTAGGAAGACTTTCAGTAATTGTGCAAATCTCAGTTTTCACCACATTGTCTGTGTTTTACTTGTAAGGGTATATAACTATGTTATTCAAGAGGATTGTCAATCATTCCTCACAGCAAGATGTTGTTTGACTCTTAAAAAGTCAATTAAAGCTAATGTTTGCCTAGCAAGCTATGCCAGAATTCCAAGTTAAACTGTTTAGATGGGATGGGCAGTCAAGCATTCCCTCCTTCATCTGGCTCACAGACACAAAAAAAAAAAAAAAAAAAAAAAAAAAAAAAAAAAAAAAAAAAAAAAAATCTACATGGCTAAAGATCATTTTCAAAAAGGGAAGCTTTTTCTTACCTGACAAATTTTTCTTCTAGGTGGTCTGGCTGTTGACTCACTGCTTGAGCTATGTAGAGCACTGCAGTGAAACAATCTATTTACAAAATCTAACAAAAACTTTTTAATTCATAAAATCTAAGCTTAATGATTTCTTTTTTGTATTTCTAAAATATTTTTACATCTTAGCATTTCTTTTTTAATGATTTTATAGATTTTGTCTGGCATTTATTTTGCTTATGGTAGACAATGTAGTTTCAGACTAGATGGTAGTAAATGGAGTTTCATTCTAAAGCTTTTTTTGTTGACCTAATGTCACAAAGTACTGTAGAGTAAAAATTAAAGCATAAAAGGTCCAATTAATTAAAGTGTCAGCTATAAAGGCTTGTTAAGCAAGCTATAAAAGGTCATAATGGAAGTTATGAACTGTTATTTTGCCATTGGGATGACTTTCTTCTGTTTGGACAGGGAAACTTTTTATTGAAAGATAGTTGGAGCTAACTGCAGGGCAATCCTGGGAGAAAACCTGTCAGAACCTGCAAAAAAAAAATTGCTGAGTGGGTTTGGGACTCAGCAGGTAGTGGGAGTGTGGTTCAACAAGTGGAGCTGTTTTATCCCCCCAGTACTCCTGGCACATGTCCCTCCCCCTGGATTTAACAATAGATGAGACTCTTTCACTTATAAACAAAACCCCAAAGCCTGCCATGAAACACAGTTTGTCTTTAAATTAAGGACTTTAAAGTGGTGGTTGGACGGTGTGTAGACATTTGTTGCGGGTTGTCCTTCTTATAACTCACAGAACTTCTATTTCATTCCCAGTCTGGAGACATTGTTCTCCCTATAGAAGGACTGTGATCTGGTTAGTGTGTGAAAGAGAGGAAGATGTGAAATAGAGCAAGGGGCGGGACTGTCATCAGAGTTGTTCACGTGTAATACTCCTCCTGATTTTGCAGAGCATGTACAGAGATGAGGAGAGGACAGGCTGTTTGGTTAGGAGTGTATTGTGGAGCTGCCAAAAGCAGTCAGGAGCTGATGCAGCACTGAACCTTGTAAGAAGAGGATTTTTGAAGCATCTGGGATAAATCTGAAACAAACACACATTCTGCTGTCACCATGGGGAGCTCCCTCAGCCAGCACAGGAGAGCATCGGTCAGCTCTCTTAAAAAGAACAACAGCTTGTAAGAACAGACTTGGGTTTTTTTTTTATGTTTGTAAGTCTGAGCAAGCTTTGTGTTGGAGGGAAGATGACTGGAAGCAAAAGAACTGGAAGGGAAGTATCTGGATTCACTGAAAGCAGATTGGCGCATCATACCTTTCTGTTTACAGTGTCAGCTGACCACCTGATTTTAATACTATTTAGCTATTCAAATCTGAGGGGAGTCAGAGGGCAAGACTGAGGAGTGGAAGTAAGGTTTTGTTGCTGTAGTCTTTCTAATTGAGAGGATGGTTATTAATTAATAGCTGCACAATATGTTGAATCACAGTTGTCATTGCAATATCAATGTGTACATTATCACACTTGTTTGGATGCAATGTTTGATAGGATATATTATCTCAAATGTCATGCAATTCTTGCATGTTGACAATATGAGATGGATTTCAACTGCCCTTAATGTGATATGCGTTTTCAGTGTTAAAGCTTAATTAGAGTATTAGTGATGGGGACATTTTGTAAAGGAAGAAAAGAGTCAGGAAAGGGTTTGCTAATTAAAATTATCATTGCACTTTTGAGCTGCAATTTTACAATTACATGTTTTCCTGATATTGTGCAGTCCTACTGTTTAATTATGCATTTATGATCTAAATTTTACAGGAGTTTGTTCATGACTCCATCCATGCAGTTTATTCCTCTACAGATTATTCTTTAATTCATATGTAAGGTTTTCATGACAGACTAAGAAAGTGAATAAATAATGTTTCAATCCCGAGGCATCTGTCAGAGCATAAACATAAAACCACTCTTCCTCCCCTGCTAATCCTCTCAGTGCTTTTACTTTGTCCTACCAGTTATGTTTTTCATTACTGTTCCCAGAAGCCCCTCACAGTGGATTTATTTCTCTCAATGCACATAAAAGTCTGAGCTGTGCTATATTTAGACACGTATCTCTTTAGTCTCTCAATAGTTCCAGTCATGAAGGACAGGAGTTGGTATAAGATGTGAAAAGCCTTGCTGGGATGTTTTGGAGATGCCTGTCAAAGCTACACTGTGGGCAAAGAAAGATAAGAAAGATGACCCTTTGGAGTAGCCTAGAAAGAGAACCAGATAAAGCAGCGGTGAAGAAAACCTTTTAATATAAAGGACCTCTATCCTCTGCATCCATCTGTGTTTGTGTTAGGTCAGGTGTGGGCTGGGGTCTTCCCTATGGAGAAAACTCCACAACCAGTGCAAAAGGTCTGTAGCTCTCATAGACTAATCTTAGCCAGCTTCATCATTCCTCTTCTTTTTTTAGATCTTAACTGGAGCAGTTATGGTTGTGCTATTCTCCAGAAGCCCAGAGCATCCACACAATCATCATCATCATCCACACAATCATCCAGCTAGAAGCAAACTGACCTGCATTTGGAGCTCTTCTTAGTCGTAATAAATACAACAGTGAAAACAAGGCTTGAATATGTCAATGTTTTTATATGCAACTATATTTGTAATGGGGTGCTTTAGCATGAAATGTACAGCAGAAGTTGGTAACAACTCAAGTAATTCACACATAGAAAGCAGTCACAAAAGTTAAGTTCATTATTAATGTGTAGAGTAGAATGACTCGGTGAGTAGGTATATCTACATGAAGAAAATGAGCCACCAAATGACATAATGCATAATCTGTTGGTGTTTATGAAGCAATCCTCCTTCCTATGAGTGCAATATAATACCAGCTGGTTTAGCCTTCAGGGCCTATTAAAAAGTTTCTCGTTATCAAGGTATCACAGAGAAGCTTTTCATGATGGGTAAAAGCAAAGAGCTCTACCCAAACCATTGCAATGGTGTTTCAACATCTACTGATGGCATTGTGCAGACAGATTTTCAAACACTTAATTTTGCACCGTTTGGACCACGATCCAGATTTCTAGGTTCTAAATGAGGTGATCCTCACAAGATTTCTCCCTGAGGAATCAGAAGAATAGTCTGAAGAGTTGTTTAATAGCCAAGGATCATTGGCACAGAGGTTCGTAAAGACCTGGAATTAGCAGGCTGTTTCTGTCGGGGGGCAGTCATGGTTGTGCAGAAGTTTCGGACATGAAGTTTGGGGGATATTGTCTGTTCAGATTAGACTGAAATTAAACTCTTGGATGTCATTGCCCACACCATGCTTAGAGGATAGCTAGCATCATTGTACATCACCCCAAAAACACTAAGAAGTTTGTAGGTAGTATGATCATGATGTGGGGATTTTTCCAGCATTGGCAGATTTCATGTAGTTTAAGGGATGATGAATGGAAGAATTTTTACTGAGACATTCTTGATTAACAATCTGAGGATGAATAAAGTATAGATTTTTATGCAAGTAAATTTGTACGTTTTGATGTATTTATATGTCCAGATTATTTGGGTTGTTGCTGACATCCAGAGAGAGTGTATATAAAAATAATATATGTATCGGGGAAGATATGAAGGAAAAGCGTTTTATATTTGAAGAGTCATAATTCAAGACATATTGACAAAATAGGAATACCTTGACAATACGGACATTGTTTCTGAAAAAGCTTTCATGCATTATAGTAAAACTTGAAAAAGAATACCTGTAGGGGTTCTCATCCAGTCTTGGATGGATGGATGAATAAATATTTCTTAATCCATACTCTTACTATTTCATGGAACTTCTTTTAACAAAAAAAAAAAAAAAAAAAAAAAAAAAAAAAAAAAAAAAATAGCTCAATCAGTGCTTTCAGCAGTATGTTTTTTCAGCTTCACTTGTTAAATTTTTTAAGTTTTGGGGTTAAGAGGGGTTTTGTTTTGTTTTTCCCCAACAGAACAACACTTTGATAATCATCTGTACTATTTTATGAATATTTAATGAAATTATAGCCCAGTTATTAGTACTCTAATTTAAAACAGGTCAAACATAGTCTTAAAAATGTGGAAATCCTAATCTGGGAAATTCTGGAATTTTGAGTTAAGAATTATTGATAAAAACATACTTTGAAACACTTAAGTCTTACAAAATCAACCAAATGGTGTCTAATGTGTATATTATGTTGTGTGGGAACTGTATGCTCCTCAGCCCCATTCATAACCAAAAACAATAGCTCAGCTGGTGTCTGCCCATGCCTCCTCTGGGGTCAAACCCTCCTCCTGTCTCATTCTTCCTTTTTGTTTTTTTTCTGTCAGTCCGTTGAGTGATTCAGCTGTACTGTGGCACTGTGAGCACCACGGCTCCACTGAGTCTCCTTGCTGGTTTTCTGCACTGATTGCAGATACGTTGAGCGTTAGAAGATGAGACGTCAGGCATTGTTGTAATTCCCTCGGCCCATGCCTGAGTTCGGAGTGCCAATCTCCCTGCATATTTTATTTCTGCTTTACTCTGGATAACAGCATACTAAATTTAGACAGAGGAACATCCACTGTGCCAGTTTCTGCTTGTACTCCCTTTATGGGTGTTTTCATAGATTAGCACACTTCTATCACTGTTGCCATGGTGATAACAGGAGGTCTGTCATTTCTGTTTAAGATCAGGTTTTTCACACATGCAGCTCATGCACTTCTCACATCGCTTTGTATTTCTAAATAGGTGGCTGAGTCTACAGGCCTCTGTTGTTGCTGTAGTTGCTTACAGGCAAAATGTACATACAGTGTTGACCAGCAGGTGGCGCCAAATTGTCATCAATTTAAGGCAAGGTTTAGCAGGTTTATTTACATAGCAACATTACATAAGGTAATCCAAAGTGCTTAACATGAAATCAAAAGGAAGACATTTTAAAAATAATTTTTTATTAATAATAGTAAAATGAACAGAGGTTTACTATCAACCTCATAATGATGCCTGTGGCTGGCATACAGTTGAGGAAAAATTGACACCCTATGAAATATTTAGTTCTTTATAAAGAAATGTTCAGATATGTATAATCTCATTTTATTTATCTGTGAAAAATAAATCCATTTGCATTCAAACAACACAAATAAAGCTGGTTTTGATAAACAAAAAATGTTTTCTCGCTGAGGAAAAAAATTAGGACACCCCACCCCAATCTGGTGTTACTTGTAGCCATGTACTAGTTTCTGATATCCATCTGAGGAAATCTTATCCCACTCATCACATTCAGCAGTGAGATGTTTCAGAGTTTTCTTACATGTAAAGCCTGTTTTAAGTTACGCCACAGTAGCTCAGTGAAATCAAGATCTGGGCTTTGATTCGGCTGTGGGCTTTCTGTTTCTCAGTTCTTATCCAGTCCTTGGTGGATTTACTGGTATGTTTTGTTATGTTGCAGGGTTCAGTTTGCCTTTTAGTTGTGTGTGTGTGTGTGTGTTTTATTTACAAATAGTTTAACATTTTCCTCAAATATTCTCTGGTAAAATTTTATGGTGGATTCCATGTAAGCTGACCAGGTTCTGCAACAGTAAAGCATCCCCATCACTTTCATCTCTTTGCTTTTTTGCTTTAATTTTTGACTTGCCTGTCCAAAGAACATTGTTTTAGACATCCCGGTCTTGGCACACATTCTCTGTGGCAAACATTAGTCCGGCCTTTGTGTTTTTCTTGGAGAGTAAAGGTTACCTTGTTGCAAACTTCTCATTGAATTTAAACTTGTGCAGTTTCTTCCTGATTGTACAGCCTTGTTTCATATCATCAGTATCAAGAGGCTGCTGTCACCCCACATAGTATTTTCGCAGATTTCTTTTAGCACATTGTGGTCTGCTCTGTGTTATCATGGTGTTTTCTCTCACATCAACAGTCAGCACACCAGACTAAATGTCTGAAGTTTAAACAAAGCAACTCCGTTTAAAATGCTAATAATGCTGTTTGTATCATGTGCACTTGATGTGACCTATGTGTGAGATTTTAAGTGGGAATAAGTGTGGCTAGATTATGATTTATTCTTCAGCAAACTTTGTATATATTTTCAATACATTTTGCAGAAAAATCTTAAAGGTAGTTTTTTTTTATGTTATTTATTTATATTACTTAATATTATTGATATTAAATATCCACATGTCCAAATAAACACACACTATTGTAGGGCATCCTATTTTTTTCACGAGTGTACATTTACTCTGGTTCAGTCCAAATCTTTATAGTTCCCGTTCAAGCATAAATTTAATTTAATGCAATTAAATATAAACAAGCACCATAAATGTTCAATATTGGTAAAAACAAGTTGATGAAAATAAAAGGTATATATATATATATATATATATATATATATATATATATATATATATATATATATATATATATATATATATATATATATATATATATATGATGAATTACAGAAAAACCCAGCACTGTCAACCACAGCATTACCTTCATCTGCAACCATTTTTATACCAATCCATAATGCAGGAAAAGTTAAAGATTTTAAATAATGCTTTGGTAATTGATGGGTAAGCAAAGACTTGAAATTGTAAAAAATGTTTCCTTACCTATCCTGAGATTTTGTCCAACAGAGGGACTAACATTATTCTGTAAAGGTGATTTCAAAGACATCCTTACAGACTTTGATCAAATAGAACATATATCTTTTTAAAAATACATTCACTGCTAACAGACACACATCTCTGTAAATCCCTCTCAGTATGTAGAGTTTAATAGTTATTACGTAGGTATCCAATCTCCACTGTTGTGGGTTGTAGACATGTTTGTCTTGCTTGATTTTATTCTTGGCTGATATACACATGCTGCCTTCAGTCAGAATCTAATTGAAGAATAGACATCTGCGTTCCTACTGGATTAATGGACCACAAACACTTCAGCTTTACAGGGTCAAGTTTATTTAAGGAACGTGTTTATCTGCTATATTTTCACCTGTATATGGATAAAGGTAGAAGCTGCAGTTCATTTATGGCTGACTGCATGAAGCATGTGTGGGTTGCACTGTCGGCTCTGTATCTGTGGTGATTACATAAGAGCAGACTTATTTCCACTGTTTGTTTTGTTTTTTCGTTTTTTTCCTATTCTGGGTTTCTGTTACTTATAACTCTGCTGGAGTGGGAGTAATTATTTTTACTTCATTTTTATGATCTTTAGAATCACATGTTGTTGATGTGCCTGGCCAGAAACCAATGCCTTATTGGTTCAACAGTTGGATGTCTCTATGCCTCAGAGCTGTCACCAGTTTGTCTTCTTATGTGTTTTGACTGTCAGAAGGAAACTAAGGGGAAAAAGAAGACAATGCAAGGAATGATAAACACAAATGTTTGAGATTTTAATCTTAAACATTTAGACACTTTTTTTTTCTATTTCCAGAAAATTCCTCCATCAAAGCTGTTGTCTATGTGCCATTCTGTGCAGTTTTTTAGTCAGAGACTGAACACAGCATCTTTCTCTGTGTTCACCAGTGTGAAACATGATGTGCAATTTGGAGATCAGCCTCTTTCCTCTCTCTGCCCTTGTGTTTGTGTAGAGCAGTGTGATAATGTTTTCAGGCTTTCCTTCGATGTATTTCATTTGTGGGAATTATAAAACAGAAAATATAAAATAAAAAAAGTGTTTCCTTCTCCTGATCTTTCCATCTTTTCATTGAGGCTCAATCCTCTTCCTGTTATTGGATTAGTCACGGTTCATGTTTTCTCTTTCAGAAAATGCGTCTCATCTAGCCTAGATTCCCTCTCTGTGTGAGTCTATGAGAGGAAGAGTTGTTTAGAGTTACATAAGCTTCTGATGAACAGCCAGAAAGACGTGCGTGTGTGTATGCTGTGAAGAGAGCTTTTAATTAAAACCCTATTTTTCCAGCCGCTTCATCGTTACAGCTATATCTGGGTTTGTTGTATTGATCCGTCTGTTGTCTGGCCTGGATAGTTTCAGTGAACAATAGAGCCTCAGTTACTTTAATTGCACCTCAGGGCTTTAGCAGCTCATGTGAGTTCAGTGGGAACAGTTTCTGTCCCGGCAATATTTGTTTTCACTTTTTCCTGTTCATCCTGAGAAAGAGGCAGGCGGTTTAATTGCCTGCTTTTAGTTGAGCTGTCAGCTGTCTCTGTTGCTGGGTAAACAAGCTATTAACATCTCAGATTGCCACTTGATTACCTTATCAGATCTCAGTGAGGACAATGTTTGAGAATCATTCAGGGTTCACACAAAGTTTGGAAAAAACTTCAGCAAGATATAGTAGGAGTAAATAATTAAAATAGTTATGAAGGGTTTGAAACATGTTGGCTGAGCGTATACAATAAAGTTAGGGTGAATAATATAATAAAAATAAAAAAAATCACAATTTAGCTGGTAATAAATCATTCCTAATTAAAATCTTACCTTTAAAAAGAAAAAAAAACATATTACATGGCATTATTTCACAAAATTTTGTGAAATGTTGCCAACTAGTATCAAGCACAGCTGAGAGTACACCTCAGTCTTAAACTATTTTCCCAAACTAAAACAGTTTTTCTGTTTAGAAGGTAAACAGCTTAAAAAGTTAAGTCTTCAGGTAGCGTGCACTTGTGCTACAGGAGGTATTTTACTTAAAGAAAATGGAGGATAATAAAAATGATGCTTCTGCACCAGAGCAGAAAACAATTGACAGAATCTGCATCTCATAAAAATCTACACACCCCTGTTAAAATGCCAGATTTTTGATTAATCGTGTCAAATCTTCTTCTACAGAAAATTTGGCATAGATCCCATATAGCTGAACTGATTAATAAAACTGTTTAAGATAAAAAAAAAAACAACAAAAACAACAAAAAAAAAACTAAAAAGATGCAATAACCGTGTTACATTAGTAGGCATACCTTTTAAACTGAAACTAATTTATTTTTGGTAAAATTTTAACCTGCTGTCTCATTTGATCCGAGTCTGTCAGCATCCCACATCTTGACTTGGTCATTTTTACCCACTTTCCAAAAAATTCCTCACGTCTATCAGATCGTGGGAACATCTCACATTCACAGCAGCCCTCAGGTGACGCTACACATTTTCATTTTGAGTTTAGGGCAGTCCAAAGCTTTAATTTTATTCTCATGAGGGCATTCTTTTTACTCTCTGTGATGCTGTGATGTTTTTGTGTTGATACAAATGGCAGAAGATTTGATCAAGTTCTTTTCTTCAAAAAATAAAATCTTTAAATAGAGCAGTTTGTCGCTTTGACATTTTTTGCACCATTGTCTCCTATTCAAATTAATTTCTTTTTTTTTTTATCTTTTGACTAGGTAAAAATAAGTTAGTATAAATCCACCAATTTCCGTATGTGGGATTAAGAGGGGAAAAAAGCTGTTACAATCTTTAAGAGCATATTCTGTGTTCAAGGTACACAGGTGAAGAACAAAATGAAAGGATCCCAAGGGTTTTTTTCATAAATGTAAAATTTCTGTTGTCAGTATGATGAATTACATTTTATTGTTCAGTTTTAATAGCTGCTGTTGACTGAACTTAGATTTACAGTTTATTATAAAATATATAGTTGAAAACTTTGTTCATCCAGTGACCCAAACTTTGACAACACCTGCTTTCTGGTCTTTTGACAAAAATTGTCAACTACCTACCAACCTATTCCTATGACCTAAACAAGATGGCTATAGTTGTATATTTTGATTTATTGATTTTGATTTATTCCCACCAGCTCTTCAACAGACAATATATTTGATAGTTTTGTCTTGGTTAGACAGACTGACTTTAAAACAGAAATGTATTTCTCCCATCTTCCCTCTCTTCCTCTCTCTAACTCTCAAAAACTGCAGAAAGTCTCAGAGAGAGGGAGAGCCAGTTAGCAGACCTGTAGGAGCAGCAGAGTGAGCCGACGCGTATTAACCAGCCGGTTGTGCACCCAGACGAAGAGGCTGCTGGGAGAAAGAAGGAGGGAAGCAGAGAGGGCGGGGGGAGTGACTACTGATGCTCCGGCTGTAATCTGCAGAGCGTGAGTCAGTGCTGTGGAGAGAGCAGAGCCGCAAACAGAAGCAGCTGCAGCACAGACACGTTTCTCTTGCACAAGCGTCAACAGTACAGAAGAGCAGGATGGGTAGACAGAGCAACTGAGTAAAGAGGAAGTGAGACTGCCACACAGAAAATACGTTTGTAGATCAAGATCTTCTTTTAATCTAGTTACTCTGGTTTTAAACTTTAGAAAATCACACAGTTGACTCATCCAGAGAAAAGAGAAGTTTACAATTTTTACCTCAAACGTGGAATTGGAAGTGCTGTACAGATGTCCTGGTTGTCTCCGGTCCAGTGGGCCAAGTGGACGTGGTCGGCAGTGACTGGAGGTGCAGGAGACGATGGACAACATACAGGAAGGGATGACAAAGAAGACAAGTAAGAGGTCGTGTGTGTGTGTGTGTGTGTGTGTGTGTGTGTGTGTGTGTGTGTGTGTGTGTGTGTGTGTGTGCTTGAACGGATAGATTGTGACTGTGGGTGCTGTGATGGGAGCAGATTCTCCTGAGTCATACCGACAGACTGGAGATCCATGCTCAGACAAACTATCCCATAATGTTGTATGTTCTCTGACTCTCAGTCTGTCATCATCTCAGAGCACCTAGTAAGTCAGAATAGCTTTGTTGTATGAAGAGGAGATGCTTTTTATGCACCACCCTGTTCTTTCAAATGCAGAGGATGTAATTAGGCTTGTTGTGTGTGTGTGTGTGTGTGTGTGTGTGTGTGTGTGTGTGTGTGTGTGTGGCAGTTTGGTATTGGTTGCTAAAGCTGGGATATTAAAAAGCGACACTTTTTCAAAGCTTTAGATAGTTTTTGATTCCCATCTCTTCTTCTAGTTTCTAAGTAACCATCCAGATCGGCACCCTCTGAGGCTGTCAGTAGGACAGGAATCTCAGGCTGTGTCTGGGAGAGAAGAGTTTATATTTGTATTAAAATGGTGTTAAATGTGTGTGTCTGTGTGAACTGGTTTTCAGAGATCGGTGCAGGGACTGTGAACTCTTCCTTGTGCTGTTTTTCATTAGAGAGCAGACGTTTTGATATGCTTTCAAGTGGCTGGGAATAAACACACATACACACTCTTTGTTGATGCCTCTCCCCTTTCTTTTTGTGTCTCCGTTGTTTGGGAATAAATCAAAGCTGGGTGTCCAGGCAGCCCAGACTGCAGGCCAAAAACTGTGAGTGGTTGTGGGACATGGTTACTGAGGAGCAAAGGATGCAGGTGGCCTAGTTGGGCCCGACTTCCTCTCCTCTCCCTTCCTCTGACTTCCTTTAGAATAAAAGAACCTTGTTTGTTTTGAGCCGCTTTGACCTGTGGAAGCCACTGTGTTTATGTCTCTTCAAGAAAACAGATACTGGAAAGCTGACAACCCTTTATCATGATTAACCATAAACATATACAGTGCCCTGCAAAAGTATTCATATCCCATGAAGTTCTTTACATTTTTACACATCATAACCACAAACTTTAATATATTTTACTGGTATTTTAGGCAATGGACTAGCACACAGTAATACATAATTGTGACCTGGAAGGAAAGTGACAAATGATTTTCAAATCCTATTACGAATAAAAATCTGAGTGGGGTATATCTGCATTCCACCGACTTTGCGCTGATACCCCAAAATGAAAGAGCAATTAATTACTCCTGGGAAATCATCTGATTGTTAAATGGGATCCAGTTGTGTGTTATTTATCTTCAACATGAATCTAGCTGGTCTGTGAAGGCCTCATGGGGTACACCATTAGAGAGCAAGGCAGCATAATGAAGACCAATGAACACAGCAGGTAGGTCAAGGCTGTTGAAATTTTTAAAGCAGGGTTAGGTTATTAAACAATATCCTCACAGATCACTGTTCAATCTATCTTGTGAAAATGTAAAGAGAATGGCACAACTGCAAACCTACCAAGAGATAGCCACCCTACTAAGATGGCAGGCATTAGATCAGAGGAGCAGCCCAGGAACCTATGGTAACTTCGGAGGAGCTGAAGTCCAGACCTAAATTCAATTAAGAATTTGGGACAAGACTTTAAAATCAATGTTCACAGATGCCCTCCATCTAGTTTAGTTTCAGCTGTTTGAAAGAAGAACGGGCAAAAACATCCGTCTCTACATGTGCAAAGCTGGTGGTCACACACCAAAAGACCTGCAGCTGTAATTGAAGCATTAAATGTTGTACAAAGTATTGACTCATGTAGGCAGAATACACGCCACATTACTAAGATTTATATATTAAAAAAATCAGTGGGTGTGAATACCTTTGCAAGGTAGTGAACAATGTGTGTGTGTATTTTTAAAATGTGTGTGTAGTTAAGCAACCAGACAGTGATTTATTTTTTCTCTCTCTCTCTCTTTTGCCTTTAAAAGTATATATCAAATATAGCTTTGCTGGTTTATTGTTCAGTTTTCACTTTAGAATATGTGAATACTTCCACTGTCTCTCTTCTGGCATCTATTTCTGTTTTCCTGTTTTTATTTTAATAAAACGTTACTTAAAATACAAGTTTATTCTTTTCACTTGCAGTTCCGACTCTGAGGCGGCCTTCGAGACTCCAGAAGCTGAGTCTCCAGTTGTTGTGAATCTGCTGAGTCAACTGGAGAACTCAAATAACACAGGTGAGAGACTTCAGAGCATATGTTAAATTAGCTCGGTGCTCCTATGTAGGTCACTTGACTTGAATAATATCAGATAGGTCATGGTAATGTTTAACTAGTGATCATGAAATCCTGCCAGTTTTATCTTATGTGTCTTTGATTGTATATTTAAATGCAATACTTGCTTATACCATGAGATATCTGACATGGAGTCAGGCTTCACAGACGGAACAGGGAGAAAAGGCTTTCCATGACAAAAAGATTGGTATTGTTCCATCTATCTTTCACTCATGCATTTCATTTATAGTGGGTAAAGTATCAGTACAGTGCCCACTGTTTACAACAGTAATATCACTTTAGCACAGCAGATAACATGGTGTTACAGAACTGCATCTGTCTATTCATAAAACAGCTGTCACCCTACTTTCAGCTTCAGTCTGGAGCCTTTTTGTTTCTGCTTTACTGACCGATGTGAGCAACCTGATTCGGGCTGATTTGGGTTAATCCGTGCAGATTCAATCCTGCAGAAGTATCACTGAGGGGCATTCTCGAATGTTTGAAAGAGGTTTTATTACAGTGATGTTTCCTGGTGTACACACTTAATATATCACTGCTGGTCCTATTCAAAACATTTTTAAGCCACTAAAGACATATATATATATATATATCTCAATAACATCACAGTTGTCACCTTTTTGTATTTCTATTAAATAGTTTGTAGCATCATGCTTAATCCAGCAGTTCATCCAGTACTTATACTTTACCTTAGGGCTGCACAATAAAAGAAGGGCTTTTCAAATTTCTTGCAATTTTTCTTATCATTTCCAAATGGCTCCCCTGCTGAAGAAAGTCATCCCCACAGCATGATGGTGCTGTCACCATGTTTCCCAGTGGGGAGGGTTTGTTTAAAGCAGGGGTCTCCAATTCAGGTGTTCTACAACTTTTAGTTGAATCCCTGTACCAACATAACTTAATCAAATCAACAGTTCATTACCAGCCATCTGCAGAAACTGTTGACATGCAGAGGAGATAATCCATTTATGCATGGCTTTGTGTTGGTCTGTCACATTCATTGCTAAGAAATATTAAAAGTTATGGTTGTAGGGTGACAAAATATGCAATATCAGTGTGCAGAAGAGGAATGTCACCAAAGACTTGAGTTCTATAAATGTTATTTGAATCTTAACGTCAGATTCAGATAGATGGATGGGGCCTCTCCTGCAGCAGATGCTCAGACCCAACACAAGTGATCAAGTACAACATGCTTAAAGTGACAAACGTTTAAATCTATAACAGGTGATGTCGTCATTGCATAATAAAAAGAAAGTTCTCCTTATCCCATGATTTCTTAAATTGTGCAGCTCTATTTTGTGTGCAGGTAGTCTCTAAGTATAGGCTTAAGTAAAGAGCATCTGGTGTTTATGTCACAGAAATGACAAATCTTAACCTTTTAAAGAGTATTTCTTTCCTTTAGCTCTTCCTTTCGATGAATTTAATTTGTGCATCAGCATTAATTGCACCCTAAACTTAGTGCAGTATACTACCATTTTAGGAACAATGTGCTACATACTTCGTTAAGCAGAGTTTAACAGGCCCAGAGTAGTGTTTATGAATGCTGTTAAAAGTTGGAAATGAGCTCTCTGTTGGTTAAGCTTTTATAAAAAAAAAAATGGCTTGCAGCTGAGCCCTGCTTTTCCAAACAAGCTCCCTTGTTTCCACTCCCTTCTCCTCTTCCTCTGCTTTAACTGCCCAGCTTTCACCCACACAGGCACAAGTAGCACCCGTTGCTGTGGTAACGGATAATCCAGACTTCAGTTCAACCACAGATATGAATATCTCATATGTTTGCAAACTTGGATTCTCCAGAGTAGCCAATTTTGACAGTATGCTCTTCTATTCGAGTTAGATCAGTTTAGGTTTGGAATCACAGCTCATGGTAAATTTTTGTCAGCCTGAGATGGTAAATGTATCATTTGCACATCTGCACACTACTCAGTTCATATGCCACACTTGTTTCATACATAAAAGATCGACTATGGAGAAATATACTCTATAATTAGAAGACTCAAAACAGTTCTCTGTTTATGGGAACAACCACATGTGCATAACAATATATCTCTTTGAACGATGGCACAGAGGAAACCTGAGCCCGCAGCGTGTCTACTTGTTTCTCTCTCTGACACTCTGTGTTACTTCCCCCTCTGCCATCTTTTCCTCTTTTTCGGAGTTGTGAAATGGTAATAAAACCTGATGTTGTTTGTGTTGCTGGGACACGTGATGGGTGAACTCTTCATGACTGGGTGCGGTTCTTCTACATCTGTTCCTTGTCTCCAAAGGGCGTATTTGGTGTGAGAAACTACTGAGATTTAGAACTGAAGTTTAGATAAATTCACTTTAACTCTTTAATTTAAAAAGAACATTAACAGCTACCTTTTCCACCTATTGTACTTTAAAGTATTTTTCTGAGATTGTATGTGATTGACAAAGTATTTCATAATGATCGGAAGGAAAAGATAGAAAGTAAAATCCTCTTGCACAACTGTGTAGTGGAATGATTATGATGATTTTTAAGTGGCGGTAATCTATAATCAACATCCCTGAGTCAATAATTTGTAAAACCACAAGCCTTCCTGTCCTTGGAGAAGACAAGATTCTCCACAGCAAGATGCTGCCACCTTGATTCACTGAACTTAATTGCAGTTGCATATACAGTGTTTTGGTTTCAACTTTTTAAACCACTTTCTCCTACATGATTGCTGTCTCACCTATGGCTTGTAAACATCTTTAAGCTGGGTTTTTTTTTTTATGTCTTTCAACAGTGGCTTTCTTCTTGCCCCTTTTTGTATTTAGGCCATAGTTGTGAAGTGCAAGACTACTAATTATCCTGTAGTTTCTTCCACATAAGCTATGACTGCAGCTCCTCCAGGGTTACCATGGACCTCATGGCTGCTTCTCTAAACGATGCCATTTTTGGCTAGCCAGCCACTTTTGGTGAACATTGTTCATTGTTGGTTGTTTGTAGTTGTGCCATAGTCTTTCAATTTTCAGATGACGGATTGAAAATTACTCTTTGAGATATTCAAAGCTTGGAATTTTGTTTTATAACCTAACTCTGCCTTAAACTTCCCCACAACTATATCCCTGACCTGTCTCCTGTGTTCCTTGGTCTTAACTTTGATGATTACTGATTTTCTCTATCAAACAACTAAAGCATTCACAAAAAGATGGATTTACACTGAAAAAAGAAAAGTAATAATTAAGACATGCATCATTTTCCCAAAAGTTTCAATAGAGTTTGTGCTGCAATGTAAGAAAACGTGACAACAGTCCACATGGGGTGTGGAGAAGAAAAAGGGTAGGCTGTTGTTGTTGGTTTGTTATTGTTTGATGTTTGCATTGTGTGGAGGTGATTATTTTCAGCAACAGGGGTTCCTGTGTTTCAACAACACAGCCCAGCCAGCCAGGATCCTTAACGGGATGTGTGAGGACACAGGAAGTGGATTGTTCTGGAGGGAAGCCAGCAGCCTGCCTCCAACATGCCTAGGAGGATATTAAATAAACCCTTTAAAGGCTTAAACCCTAAATGGTAACATCATATGAGAAACGCATTTTAGCAATGTAAGGATTTAATATTATTGCTATTGGATTGGATGGTGCCAAGTATGTGTTGTCATTAAAAAACGTCTAGGACTGTCAGTTGGTTTATTTTTAAGTCTGGGCAGATGACAAATTGTGCTCAGATAACGATGAGCATTTTCAGGTATCCCCCCTAAATGCTTGTTAAAATGTTTTATAAATATTTTTTAGATATGAATTTGACAAAGCATTCCTGTATCAAACAAACATGGAAAATTACCATGTGAATTTGGTCTTTTTCTCTCTTTTACTAGCCTGGCCATTGCCTTACTGTGCCATTCAGTTTGATTCAGATCTCGCTTACAGCTTATTCTGGGCTTTCTCCCATTGACTTGGATTCCCCCAGTTCAATTTCAGCTGGGCCAATCAGCAAACAGAAGGAGTTGTGAACGATGACATCGATTTTCTGCAGTGTTTTAGAATTGTAGTCAGCCTGTAGTTTTAGCAATGGCAGCGGAGGAAGTGAACAAAGCCGTTCAGTCTGTGTTGGCCACGCTTCCAAATATTCTATTAACAGCAGCACCTCTCTTCGCAGTGGAGGATGGTTGTTTACAGTGCAGGCAATTTCCGGTAAGCTTCATAGCGTCAAACTGGTGCATTACATATGTCATAGTCAAACTTTAGCAATTGGGTAAAATTTAAAACCTCAACAGAGTCCACACCTCCAGGAAGCAATCGAGGGGCCCCACCCTCTGTATGAAGCAAAGTATAGTACAAGGGGCTGGTTTTTACCAGGCTAACTTTTACTACTACAAACAGCAGCTGTATTGTACACACACCTAAGTGCTTGTCAATCATTTATCTGCGAGAGTGAGGAATTTCAATTGGGAGTTGGTAGGAACTAAAAAGAACAAGAATGTGTGTGCATTGGGTAAAGTTGTAATGATGTTAACCTGTGATTAATGAATGACAAACAATTGACCCTGTGGCTGCAATTTGGCAACAAAAGGACACAACAAATGTTGTTTTGTGTGTTGAACTTGTTTTAAGGTTATATACAATATCTAAATCACAGTGACTGTTGCCACCCTAACAACTTATGTTTTTCTATATTTATATTTTCAATCCATTTTACCTCTTACAATATTTAACACCAAAGCCACTCTTTCGCAAGCTTGCACTCATTTTTAACCTATTTTTACAAATATGGTAAAGTCTTGTAATAAAAATATAAAAATAATCAAAGCAGTGTAGGAAAACAGACTGTCGACATGCAAAAAGAAAAATATCGGCAAGTTTGAAACTATTAACGTTGCATCTGTACACATAGCAGCACATAAGACGGATTTCTTCTTTGTGTTTCCTTCTTTACCAATTTGGGCAGTATGGTTATATAGAAAGAGCAGATAAATTTCTATATTAACAAAAAAGAAGAGATGAATAAAAAGGTAAAAGAGGAATGGTGGAGTGGAAATTAAGTAAATATGAAAGAGACATTGGGGCCACAACTCTCTATTTGGATGTGTCCTTAATTATTTTGTTTCACTGTCATAGTAAACATGAAGCAGAAGTTAACCGTGAGAATAGTCAACGATCCTTTCTCCAGAAAGGACCTGCCAACCCCGCTAACATGAGGAGGAAAAAAAAACTGTGTAGCTTAAAATAGCAAATGGTGCCAGTTCTAAAAATTCTTAAGCTAAATTTGGTCTGTTGTGTGACCTGGACTTTCACCAGTTTTAAAAAAATAACACTACCTCTAACCTGCTAAAAAAGGTGACTTTTTTTCCCTAATATATATTGTGTACAAAACTTCCAACCAAACCTTCGATGCTGCCACCCACCATAGATGATATTGGTTGACGCAGCCAAGCCAAGTATGTTGGTGTATCTAAATGTGAAGTTAACATGAATTTGAAAAGACAAAGTGCTTTTTATTTATTTATTTATTTTTTTTTTAAAACAAAAAAAACCAAAAAAACATTAGGTGTCATCTCGTCTATGAAGTATGTGTGTTGCTTATGATGCGCCTCTGTTTTAATATGGAACATTACTTTTGCTGTGACCTCGTAACCACTATTTGTTTCACCTATTTAATGACTGATAAACTATCCTGGGATTCAGTGATCTATACACAAGTGGTCAAATTAATATTCACTACATTAATCAGAAAATTAGTCTGTTCACCTGTTGGAGCTACTTCAAGCATTTTGCATGCAAGCGTGAATAAATCTTCATATGTGCAGAAAGAGTTTGCGTGTGATAGCATGACCTTAAGTTATCACGACATTTCAGTAGCACTTGTACAAGTTCTGCAACAGTGCTGCATATGTCCAGTATAAATGACATTTCGAGGTGTAACTAATAAATGTAGTTTATGACAGATGCACCTAGTGTCATTTCTTGTGCATGTTTTTTGTTTCTGTTTTTCTTTAACTGATTTTTTTTTTTTTTTTTTTTTCTCTCTCTCTCTTTGTCGTAGTTCCTACTGATAATTCGAGCCACATTCAGGAAAGATGCCACAATGTCCACTCGGCTCCATCCCAGCTGGTTGACTCCCTAAACAACTTCACCAACTCCACTCCTAACAATGACAGTTTTGGTTTGGATCAAAACCTCAATTTGACCCTTGTCTCCAAAGCTGGCTTTGGAGAAGGTCTCTCTCCATCCAGTCATCTACCCCAGACTGCAGCTCTCCGACCACCATCACTTCCTGTACTCTCACCACTGAACAAACCAGATCCCTCAGAGGTGGACGACGAGGCCCCTGTGACTTCAGACTCCAGCCCAGACACCATCAGTCTGGACCCTGATTTGCTGAATGGCAACGTGAGATCAGACCCTGTGCTGTTGAACACTAAACTGGCCTGTGAGAGCAGTAACTCAATCATCAAGTAAGTAAGACACTCAAAGGCCTGTGGTGCCCAGTGGTTGCGGCTACGCACATACAACAACAGGGTTTAAGTGAGAACTAAAGCTAGTCTCTCCAATTGGTTGTAAAAAGCTGTTGTAAAGACAAGATCAAAGTGGCCTTGTATGTACTAATTGTGTTGGCGTGTTGCATGTCTATTTAAGGCATGTCAGCTGTTTCTCCCCTGCATACACAGCCATGACTCACAGCACCAATACGGGTCATTTTATATTCAGGAAGGCTTTCTTTGATATTATTCACAGAGACCTGTTGAAGTACTGCTTACTCATACCATTCTGTCTTCATACCTGTATCTTTTGCTTCCACCATTACTTCATCTTTGCATTGTTAAATGTTAATATTGTGTTAAATAGTCAAACTCTTCCCTCTTGTGGAAGATCTTGCACTTGCAACACTTTATACCTTTCATCTCTTCTTGTTCTCCATACAAACAAGAATTCGTAATTAACTACATAGTTTTTTCTAATTAAACACTAGAACATACAGATATACAATTTCCACTAGAAGTGAACCAGTCTTAATAAAATGTTTATGGTAAAAATAAAACAGTGATTTATCAAAAAGTCAAGTTATGAAAGTTTCACTCTCTGCATCATTGCTACAAAATACAGTAAAACCTCCTAGGTTAGGAGATGGCTGTATCTCTAAATAAAACCAAACTTAAAGAGTTACAGGATATCTCATATTCTACTATAATATACAGATTATAGCTCATTGCATAGATCATAGCAACATACCACAAAATATTTTTGTTTCACAAGATCCTTTAAAAATAAATCCCAACTGATGCTATTAGCATTACTAATAGCATACGCTGCCTATTATATGTCAATTTCCATAACATTGACATAATTTTCTTTTCAATCATGATTTATGACAAACAGAGTGAAACAGAGCAATTTTGCTGTAATATGTTGTGCTTACTGTAAGCAGCTGAGCTCTATCTTCCTGTTGTGGCAGCCCGAATGAACAGCAGATGTGCCTCCTGGTGGGGCTTATGGATGGTGCATTCACTGCTTGAAAAAAGATGGGGTATTTGGTTAACCAAGATTGTTAATTAAACCCAGGCCAGTTAAAATTTTGCTGGACTTTATCAGCTGATTTCTTGGTGCATCTGTTGTTTTTTTATCATCTCAATCTTTTGCCTCTTTAGTGTAAAAACCTAGTGCTGCACTGATAGAGGGGAAATTTGCAATAAACTTTTATAATTAGTCAGGAAATGATTAATTTGCAACATTAAAAACATGTTCAATACATTATTTCTGTAGATGTTTCCCAGTTACACTCTCAGAAGTCTGATTCCAGTTTTGGTTTCCTAAACATCAGGAACTTTGTCCTCACCTTGTGTTTATCCTAACCCCTGTCCCATCATGTGTCTTTTCTTTCTTTTCCCTTGCTCAATGTGTCATTCTGTTTCCTTTTCTCTTTGTGTGGCACCAGGACTGCTGAGCAAGTCCATTTCCTCTGTGTTCTGTTGTAAGTACTGCGTAACTGTGTTTTGTGAGTTCAGCTCTCTAGTTAACATAAACCCCGAATCTCAACGCAAAGGTGGAGAGAAAGGCATGAGTACATTTGCAAAGTGGAAAAATATCAAGCGTTAGTGGAAACCTTCAAATCCCCCCTAATGCCCTCTGCAAATTCAACAAGCACATTCATTTTTCTGCTCTTTCTGCTGCATAACTCAGCACTTTTGGAAGAGTATGCCAGCTCAGCACACACAAAGAACAGCTATGTGGTCTGGTAGTAAGGCTTTCTGTGTTTTCTCCTGTCTCTTCCCATTTTTTTCATCTGTTCTCATGTAAATGCACTCATAGCTACTATTATTTTTGTGTGTGTGCGCTGAGGCTGATATTGCTTTATGACCTTGGTCCTCAGGAGCTCCTGCAAACTAAAGCAAGACCAGCAGATGCAGAAGGATTTAAATGAACAGGTAAGCTCTGATAATGACGGTATGACTGCTACACAGTGACCGAGTGAAGGAACCAGTTCTGTACAGCTGAAGTCAGGATGGTAATGACGTTTAATGTTGTTTAAGGATGACCATCATGAGGGCCACGCTACAGATGAGGAGAAACTGGCGGGCACAGCTGGGACCAAATCAGAAAAAGAGCAAAACCGTGAGTAAAAAGGAGGATGGTATCTTGATGCTAGTAATGCATACTAATCATGCAGATACAGTTGGCTTTGTTAGAGTAATAGTAACTCAAATGAAGGAAGGGCACCAAAGCACAAAGGTTAGACAGCCATTGTTTTTGGATCAGTATGCATTACCTGACCTGTGGGTAGACACTAGACATGGTCGGACAGTAACATCACTGCCACGTCTGTAACAAACACACAGACATGTTTAATTATTAACTTTACATGGGAAATGTGCAAAATTACAATGTGGTGAGTCATTAGGACAGAGAACCATACAGAGTTGTTGCTAACTTTTTGTAAATGTGTTCAGAACAAGAAAGGTGTTTTCTAACATCTATAGTTCAGTTTATACTAAGTCTTGAATTAATGCAGAGTTTCATGTGACATTGGTTCAGTTATTTACATAATTAATTCTCAGGTAAAATCAAAAATACAACATCTAAGCACAAAAAGCAGCTAGCGCAAACATCCTCATTTACATACAACTCAGTAGAATTATGAAATATGAAGAAGAGGGAAAAAACTGTAATCATGGCATATGCATAAAGATGTATCTCAATAAATTGGGGTATCTTCTGGAAGTTGATTTATTTCAGTTTTTCAGTTCAAAAAGTGGAACTCCTACTTTATATTGGTTTGTTGCATACAGTGATATATTTCAAATGTTTATTTCTGTTCATTTTGACTGATAAAAACCCCAGATTCAGTTTTTTTTTTTACAAAATTAGAAGATTACTAGAGATAAATAAAATTGTTGTTTTTCTCAATAGAAATGTTAGGTCTATGTTATGGCCTACTCATTCATGGGGAAGAATGCAAACTTGACAATTGTCCACTCTTGGACACCTTCAATAATAAGGAGAAGCCACAAAATGGTCCTGCTAAAAAGCTGGGAGTTCAATGAGTGCTCTATTCAGTCATATTGTTGGAGGTATTGTACAAATAGATTGTTTTCCTTCTGTTAAGTCACTCTTGAAAAGTGGAGAGGGAAAAATCTAATTTTCTTGAGGAACAAAGTGAAGATTTTGAGTGTCATTTTTGGAGCATTGTTGAGACGAAGAGAGACACCAGAACCAACATTGCAGAGACAACCCGAAGGCCGTTAATAAAGCAACCTGGGCTTCCTAGAGACCTCACAGAGCCACAGATTGATCATATCCATGTCATGCTTATTTGATGCAGTAATTCAAATAAAAGGAACCTCAACCCAGCACGAAATGCATACAGCACACTGACATTCTTTTCAGGGTGCCGACATATTTTAATTAAAGTAGTCTTTTTCAGTTCAAATTTTCTGAGAAACTGAACTTTGGGTTTTATCCAAGGTGGTTCTGGATAGCTACTATGTTGCCATCTGTAAATACCTATTGCCTTGAAGGTATTTAGAAGTGCAAACTATGGTTTATTGATTAAAATCCAGTTATAATGGTCATTAAGGGTATCTCACGTTGAAATGTTCAACTCACTGAAATATAATTAGCATTTTGTCATAATTTGCACAAGTGTTCTTTCCTAACAAAAATGATTACAAGATGACTATAAGATCAGTTCATTTGCTGCCCCCTGTTGGTCATGTTGCTAAGCTATGCTGTAGCATGTTTACAGAACCTATAACCTAAAAGGTTTTCTTCTTTCCTTTTCCAGCCCAGGAATGCAATTTGACATCCAAACCAGATGAGTCAGGCTGCTGCTCTGTGGTGAGACTCTGTCACTTTTTAACCTGTTATATTTTCTTCTTACTAACACTTGATTTCTGCATTTAGTTTACTCATCAACCAAGTGTCAAACTGCGTTTATACAGAAACTTCAGACTGCAATGTTACCACTAGGTGGGGCACTGTTTTATCTGTTCAACTGAAAAGGATGAGAAGTTAGTCAGTGTCACCTTCACCCCCATCTGGTTCTTCATATACAGCCTAAATGTAATGCATTAAGGCTGTAATTTATGGATAAATCATAGCAAAAATAGATTTTATTTTGACTTAAAGAAACAGCTGATTACATCACAGTCAAGGAAGTTGAAATGTAAAATGCATATGATCTGATATGACGGTATTGATCTGGAGGACAGCACGAGGGAATTAGTGTCTGCCACTGTGTTAGTCTTCTCAGGTGACAGATGGATTAAGATGATCACCCACAAGATTAGGATATGACTGTCATAATCCAGCAAAGGACAGAACGAGAGTGAAGAGAGACGTGGGTGGAGTAGGGAAGGGAGTGAGAACATTGACACAAAGACAAGAGTGATATATGCTGAATGTTAAGTTGCAGAGGAATGTCATTTTATTAAAATATTACAAAATGAAACAAGCTTAATTTCATGTTGTAATTAAATATGAGTTTTGTTTTTTTAGAATATTTTTTCCAAATCTTGACGTTTAGTGGAGAAATGCATCAGTCAGATGTTTGTGCCCAATTTCCAGTCACTGATATTTTTAATCGTCTGAACATTCATTTTTTTTCTGTTCTGAATAAATTTAAAATACCAGTCTTAACAATAAAATGTTTTGTGAAATAAAACACTGATTTAATTCAATGCAATTGAATTAAAAATGCTTTATTGATCCCAAAGGGAAATTAAATGTTGTAGCTCATATTAATTCAAGGGTCTTCAAAGAGTTATTGTAAATGGTGATGGTTGTGGCCAGGAAGATTCTCCTGTAACGGTCTGTTTTACAACCAATCTGAAGAAGCCTCTGACTGAAGAGACTCTGTTTTTCAATGACAGTCTCATGAAGAGGATGCTCAGGATTGTCCATAATTTTCCTGATTTTATGTGCAATCCTTTTTTGCACCATCATCTCCAGAGGTTCTACAATAGCTCCCAGAATAGAACCAGCCTTCTTTATCAGATTGTTGAGCCTTAAGTCCATTTTTTTTTTTTTTATCAAAAATAACCTAGTTACACAGCTACATGTGTCTATATCACTGAAAATCTACACATAAATTCCTCAACATTATGGGGCAGAGGTACTGATAGTAAAAAAAAAAAAAAAAAAAAAAAAAGAATTACAATATTTTTGGGGGACATTTACAGGACAAAATATTCCTCAGTTTTTCTGCATACCTGAAAATGTAATGGCCATTTCACAAGATATTCAGTTTTGTTTTGTGTCCAATATTTAGGAGTAAAAAGCTCTGATCTACTAAAATGTATTAGATATTATATATCAATCAATCTCAATTTATATCAAGGTGATGTCAGCCTGTGTGTGAGAAAGAGCAGTCTCTGTCACACAGCTCTGCAGTTAAGCAAAATCTCACTATTAATTTAAAGACCAAATGATTACAGTGCTTTGAGCTGTCTTCACCATCTTATATTAGTGATTAGCTAAATATCAGTCTACGTAGGTATTCACTCGAGTGTTTACAGAGCCTTACGTTAACTGTCAACATTCGCTAATCCAGCATGTTGCATTACAGACAGAATTTGACTTTCCTATAGGAAGAAAATAACAAGAAATTTTAGCAAATTTCCTGTAAAACATTCAGCATCCTGTTATCTGCTTAAGACCCTGTATGAACAGTGGGCATGACTAGTATCCTTTCTAGAAGGTTCTTATAGCTTTTGTGCTTCCTCCAACTTATTTTTTTCCACTTTTTACTGAGTCTGAAGTAGTTAAGCACTTCTTCCTTCTTCAGTAATAAGCTTCACAATGAAGAATGTTTTTGTTAGTGCCACCTAGTGGTGCGTAGGTTTGAGTTTGGAATTCACTGATCATAAAAAAGATTACATTTGAAGTTTTTTTTAAAGTTTTTTTTGCTGAGTGCAGAAAACTGGCAAACTGGTTATTTGCTGATTTATTTGTGCATCTCTAAGATTAGTAGTTGAAACCACTTTTGACCACTTGGTTGATCAAAAAAAAAGAAAATGTGATGACTGATTTCCTTCTGCTCTTGACAGTATGAAGACCCGTATAAGCTGACGAGCTCATCAGAGAGAAGTGACATGCAGAAAACGGGAAGTCAGGTCCTGGATTCTATCTGCATTAGTGAGGCAGAGAAACACGCAGTTCTCACCCTTATCAGAGAGGAGGTACACACCCGTGTTGGACTTAGCTTCACTGGGTAACGCAAGTCCCTGATGGGTTTTACTCACACATTTTTCTTTTCAGATCATCACTAAGGAAGCTGAAACTAACGACTGGAAGAAAAAGTACGAGCAGTGCAAACAAGAAGTGGATGAGATGAGGTTAGAAATCATGCTGCTGTTGTCATGGGGATCGAACGTTCCCCATGAGGTTGGTCTTGTAAAGATCTTATTCACAAGATTTTTACAGCAAAAAGACCATATGTAATTTTTTTTTTTTTTTTTTTTTTTTTTTTTTTTTTTTTTTTTTTTTTTTACAGTAATGATATAATTTAAACTGTTCCTCAGTATTGATGATGATGATAAAGCAGCAAGTTGCATGTTGTGTCTCATTACAGGAAGATTGTTGCAGAATATGAGAAGACGATAGCTCAGATGATTGGTGAGTTAAATTCACTGAAGGAAAACATTCAAACTCTGAATTTATTCTAAATTGTCAGCTCATGATGTGAGTTCTCTGTTGCAGTAAGAGAAGTCCAAATTGATATGTGAATAATGTTTTATACTGTATAATTAACTTTTGTGAGATAAGAATAACTTTCTGGCTCCTTCTTATTTTTCATTTCTTCAGAGGACGAACAGCGCAACACTGTGAACTTCCAGAAGGCTTTGCATGCAGTGACAGTGGAGAAGGAGGCTGCCCTGGCAGACCTGAACTCTGTGGAACGTTCGCTCTCAGACATCTTTCGCCGCTATGAAAACATGAAAAGCACCCTTGAGGGCTTTAAAAAGGTTGGAAATATTAGGAAATCCCATTAGAATATCTTGTCATCTAAATAATTTAGAAATAGTTTGTTTCTAGCACTTGATGATGCCTGTATAGAGATGGAAGTGTATCCTGTTATTAGCAGTAGTGTTTGTACAAACAGCAGCTGGTTTAGTGTGAAAGATCTGACTCAAATATCTGCAGACATAAACATAAACCACAGCAAAACCCTCAGATAAAGTAGTTTTAAAAAGGCTTATCCACATGAGCAGTGGTGTCCAAACTTTTTGCCATGAAAGCAAAAGTCGTCGAGTTTAGAGCAAGTTGAGAGCTCTTGAGGGTCATACAATGTAATTTTAAAAAAATGAAAACAAGAAAATAATCTTTTATATCTGCTCAATAATATATTAAATATGGAGGATTTTAAAGAAACAAAGTACTCTAACTTTTGTAGAAAAGGAATTTGTAAGGCAGCCAAAGAAGAAACATGGCTGATATAAAAGAAAATAAATAAATACTTTTTGTATTTAAGATCATTTTTACCCATGAAAATCTCATCCCAAAAAGTATAAAAACCAATGCCCTGTCTAAACACACCTGATTTGGAACAGCTACTGATGGCTGTGCTGGTCATACTGGATGATGTACAAAATCATCTGCATTAGTGTTATATTAATGTTGTTTAAGGTTTAATATAGAGCTAATTTAAAATGGCTAGTTTCTTGCCACAGATGCTTTTTAAGCAAAGCTCATACATTTTAACCAGTGACGAGATCATGGTTAGAGGCCTAATATTAGCCTTCTTCATCCATTGCAAAATCAGTTCTGATGTGTGTTTTGATTGTTGTGTTGGAATACCCATCTATGCCCAACCTTCTATCTACTGATTTTTGAGTCCTTCATCTTCTTTATTGCATCCACTTTGTGCAGTGCACCAGCACCACTGACAGTAAACCAGACACCCAGCATGATACTGACATTACCATGCTTGATATTTGTCATTGTTCTCAAGCCTTTCCTCGACTCCTCCAAACAAACTTCTCATAATTGTAGCCAAATAGCACAGTCCTTGTCTCCTCTAAACATAAATCCTTTCTCCAGAAGGCTAGTTAATGGGGGCATCTGAAAAACTTTAGTCAAGCTTGAAGTTTTTGGTTTCCGCCGTCTTAGTCCGTGTCGATGTAGAACTGGCCTTACTGGCACAGACCCACCACAAAATCCTCAGATTATGCGAGTTATATCTAGGTTTTGACCTCCATGAACAAGATGTGGCTCAGAGCAGCTACTGATGGGGAACCACTTAGCTGTGTTGGGCATAATGGGTGGTTTTCAGGAGAGGATAGATGCAACTGTTGAAACATTGGAAGGGAATATGTTACAGTTTAGGATGTAGACAAAACACTAAAGTAAAAATGAACATTAGAAAAAGCTACTCAATCTCCCATCTGCCTTTTGTGTACACATTGATTGGTAAACACCATTAAGTTTGATCTCTCCATACAGAATGAAGAAGTGCTGAAGAAGTGTGCTCAGGACTACTTGGCCAGAGTCAAGCAGGAGGAGCAGCGATATCAGACCCTAAAGCTGCACGCAGAGGAGAAGCTAGACAAGTATGATGAGACTGAACAGAAGAGTTTTGTAGATTAAATTGTTGTTGTTGGATGAAAATGGTTAATATTTCCCCTCATTCTTGCAGGGCCAATGAGGAGATTGCTCAGGTGCGCACCAAGGCGAGCTCAGAAACGATGGCGCTGACTGCAAGCCTGAGAAAGGAGCAGATGAGGAACGAGTCTCTGGAACAAGCACTGCAGCAGAAGGTACAACACTCGTCATTTCCAGGCTGCGCACCAGGAAGCACATCATTCAGAACCATTTCCTGTGTGTGATTACTGGAAAGTGTTTAATGACCTTCCTTCATGGCGTTCCTGCAGAATCAAGAAATTGAGGAGCTCACAAAGATCTGTGATGAGCTGATTGCCAAAATGGGAAAAATAGACTGAGATTTGCTTGATGGTAATCAGCCTGGATCGCCCCTCCAGCCCTGCAGAGATTCACTGTGCATGCCTCCAGCCAAGAAGCAGCTTCCGTACTGTACCCTGTGCCTGCCCTGCACCTCAGAGACAGCTTATGTACAGATGTCTGAAATAATCTCTTGTAATTTGCATTTGCACTAGTTGTGACCAGAATCTTCAAGTCTCTTGGCATATTAATTACATATCACTTTGTTTGCATTTTGAACCTTTTGAAAGGGTATCTAGAGCTATTGAGTGTTTGTCCATCATGTCAGTGAACAACAGCTCTAATGATATTCCCACTATTTTAAGAGCTAAACTCCCACCAACTCCGCCTCCGAGATGACATCAGATTTAAGTAATCCCCAGATTTGCTTTGAAAATACATTCGACCTTCTGCTTCGATGAGCTTTAGAGGAAAGATTTAATATGAATGGACCAAGGGTTAAAATATATTTTTATACCAACTTCAAATTAATTTTATATTTCTTGATTTGGCCAGATTGAGGCCAAGGTAAGTTGGAAGTCTGGACCGTCCACCTAAACCGACAAACCAGGAAAAGATGGCATTTATCAGATAAGCAGTCAAGCGGTCTATGGTAACTCTGGAGGAACTGCAGAGGTCCACAGCTCAGGTGGGAGAATCTATCAAGAGGGCAGCTATTAGTCATGCGTTCCACAAATCTGTCCTTTTTATAGTACTGATGCAAGAAGAAATCCTGTCCTGTTTGCAGTTCACCACAAGTCAAGAGAGGACACAAAAACACATAGACACGAGCAAACATACAAAAAGCTGTGTGTGGAGAAAAACTAACACTCCCAGCACTCCATATCTACGGGTGACACATGGTGTTGGCAGCATCATGCTGTGGGAATGTTTTTCTTCAACAAGGTTCAACGAATTTTGTGCATTTGCAGACTGTTTATCACTTGTAAGGGCACAAAAATAAACATCTATGAATTTAAGAGATTTTACAATACCATCCCTTCCTGTACCAGTCTGCACTTTCTGGAATTGTTCAGTCAAATCCACAAAATCAAACTCTTACTGTTTGTTTATGTTGGAAATCCTGAACTGGGCTTTTTTTGTTGTTGTTTAATGGAGGAATTTTACAAATTGCAGATGCTGCTGTTTAAATATCACTCTTATAACAGTCTTCTTCTTACTCCCCAGGATTTTGTAACCTGATAGTTTAGTGAGAGCTTTTGCGTGCCACACATGTGATTGTTGTCCAAGCCCTCACATAGATTTATTCATGTTTGTTCTCACAGTTTTTCAGTTTTTTTCAGACATGGTTTCTTTTATCACACCAAAAAGCACAATTTGTGTTCAGCACAGGGCTGTAATGATTAACTATAGCAGAGTTTATAGCTGGTTATTATAATACTAAATTAATTTTACAACTTGTGCCAATATTACATGTGTGTTTGGTTCTCACTTTTTTCCCAACATGAGATGCGTTGTCCAGAAAAAAATAATACAACCTACTCTGTCTGTCATTGTAATGAAGGATAAAATGTTCAAAATCTTCCTTTAAATCAGCAAGGGCTGGTTAAAGTGGAAGACTGAACACTGAAAGAATTTTTGGGGGCTCGTTCTGTGATTATCTAAAGCCTCTTAGGTGGAAAAACTTACTGTAAGTTTATGATGACTATAAAATTTACCAACATCACAAACCCAGATGTGTAAAGAGTATATATTTGTGCCAATCTGATGTCATGTTACCTCTTGTTACTAAATAATTTTGTTTTGTATCTTTAAACTCTGCTTGAATAGGATATAAATTTGTATTTGTAGACCATAAATGACAATCTTGCATCTGTGTTTAATCAGCTTGAATATGTACGTTCTCCTGAATAAACAATATAGTTTGTTCTACTATATTTGACTTCTATTTATTACCATGGTTTACAGAAGGGTTCATACCTTCTAATTTTATCACATCTTGTCACTGAACAACCACATACTTAATGTATTTTACTGGGATTTTATGGGATCATCAATGTGAATCCAGTGCAACCAAATACCCTCTGAAATCACTTAATTAGTAAATAGAGTCCACCTGTGTTCAATTAAAGGGGCAGCATTATGTAAAATCGACTTTTCTAAGCTTTAAATCATGTTATTCCCGCATCAAAAACATACCTGAAGTGTTGCCTTGATTCTTTCATGCATGTTTGAGAAATCCTTTAATCTCCCGTAGCAGGCATTCATCTTTGCAAAACACCTGGGTGGACACAGCTCTACCTTTGGGTGCAGCTCCTCCTCAGAGCTGCAGTTTCCAGGCTTCCGCCTCACAGAGCACCCCTCCTCCGCAACTTCCCCACTCAGCTCCTTCAGGCTATCCTGCAGCAATTGGCAAACACCTGGTAGAACCGCACATCTGCTGAGCTCATTATAGGAGCTACTTCTCAGTGCAATGCTGTTAAATATGTTGTTAAAGGGTTAATAGAGGAGCGCTGTTGTGACTTCCTGAAGGCAGAATGTTGGAAAGAGTGGGACTTTCTTAAAGAGACAGAGGCCCAGTTTCACAGCCGTAAATTACAAAGTCAAATTTCTTAGTCATATTTGATATATACAGCATTTTTGTAACAACTGGAGATAACATAGTCTTGATTGTGCTATAAAATTATTCTATGTGCCTGGAAAATATATATTGCTGCCCCTTTAAATCTCAGCATGAATCCAGCTGTTCTGTGAGGACTTCAGAGGTTTAGAGAACTTTAATATTTTTATAAAAAATAATGCTATACATGTAAAATGTACTTACTAAACAACTTGTATCATGAAATCAAAATTATTTATAAAGCACATTTTAAAAAAAACACAACTTTGCCCAAAGTTCTGTACAAAAACAAAAAAAATTGAATAAACATCAAGACATAAAACAAATATTAAAAATGCTCACATTAAAACACTCACATATAGCTAATCGAACAAAGACAATACATATCAACTCACACTGGGCCAAACACTATTGAAAAATGTGTTTTTAGGAGACTTAAAAACAGGAAGCGAAGGTACCTGTCTAATATTCAAAAGCAACGTGTTCCAAAGTTTAGGAGCCACAACAGAAAATGCTCACTCTTCTCTCAATTTCCACCTAGTTTTCAAGTACGAGTAAAAGCAGCTGGTCAGCTGATCTAAGGGCCCACGAAGGAACATAAGGCTGGAGTAAATCCGAAATGTATGGAGGAGCAAGGGTATTTAGGCATTTATAACACAATATAAGGATTTTGAAATTAATTCTGTAACGTACAGGAAGCCAATGAAGGGAGGACAGGATATGCTAATGTCGGTGTACCAGTTAAAAGATGAGCAGCAGCATTTTGAACAAACTGAAGACGTGAAGGGGATGCTTGACTGACACAGGCATAAAGTGCATTGCAATACTCAAGTCGACTTGAAATAAAAACGTATTATTTTTTACAAGTTCTGTCTCAACAAAACTGGTTTAAGCTATGCTATTTGCTTTAACTGGAAGAGGCCTTTTTTGAAACACAGAGCTGATCTGTTTATTGAATTTAAAATCCGAGTCTATAATGACTCCCACATTTGTGACATGCTGTTTGATGAATGACTCGAGCCAACCAAAGTTAATAAGTGGGTTGCATGAGGCATAACTAGCCCTAAATAAAATAATCTCAGTTTTGCTTTCCTTGAAGCTCAAAATATTCAGGTCCATTCATGTCTTGACGTCTTCAAAGCAATTTAAAAGTGTTTGGATGGTATGGAGCATGGATTATTAGGGGTTAAAGACAGATAAATTTGGCAATCATCTGCTAGCAGTGAAAACAGACCCTCTTTTTCACTGTTTTTCACACGTTTTCTAAAAAAACAAAATCAAGTCCAAAGGGCGCAGGTACAAAGAAATAATTAAGACGAAGGAACACACCAGGGAGGTCAGGGATAATGTTGTGAAGGTTTAAAGTAGGTTAATGTTATGATCTCTGAAAACTGATGTCTGCTAATGGTCAATATCTACTCTGAATGAGCTGCAGATATTTTGCTAAGCAAAATGGAGGTGAATTATCTGTGTGTGTTCAAAGCTGGTTGAGACACCCCAAATTAATTGTAACTGTACTTGCAGTGAAAGGTTCTACAAGGTACTGCTTCAGGGGTCGAAGGGTGAAAACAATAGTTACAGATATTTATTTGTAAAAAAAATGTTGAAAACCATTTATTTCCCTGCTACTTCACACTTATATGCCGTGTATAATATATATATATATATATATATATATATATATATATATATATATATATATATATATATATATATATATATATATATATATATGTGTGTGTGTATTATGATATAAAAGCATGTTTTAGACTATGATTTAAAAACTGTACTGTAACTGTGAAGGGTTGAAAAACTATTACTATATCTCCAGTGCAGTTCTATGATTTAATATTAGAGAAGTTGATATTAAAAAGGTTTAGAATAAATTTTAATTCATATTATTTCAAATAAGCCTATAAACAATGTGGATACAATAAGAAAATTGTTAAAAACGTATTTTTCATGTTGCATTTTTGTATTATTGTATTTAAGGAAATTGCAATCCATACATCAGTAATCAGCTAGTAAGCCTTTTCTGCGATTAACTGGTAGTGCCTCATTGACCACTAGGGGCTTTTGCGCTCTCCTCTCCTTTCCTTCCATCAAACAGCTGCATGAGAGAAGCAACTGAAAATTGCTCTCGTGATTTTTTCTTCCCTGTTTTCGGATAATGCTGATCAAAACATGTACCTGTAGTCTGTGCATTGCTAAAACATTTAATAGGCAATTCTACATTGTTTGTGTAAACTTTAGAAATATTTTCTAGTTTTATGAGTAATTTGACAGCGTTTCTATGCGTCAGTTGTGTACTAGATGAGGCCCGTTAAGCTAACGGCAGAAGCTAAAAACATGTTTATTGTCGTTTTTGTGAGGAAATATGTTAAAACGCAGATATTTAACTATATCTTCGTATTGTGGTTTATTAATTAGTTCTTATACGCAATCCTTTATTATTTTTGTGAACTCTAGAAGTGTTCTTTTAAGTTTTATGAGTAGCTAGAAATGACCTTTTTGTGCGTCAGTTGTGTACTAGATAATGGCCGTTAAGCTAACGGCAGGAGCTACAAACCTGTCAGTTATCATTTTAGTGTGCCGAAATATGTGGAAGTTGATTATCTTGCTTTATTAATTAGCTCTTTCCTCTACTTTGTGACATTGAATAGCTAGTGTTATGTTTATGTCAGTATTCCATTAAACTGACGTATGGGAGAAGCAACTGAAAATCACTCTCGTGGTTCTTTCTCCCGTATTTCAACAGGTGTAATATTTGGAGGTACCGCTCGGATTGCTGCTAAAATGTACGGAGTTCACAGCCTGTACATCGTAGTCCAAGCCAGCTAAATCCCCCCCACTGCAATCCAAGCAGACTGCAGTTAAGAAAGTGTTGCTGTCTTGGAGAGTTGGTAGCTGTGTTTCATTTCAGATTTCCTGAAGTCAACTAGAGATCATCAGGGGTTGCAAAGACCACTCAGCTCAGTGTAACCCACATTTAAATATGGCTTTAATAAAAAAAAAAAAAAAAAAAAAAAAAAAAAAATCCTTTAAACTCTAATAAATATGAAAAGAGTGATTAGTTTAATAGTTATTATTTATGGTGAATTATTGACTTTATTATCAGCAGCTAAAGGGTTAATTTTTCAGAATGAAACCGCTAGCGTCGCACGTAGCCAATGAGCTGCTTCCAAACGGCGCGTTGTCAGGCGGGACAAATCGCAGTTCTTCCTCCTTTCTTTCGTTGCTACTTGAGCGGTGAGCTCCTAAACTGAGCAAAGCAGACTGAGATTCAAGGAAAAAAAAAGGTACAAAAACGATATAAGATGAATAGTTAGCCACCGTTGTTGGTGTTAAGCATGATTTTATGTATGTTTATTGATGGAACGATAGGTTAAGTTCACCAAGATTAACTAGTTTCCTTCTCTCTACTTACAGTTCGAGTGTCCGCTAACCAAAGGCGGCGCCATTTTGTGCTGTTGCGCTGTCCACTTTTGAGTTCAGTGTGAGTTAAAATATTTCTAACATTGATTAAAGAAATACTTTACAGTGTTATGTTTTAGTTTTATTTAAGAATGTGATTTGAATTTGTAAATATATACGAGAAGACTGAAGCATTTAAAACCAGTGCTGAGGTTATTGCATTTTTCACTATTTTAGTATAAATTGTAAACATGGTTAATGTTACAAACAGTGCTTCTAAATACTAACAAATTGTGAAATGTGTTTATTTGAAAACTCATTGTGTTTTATGACACTGTTATTGATGGCGAACCAGTCCCTCAGACAAACTGGTTGACTTCTATTGCTGCACTGCACAGTGTGGTAGGCCAGCTGCAACGAGAATCGCTTCTCCACCAGTCTGCACCTGCTGTCCTCTTGCACACATACACAGACTTTTTTCTTGACTTTTGGATGTTTGCTTGGAACTTTAAGGACTTCCACAGACTCTACACATCCTTACAGGCAGGAAGTGGACTTGGTGTGGAACCTACACCTTCCTAACTAAGGTTTTGTTGCTAATAGCTGATGAGACCCATTCAATTTGAAATTGATTTTGCCATTGAAATTGTTTCATTTTGAACTGAAGTCTGATTTGTATTATTAGAAGAGGTGTACCCATGTAAGATTTGAGTGTAACCACTGTGATTGTGAAACAAAATAGTTACTGAGAAACTGTTGGTACCAAAGGGAAACTTTTATTTAAAATATTTTTTAATTTTATTTGTTACAATTTTCAAATATTCACATTACATCAGCATCACCTGTGCCTGCAAAATTCCTCCTGTCTATTGCCACAATGTCTTCAGTGGAAGAGCTACGAGAAGTTGTGTGTGAAATGCACATTCTGTCCAAAGATAAATTAACTTATATTTGTGAGTTCCTTGGCATTGCAGACAAATTAAATGTTAGCAGAAAAACATGTCTGTTACTGCTGACACATCCAAATACACATTGAGAAGATATAATGTAGTCAAGAATGAAGGAATGTCAAAACTGTTGTTGGTTATTAGTCCCCGGGGGGGGGATTTACATTTCAGTACAGCCCATCCAAGAAAAACCAAAAACAAACAACATAAGACATGGGTGGACAGATGTCTGAGGCATGCAGCCATCACTGAGAGGCGCTGGTCTTTCATTAGATGAAAAAAGACCACGTTAGGGAAGAGGAGGTAAAAAAAAAAAAAATTTCATACTTTATCCTTGGGAGGATACAGTTTGAGATTTAAAAAAAAAAAAAAAAAAAAACGCTCAGCACAAAGAAAGCAATATATATACAACAGACAATATCATACATAACGAGGGGAGGCGGTGAAAGGGGATGTATTTATATCTATGAACATGCATGTGTGTGGTTGCAAGTAAGTCCGTGAAATACTGTCATAAACGTCATTGTTCTTGACAGCGATGGAGCATTTATCAACCGGCCTCCCTCAGTTCTGAGCAGGTCCACAGATGTCATCGTGGAAGAGAAGGGCAGAGAGAACAGAGCATCTTGTTTACATAACATCCAGGAGGAGAATTGAGATAGCCAGCCATCCAAGGCCGATACAGGGGAGCCAGATTCAGAGAACAGCAATGTTGAGACTAAACAAAATGAACAAAATGCAAAAGAAAGGGGCCATTCAGGACACAGAGAACAACCAAATAACACAACTTGTTATAATAGAGGCAACTAAGGTAGTGGCTACTCCATACTCCTAAACTAATCTCTCTATTACTAATTCACCTGTGGCAAAAGTTCCCCAGTGACCAAACCCCTTACTCGCAGAAAGATTTCAAAATATCAGGCCAGACTGGAGAACCAGGACAAAAAAATAGACTTACATTTCCAGTCTTGCACACCAGATTGGAAATGGATTGAGCAGAGGGCACTCAGAACTTGACATTGTAGATGCTGTCATCAAGCTATCTTGCCAGGTCTACAGCTTCACAGCTACTTAGAGGAAAAAGTTCAACTCTGCCTTCTGACTCTATGCTGCATCCATTGCTCTTATTTTCAGGAGAAGAGTGCCACCAAACTCTACAAATACCTTTCCAATGAGGCAGAGGTATGAGACCATCCAAAGAAAGACATTTAAACCAGCAATGGTTACCACAGAGAGACAAGTGCAAATCATGTGCATCACCCAAAAGTTCCAACAATGTTCCAACTGCAAACAAAAACAGTCAGGTAACAGCCTGAGACAATGTTCAGTATGTAAAAAGGGATTTTGTTGTTCAAGAGCATTCCAGAAACAACATTGGAGACAACATAAGAAACAATGTCATGGACTAAAGGCTAACAATGAAAATGAGACTGTCCAGGTACCATTGTTGCCAGCCTTGGTAAATGTCCCTCATAAAGCTAGATCACTGGTAGGCAGACAAAGTTTAGTCAAGTGTCTCCTGGACGGCCACCAGCTTGAAGCTCTCTGGGTTCCAGGCTCATAGGTGTCAATCATTGATGAAAGCTGGAAAGATGATGATGTTGAGAGATGTTGCAGAGAATATGGACACATATGAACTCACTCTGACCACAGCAAATGGGACAAACATGCTGTATCTTGGGTGAATTGAGACAACTTTCCAACTTGTTTCCAGAACTGAACAAACTGAGAACCTGACCATCCTCATGTTGGTAATGAAAGGTTTTCAGCTGACACCCCCCATTATAGGTTACAATATCATTGAATACATTCTGAGTAAGACTGACCAAGCTAAATGGTACAGTACAGTGAGAAATACATTCCTTGGCCTCAAAAGGCAAAGTGAAAGCTTTTATACAACCTGTTAGTGTGGATACAGTTGATGTATACAAAGAAAGACTATTGCTGTATCTAAACAGTCACACACAGGTTGAGAGCGGAATAGTAGCAGGATCATTTCAACAAGACATGATTATGATGTTTGAGCTAGACTTAAATCCTCAGTGGCCAGACAATCTTGAGTTTTTGGTTAAGGTTAAGAAAGGTACTTTACCAGTCATAACAGTAGATGTCTCTAATCCTACTAATCATGAAATTATCATTTCAGGCTGTACAGTAGTTGGCTCAGTTCAGACATATGCAAGACTATTTTACCTGCCAAGATATTTGAAAAAGTTACAGTTAGTTAACTCAGTAAGTTAAGACTGTGCATAGATTATAGAGATTTGAATAGAAAAACCCATCCTGACCATCAGCCATGACCTGACCATGTGTGATGACACATGTCCAGGATATTCTGGACAGGTTAGATGGACACTCCTGGTTTTCACTTTTAGACCAAGGGAAAGCATACCACCAGGGGTTCATGTCAGAAGAAAGTCGCTCACTCATTGCTTTTGTAACGCCCTGGGGATTGTTTGAGTGGATTTACATTCTATTTGGACTCAAGAATGCCCCTGCAGCATTTCAGCACTGTACGGAAGAGTGCTTGGATGGACTGTGTGACAAACTCTGCATCCACTACCTGGATGACACATTGGTCTATAGTAAAACATTTCAAGATCACTTGGAGGGTATGAGAATAGTGCTCCGGAGATTAAGAGACTTTGGTATAAAACTCAAGCCAAGTAAGTATGACATGTTTAAGCCTGAGGTGCGCTATTTAAGCAGAATAGTATCAGCAGAGAGCAGTAGAGCTGATCATGCAGATTTTGAAGCTGTCAAAGAACTCAGTCTTAACACCACAGGATGTTGGTCAATTCAGAAAGCTGTTGGGCCTTCTTTCCTACTACAGACAATACATAAAGGACTTTTTCAGAAAAACGAACTGTCTGTATGACCTGTTAAAAGCTGATAAAGACAGAGGACTCGGACAACAAAAAGATGACAAAGACAAGACCTAAGAAAGTTAGTCAAGTTGTGCCCTCCTCAAAACAAATCGTGTGGACCGACCAGCATCAAAGTGCATTTGAGGAACTAATAGATTGTTTGCTCCACCCATCAGTACTTGGATTTCTTGATTTCACAAAACCATTTGTTGTTCATGCAGATCCTTCACACAAAGGACTCGGTGCAGTGTTGAACCAAAGACAAGATGGTAAGCTGCAAGTAACTGCTTATGGCTCCTGTACACTGACAACATCTGAAAAAAACGACCACTTCCATGCAGGCAAATTAGAATTTTTAGCTTTGAAGTGGGCCATCACGGACAAATCCAGAGACCATTCATACTATGCTCCAACGTTTACTGTTTATAGCGATAACAACTTGCTAACATACATTTTTGTGAACAGCTAAACTGAATGCAACTACATCAAGATGGGTTGCAGAGCTAGCTGATTTCCACTTAACTATTAAGTATAAACCAGGAAAAGAAAACTGATGTGGATCAAGGATGCCACTTGATGTAGAGGCATCAATGAGAGACTGTTCTGAGGAGTTGCCACCAGATGCTATTGTGGTTGCTATCCAGGCCATTGAGGTACAAAAAGACACCCCTGCTACATGGACACTGTCAGTTGCAGCTATGTTGGTCACAGCAGGTGAGCCAGCAGAAACAACATTCATACCCATACCGAAAGAGCAGTTAATTCAAGCACAAGTCTGATCCTATTATAAGTAAGATATTACACTGTAAACAGACAGACCCAAAGATAAAATCCTTGTTCAGAGAGTGGGGCAGGTAAAATGATAGACAACAATGGCACCTTATACAGAGTCACTGCTGCCTGTAAACAGCTAGTCCTGCCAGATCAATTCAAAAAGACTGTTCTTAAAGAGCTGCACAATAATATGGGCCATCAAGGTGTTGACCGCACGGTTTCCTTGATACGTGACCACTTCTTCTGGCCACACATGTAGGCAGATATTGAGCATTATGTGACCAAAGTTTGTTCCTATGTCAAAAAAAAAAGCCCAGTCATGACACAAGAGTTCCTTTAACAAACATTGTAACTACACAGCTGTTTGAGCTGGTATGTATAGACTTTCTCCAGCTTGAAAAATGCAAAGGGGTTTATGAATGGACAAGATTATGCCATCACCTCCAAATCCTCCAAAACTGCTGCAAACCTCATATTCAATGACTATTCCCTGAAGTTTAGCTTCTCCTGTCGTATTCACCATGACCAAGGAGGTGAATTTTAACATCAGCTATTTGGTCAGCTAAAAAAAAAACTCTGTGGTATGGCCAGATCAAGAACAACACCCTATCACCCAATGGGAAATGGTCAAGTTGAATATATGAACAGAACTTGGTTACAAATGCTGAGGACACTAAGTTAAACATAAAAGTCAAACTGGAAAGAATATATCAACAAGCTAATGTATGTATATAACTGTACATGCTGTGAGGTTACTGGCTACTCTCCATTTTACTCTACTGTTTGGACGGTCACCAAGGCTACCAGTGTATACGCTCTTTTAACTGTATTCAGAAATAGATTTTAATGACCACAGAGAGTATGTTGAAAAATGGAGAGAGGGCATGAAAGAAGCATACACTATTGCAAATGAGAATGCAAAGAAAGCTGCTGAAAAGAGCAAAAGACAGTATAACAAAAGTTAGAGGTTCCGTATTAGAACCTGGCAAGAGAGTTCTGGTCAAAAACCTGACTCCAAGAGGAGGTCCAGGGAAACTAAGAGACCATTGGGAAGTCACTGTTCACACAGTAGTCAGACAAATGGGGCATGACCTCCCTATCTATGAAGTGAGACCAGAGAGAGGCAAAGGATGCTCTAGAGTGTTTCACAGAAACTTGCTCATGTCATGTGACAACTTGCCTTTTGAACATTTGCGAAAAAAAGATAATCCTACAAAACGTGAACAGAAAAAGACTGATGAACTTGCCCTAGTTCTGCCAGACTGATGATGTAGACATTGTGCACCACCTCAACCTTCTGTGTCCCAGCCATCAGAAATGCAGATATTTGGAAGTTTATTATTATCTTGCTTTATTAAATAGCTCTTTCCTCCACTTTGTGACATTGAACAGCTTGTGTTATGTTAATGTATAGGGATGCACAATAACTTTTTTGGAAACCAATAACCGATAGATGAATATCTGTTTAAATGAGGTGCGTTACTTATTGATGTCAAAGAAAAAACACTCAAGGTCTCTAGACTTGATCAGGTATTTAAAATAAATACAAAGTGAAAGAAATGCATTCCACGAGTTCAAAATAGAAAATACTCTGACACAAGTTGGATTCAAAGTACATTCATTTATATTACGAATGTGTAAGTATGGAACTTATTTATCACCCCTATATCCAAGTTCAAGTTTATTTGTATAGCACATTTCAGCAGCAAGGCAGTTCAAAGTGCTTCACATCATAAAAACATCAATCAAGTGTGCAGCAAAATCATCAAGCAAATATCAGTGCATTAAAATCATGTGGCTCATCAAGCAAATATAATTCAAAAATATTGATCAATGTTCCACTTACTACTAATCAAAGGCAGCTCTAAACAAGTGGGTTTTTAGCCTTGATTTAAAGGAACTCAATGTGTCGGCTGTTTTGCAATTATCTGGAAGTTTGTTCCAGATTTGTGGTGCATAAAAACTGAAAGCTACTTCTCCATGTTTGGTTCTGGGAATGCAGAGTAGGCTTGAACCAGAAGACAGGAGTGGTCTGGAAGGTTGACAATGACAACAAGTCTTTAATGTATTTTGTTGCAAAGCCGCTCAGTGATTTATGAACTAACAGAAGTATTTTAAAGTCTATTCTCTGTGTAAGGACTTTTGGATCAGCTGCAGCTCTCTGATTTTTTTTTTTTTTTTTTTTTTTTTTTTTTTTTTTTTTTTTTTTTTTTTTTTTTTTTTTTTTTTAGGCAGACCTGTGAAGACACTGTTGCAATAAGGAATGCGACTAAAAATAAATGCATGGATGAGTTTCTCTAGATCTTGTTGGGACATTAGTTAGTCATGGTGGAGATGTTGGAGATGTTCTTCAGGTGATAGAAGGCTGACTTTGTAAATATCTTTATGTGTTTCTGAAGGTTCAGGTCTGAGTCCATCACTACACCCTGATTTTGGGCCTGATCACCAGTTTCTAGTTATAATAACAGAAGCTGTGTGCTAACTCTAGATCATTCCTCTTTGGGTCCAAAGATAATAACTTCAGTTTTGTTTCTGTTCAGCTGGGGAAAGTTTTGGCATATTCACACATTGATTTGTTCTACGCATCTGTTCAGTGGATGGGTGGATGGATGGGTTCAAAGTCATCTGGTGACATCGTAATATAGAGGTGTGTGTCATCTATGTAGTTATGGTAGATAATCTTATTACTTGTTATAATCTGAGTGAGTGGGAGCATGTAGATATTAAATAGGAGGGGTCCCATGATTGAACCAGCCTGCCAAAAATGAGTAGTAGAAGAAGTTCATGTCATTAACGTTTCTGCCTATCAAAGCATGAATGAATTTGGTGATCACATCATACTTATCTGGAAGACACACATCAGAAACGCAGCGGCGGCTCGGGATGGTACAACACGGTTCTAAGTGGCTAATGAGCTGAGAAAAGCCCATCTTTGACGAGGGTGGGGAGCTGGTCTTGAAGTGCCGTCATTTACATTATAAGAAATCTTTAATCGCTTCAGCCTTCAGCCTTTGTATCCTCTTGGGCAAATTTTCTTGTTTCATCAGAAGCTTCGCTGATGGATTTGAGTCCCGATAGCTTCTTGAAGGCTGGATTGTTGCTACAGTTTTTAGCATTGCGGGCGTCCTCGAACACTTTAAATACTCCATCAAAACGATGGTTGTGTTAAAGTGACTGATCAAACTTGACGTGTTAAAGGCGCTGTTTTTCCCCTTGCGGAACTTTCTTTCAACATTTGTTACACAAAGCCAGTGTATAGTCTTCCTCCGAAATCTTAAACAAGTTCCAAACTACAGCCGTTATGATGTCTGTTTACTGACAAACTGGGCTGCATTCACATGGTGCTGGAAGTTCCCAGTTTGAGAGTCGTTCAGAGCTTTTATGTTTATATTTCTGTTGTTTGCGTGTAACACCCTGGGGTAATTGATATATTATTTTTTAAACTAGTATTTAAATTATGACTCAGTTGTTTTCTGACGTGAAGGAATTTTAAAATGATTTCTTTCCAGTCAGACAGTTGTTTTCTCCAATTATACAGAGCCACTTGAACTCCGTGCTGGTCTCATGAAGGAGGGGAGCGCTTGATTTGAAAAAAAACCCCAAAACATGTTCACTGAACATGAACATGTTATTGGTGCTATTTGTTATGATATGGGGCCAGTAAAAATTACGTAATCATTTCTTGATATCGGGTCGATAAATATTGGGGAGATAATTATTGTGCACCTCTATTTATGTCTGTGTTCCATTAACCTGCTGCATGAGAGAAGCAACTGAAAATCAGTCTCGTGATTCTTTCTCCCCTATTTTCAGGGGTGTAACATAACTGTATTGCTCTGTTGAAGCTCGCTCTGTTAAGTAAATTAGTGCAGGGTGCTGCCTGTGCAGCATAGGTGGAGATTACAGGGATAAGACTTTAATGCTTTACACTTCTTCCCAATGCTAACCCCCCTCGTTTTTCACCACCATGGCCCTCAGTTCCCAAGTATCTCAGACGCTCATCCAATTCATCTCTGGACTCTAGAAGACAGTGTCCCACCATCCAGCTGCCATGAAGACTGTTTTGGCTCTGCTTGGCCTTTTTTCTCTGGCCTACCACAGTAAGTTTTTATAAAAATGGATGCAGATTGTTTGTAGGAAACTAAAAATATACCAGTTGGGAACTGGTAGATTAACTGTAGTCAGATAAAGTGTTAAACCATCAATTATGTCTTAAAATTTTCCTAACAGGGATCCAGATAGTGTGTAATCATAAGGTGGCTTTTTCAGGGTTTTTCAATGTTTTACTTTGGACTTTGACTTCTTTTTTTACTCCTTTTTGCCCAGTTATTGTGTCTGAACATGACATTATACTCTGCCTTGTGCACTTTAAAAATGTGGACAAATGGAGGACAAAAGAAGACATTTCAGGCCTAAAAATCTGTCAACTTCAGATTATCTGAAACTCATGTCTTTGGGAAACAGGAAAAATCCAGCAAAGACCTGACATAGGACCTAAGATTATTACGCTAAGTATCATGCTTCAGTTGATCAACTGTATATCAAGTTTTCAGTTCATATCTGTTTGAAAATCATCCTGTCAGTGTTACAATACAAGATATTTGTGAAACTCAAGTATTTATATGTTGCTTTTAATCATGTCTTCACTACTGACTGCTAGTGACAAAATGCCCAAAGAACAAATTTAAAATGTAAATTTTTGCCTATTAGTGAAGTGTCTGTTACATGAATATACACAGCTGGATAACCCATTAAATTTATGACCGAATGATTCCTAGGTCAGAACTAATAAATAACTTTAAAAAAACATTCTTGTGAAAATTGGAATAAAAAAGAGTGAAAAAGCAGCCAAAGCCCTAAGAAAAACTTTGAAAGACCTTCCAAGTAATCTGGAGAATTATTCATTCAGAACACTTCAAATATTATATGCCAAACTTGGCTCTTCAAATAAAATATAAAGATGACTCAAGACTAGTGCAGCACTGTAACACTCTTTCAGCGGTGTACCCTGCACGTTTTGTAGACTGACCTACACAGTAACACCTTTATTTGTGTTTCAATACAGATTTATCAATTGAGAAATGCACAGTATCTTGTAACATAATTAGATAGTTGAAGGAAAAGCATACAAATGTATTTGTTTTATGACTAAACCCCCCTTCACACACACACACTCTGATAACCCTAAATGAAATCCAGTGCAATTATTTGTGCTCAAAAGTCTCCTAATTAGTAAATTGACTCAATTTCTGTGTAACTTTATCTTAGTATTAAATCCAGATGTTCTGTGAAGGTCTCAGAGGTTTGATAGAGAACATCAGAGAACTAAATGCATCATAAAGACCAGGGAACACAGCAGGGTCAAGGAGAAGGTTGTGGAGAAGTTTAACGCAGGATTAGGCTAACAAGGCAGGATGGGCAAGGAGAGCATTAATCATAGAAGCAGCCAAAGAGCTCTATGGTAACTAGAGGAGCTGCAAAGATTTACAGCTTAGGTTGGAGAAGCTTTAGATGGGAAAATGACTAGTCTTTTCTTTAAAGGTGGAAGAGCACGAAGAAAATCATTGTCGACCAAAAGCCATAATAAGTCCTGTTTCAATTATGACACAATCCATGTGTGGGAGACAGCAAACATGCTGAAGAACCAAATGAAACTGGAATTGTTTGGGGTGGGGTTTATGTGTGTAGAAAAGGTAACAGTCGACATCAGGGGTCCTCAAATCCAAGCCTTGAAGGCCGGTGTCCGGCAACTTTTAGATGTGTTTCTGCTTCAACACACCCGAGTCAAATAATAAGGTCATTAGCAGGACTCTGGTGAACTTGACTGCACTGAGAAGGAAATTTAGCCATTTGATTTTGGTGTGTTGGACCAGGGACACATTTAATTAAAAGTTGACGGACACCAGCCCTCAAGGCCTGGATTTGAGGACCGCTGGTCTATGTCATCCACGTGGTGGTAGCAGCATCAAGCTTTGGGAATCATTTTCTTCAACAGCGATAGGAAAGCTGGCCAGTTGATGGGGGTTGGAGGGACTGATCTGTATACACAGTAATGTAAGAAAACTTGCTTGATATGAGACTGGGGCAGAGGTTCATCTTCCAGCAAGAAAACATAGAGCCTTCCTTCCACTTTACAGTTATGCACCATAAGGCATATGGATACTTTTGCTAAACATTTTATCTGACTACCTGACTTTAGTGAGTCCCTGTGAATGTTGATGCACACTAGGCTGAACAGACTGATGTTAACCAAAGATGACGTGTGTGTGTGTGTGTGTGGGAGTTGCACCTGCCTGTAAACATTCATCCTTAGTTTCAAGCAAGGTGTTCTCTCCTGTTCTGTCTGTGAAGGCCAGGCTCTGAAATGTCACACGTGCATTGCATCCAGCGAGGATGACTGCAACAAGCAAGGCTCCATCTCGTGTCCACAGTACGCTGATGCCTGCTCCACCATCATAGGCCCGAGTGAGTAAGCATACTCTAACACATATGCATATGGGCCTGCCTCACTAGAGGTCCAAACAACACTGGAAAATAATTTTATGTTACAGCTTAAAGTCTAAGGAAATCAAAAAAGCTTAAAAAGATAGTTTCCATTGACAGTTGGAGCTTTTGCAGGCCTAATGCACAGAACTATAGTATTTTGGATTTGTTGCAAAACTGCCTCAGTGGGCTTTTCTAAAGTTGTCATTTTTTCCCCATTTATGCGAGGATGGTTCTTCTGCAGTACAAATATGGATAAAACTTTCTCATGCTGGTGCACAAATAAAACCTATCTCTACATCCTGCTATTACTGTTAATTGGATGTTTGTCTAGCAGTTTATTACAGACTTTAATGCATTTCTTGCTGTTTGTCTTCTACTGGTGGCTTGTTGGAATCTGACTCACAGCATCGGCGTCTCGATTTCTTTCAGACATCGTGATGAAGTCATGCACATACAAGGCCTTCTGTGACAAGGCACACACCAGCAACACAGGAGCCAAGACGGAGTGCTGTTTTGGTGACGACTGCAATGGGCCCCACCAGAGCCACCACCGCAATGCCGCAGGAGCATTGTCAGCCAGCCCGGTCATGTTGATCATCTCCCTACTCCTGCTTCTGCACAATGCCTTCAGTCAGTTCTAAACTCCTCCACCTTGTTTTTTTCCCTCCAGTGTTTCTCCACCTCCTTTTTTATTTGTTTTATTGTAAATGTCATCCATCCAAGTTCAAAAGAGGATCTGAGACACATAGAGTTTCTGGTGGTTTGAAATTGGTGTGAAAACAAGAAGAAAATCATCTTATGATTGTGGTGGTGCATGAAAGGTTCTGTTCTACTGATGCAAGCTACATTTCAGAAGCTTTCACTGTCTTTCACTATCACTGAAAAAAAATTGATAGTTGCACAATAAGATGAGGTACTGCTATAAAGTAACATGTGAACCTGGGAGTGGTTATGATGAAAAAAAAATGTGAAAAGTCAAGAACTCCTACTCAAAGTTCTGGTGCAGACAGGGGGTGGCAGGTGTGGTTTCAGTACGCGCGATAGCTTGCTTCACCGCATAGAATCACATTATTTTTCTGTCATCACATGACAATCTAATCATTTATTGTGCTTTCTAGTTTGAATAAAAACACAATCACACCTCAGTCTCTGTAGTGTCATTGATCCCCTTATGCTTTAAAAAAAAAATTTCCTGATGTACATGAAAAGAAAACATTCAAATTGTGTTTTCATGAGGGTCTGTGGAAACTTAAACACTTCCCCTTGCAGAGATGACACTTGAATTTTCAATGCAGTTACTGCTGGATATGAAATCAGCAAGGTAAGTCTCTGTCCTCTGGAAGGTCATATGACACTTAACCACTTCCTCTTAACAAGGGAGAACATACATTTTTAACTAAGAAAGATGACAGAAAGCAAAACCGCTACCTGTGCAAAACAAATATTCAGCAATTAGGCTGATAAGAGGCTTGGTGTAAGGAGAGGCTGCAAAACGTGTAAAAATCTAACGTCTTAAGCAGGCAAGCAGAAGAATGTTGAAACAAGGCAGTTAGGCTAATTTGTGGTTACCTTTGTTTGAAAGTGGAAAAAAAAGCAGTGGAAAAAAAAAAAGCAAAAACCTTGAAGAACTGCAAATCAAAAACCACAATGTGATTTTAAAGGAAAGACATTTTCAATACATCAATTCTTCACTTTGCAGATTGATATTTTTTTAATTGAAAACCGAGATAGCTTCAGATGGAAATTCAAACACCTGAATATCTTGCCATCATAAATGACTCATAACAATGACAAAAACTGAAAATATAACAGCCTGCAAGTATGATTTTAGTTTTAGTTTATTGGCTCATTTCATTTAAGATCATAGATGATATGGCATAATTTTCAAAGATCATGCAATAAATAAAAACTCAAAATTCAAACTAAATTATACAGGTTACATGAGTAAATAGGAGCAGGGAGAGAAAAACGTTTCATACAGTGCTTTGCAAAAGAGTAGATTTGGACAGAACTTTTGCGCATTTTATCAGACAAACCTCAGTGTTTTATTGGGGTGTGATGGACGAACACAAGTAGTGCATAGCTCTAAGTGGGCATAAAGGGTTTAAAAAAATCTGTGGCATGTATGTGTATTTGGCCTCTATTTATCATGATACCCCTAAATAAAATCCCTTACATTCAACTGCTTTCAGAAGTCACCTAACCAGTAAATAGAGCCCAACTGTGTGTAATTCAGTCTCACATAATAAATTCAGCTGTTCTGTGAAGGCCTCAGAGGTTTGTTAGAGAACATTAGAGAACAAAAAGCCTCATAAAGACCAAAAAACATGTTATAAAACAATATTTCAAGCTTTTAACATCTCTTAGAGCTCTGTTCAATCCATGATCTGAACATGGAAAGAGTATGGCATAACTTCAGACCTAGCAAAACATGGCCATCCACCTAAACTAACAGACCAGGCAATGAGAGCTTTAGTCAGAGAAGCAGAGTAACTCCAGGGAGCTCCAGAGATCAACAGTATAGGTGTAAAAATTAGTTGAAAGCGCAACTATTGTTAATACACTCACAAATCTGGCCTCTGTGGAAGATAACATTTGCAAGGCAACAAGGGAGGAAAAAAGCCAAATAGAAATATATGAAAGAAAGACTCCAAAATAAGAAAGGTGAAACAGAGGACACAAAATTAACTACAGAGTGAAGCCACACAAAGATGAGTGCATCATAAAGTGATAGATCTGATGGAAACTATCTGTCTGGATGGATGGATGGATGGATGGATAGATAGATAGATAGATAATTATTTGCATTTTGTTGCATTTATTTACTGTAAAGCGCTTTGGTTAATCTCATTTTCTTAACTTGCAATATAATAATAATTTAGTGCAATATAGTAATGTGTTTAGCACATCCTGAATTGATTTTATCTGTCAGTCCCATTCACCAAAGTCAGTGGGTGGAGCTGAGACTGTGTTTATCAAGATGTATGAATTTCACATTCATTTATGTTTTAGTAAATTCTTGACAAGTTAATAGATTAATTCACCTGTGAAGTGTATAACCATTCATTTATTGGTTAGTTTTTTTATTATTATTTTATTTTGGCATCATAGTTTTGTACATGTATGTAAGACAATACCACTGTTTTCTCTGTGCTCCTGTTTGTCCAGGTGTATGCTCCCTTCTTTTACAGCTCTTTCATATAAACCACCTGATTCAGCAGTTTGACCTAGTTCCTGAAAAAAAAAAAAAAAAGATTACATGACATGTGAAAACCCTCTATTAATAAAAGATGTGTTTTACAAAGGGATTGGGTCAGTAAAGGTGTAACATGAAACTGAAGTTAAAGTTGTAAGAAAAGCCTGTTAAAGTCTGCTTTCTCTTCCTCGGGTAACAAGTAAGCAGCAGCTGCACGAGGAGGAGGAGGAGGCTGGGGCTGGAGATCAGGGGACGCATAGATCACATCCGGGGCTGGTTTATTCTAATACCGAAACCTCCAACCCGGAAAAAAAGTCAAGTCTCCAGTAACCCGTTCACACAAACAAATAGAGGATAGTGTGAGGGCGTCGTGCACGCCGGTTCATCTTTAAGTCTGCAGTCTGTAAAAGTTGTTTAAAAGTTGCTCTGAGGATGATCGTAGGCGCCGGGGAAGGCTCTGCGCTCTCTGCTTGGTTTCGGGGCGCTGGCTGTGGCGCACTCTGACTCTCCACAGCGGGTAAGTATGCTGGAGACAGCAGCAGCAGCAGCAGCAGGGCCACTTCATGGCTCTGACCGTCGCTTTGTGTGCGTGCTGGGGCTGGGAGCTGCAGTAGGTGTGTCATTTCGTGGACTGGTTGGTGTCAGTGAGTCACTGCAGGTCATCTGAGCTGAACTAATGCTGTGCATGTCAGGTGTTGTTGAGTAATTCAGCTTGAGAACAGTTCAGTTTTACATGCTCCTAACTCAACTTGAGTGGGAAGTTGCGTTAAACAGTTTGTTATTCAGCGAACTGGCAACAAATGTTCTACTTTACATCTGTAAACGCTTTCTAGCTCTCTACTGACCTACATAACTGGGACTGGTGGCTGAGATGACATTCTTTTCCAACAGCTCCAAACTCATCAAATAGTTGTATACTGATATACTTGTATACCGATCTGAGAGAGGGATGCACGGACTGAGTGTTTTTTGTTTTATTTTGTTTAGGTTTTTTTTTCTGGCCTCGGACGATTTCAGCGCTAAAATACTGGGGGTTCTTAGTTATGATGCATTTAATGAATGGGTTAAAAATGGGATTATTCAGTTTCTCATCTACCGGTTGTGTCAGAGAAAAATGGCCGATTCAAATCAATTGCCGATCGATTAGTGCATCTCTGGTCTGAGGTTAAAAACTTTGATTTGTCTGTTCTTCCCTTTACTTTGCTAAATACCCTAAAAGTGAGGTGTCGGCTGCTATAAGATTCTCGTAGTATGACCACCTTTAGTAGAAACCCCACGGTCTTACATTATTTACACAAAATAGCTGTCCACAAAGTTTTCCTTATTAAACGTAATAATTTTCAAAGGAGAACTCATTGACTGGAAAAAGTTGAATACTGATCTGAGTTGGAGATGCACCAATCAGTTCTTTCTTGGCCGATACTGGTTTCCTTGGAGATTTGATCTGTCACATCTTATTTTTACTGATTTATTTTTCTAATCACAATAATTACATGTATTACCACCAATGAGTATGTAGTTGTCTTTGGTGCTCCAATTGATTGGTGATAATACCACTTGTGGCATCTTCCTCGAAAACATCTTTATATTTGCGGTTGTGCAATTTCAAATGGGTGCTGGTCATTTTGAGCCCTTTTCCATGTAGTACCTTTGCAGTAGCTGACATTTATTCTACCCACTAAACGGGTAGAACATTTTCCAAAAGAATTTATTAATATTTAGTATTTTTGTGATTTTGGGTCACAGCTTTTCACAGGTTTCAGTATAAACTGAGGGATATAAATGACCCCAATCGTGGCAAAAAGCTGGAAGCTTTTTTTTTTTTTTTTTTTTTTTTTTTTTTTTACCAACAAAAAAAGTTTTTTTTGTGTGTGTGTAGTTTGAAAGGTCTTTTCTTGCTGTTTTGGATGATACTACTGGTTTGGACATAAAAATGTTTGTGAATTTTGTTAACATATCTAATTCAACATTTAAGAAATAAATCTGCTGCAGGTTTTTAAATGGAAATAGTAGTTTTAAAGCCAAAAGAGAATGCAGGAATTAAAAGAATGTCCTGATTTAGCCACCAAAGATTATGTCTGTAACCTTTATCTGATATTTTTCAAATTAAAAAATGCATCAGATTATGATTAATTTCTAAACCAAAACTGGTGGGAGTTCTTAAGTTGTTATCCATCTAATAAACAGGAAAACAAATGGAAGGTAAAATGGACCAATTCAGATCTCTGCCCGATTTATCGGTCCTTTGTTAAAATGAGAGGAAGGAAAGATATTAATAACGTAGTAGGTGCCTCACAACTCTACTAACAAGCTGGTTAATTAGTAGAGATATCTGCTGGGGGAGCCAGCCTGCAGTCTGTTGCTTAACACACATACCATATGTAGCTTGTCAACTGTAGTTTTAAAATAGCATTACCTCAATAATGATATCTAGTGCTCCTCTAGTTTCTATACCATGACTGTTTGTGTCTCTTGTGACAAGGAATATTTACAAACAGATCGGTTTTTTTCTAGCCATGAAGAAAGGTGTTGTAGCCTTCTTTTGGCCAGCTGACCAGCAGTGCGCAGCACAATGTGTTGAGGTGTGGGGTAACTCTGCTTTGCTCCATGCATACAGCTGAAGAAAACTCTGGTATCTCCAGCGCTTCTCTGCCCTACTTTTAACTGGACTTTAAACCAACAGAAGCAGCATGATGGAACAGTTTAGTGGTTTTGAAACCCTAACCTTTTAAAACTTTCGAAACTTGAGACCAAAAACCTGCCTGTGATTAGTCAAGATTGTTCATTCCTCCCTTATTCTACTTTACTAGACCCCAAAACCTGAAAATTAAAACAAAACCAGTACAGATCACTCATTGTCTTTGCTTTCTAATTGCTAACTATCACTTTTTGTTTATCTGAGTGGTTGATCTTGTCCACAAGTAATCGTTGTTTGTAGAGGGATGTTTCACTCCATTCTTCTGTGTGAAATATGTGTGATATCACAGCTCTTATCTAGAGTCACTATTTTTCCCATAAGCCGCTGTGTTTTTGCTGCTTTCCTGCATTTTTTAAAAACAGGACATTTAAAATATCATCCGACGTTTATTTATTGGTTTGGTTTTACCAAAGATGGAAAAACCTCCCCACAGTTTCTCCCAGCAATGATTAAACCAGATGTTTTCTGATGCCCAGAATAGTTTCTGTGCAGTGCGCTCGCTTGTGTGGCTGTGTCTCTCAGTGTTGGCATCTGTGTGACCCATGCCCCTCCACCTTCATGTTTCCATCACAGCCTGGGCTTCTGCTATTGTCTCCTTTGACCTATTTCAGTGGCAAACTTGCACGATTGACGCATGTGAAGCAGAGCCTAGTTTCAATATGAGGCATCTTTCTTAAGCATTGGTTTAAAAATAACCCTGCAGGAGTTCCACCCAGCAGGTGTGACCTGTATGCCTGATGGCACTTCTTGCTCTGGTTCTTGTGGGAACTGCTTCAATGAAAGGTTGATCATCATTTTCAGGCGGCAGAGCCAACATGGTTTTGTAAAAATACTGGCAGCAGGAGCAATTAGAGATGACTGTCACATTATAGTTTGCAAAAAATCAGTCTTAGATATGGCCTAGTTCGCCGTCATGTTACTTTTGTGCTTTTTGTTTATCTTAAAACCCTTTAGTGGATTTATATATCTAGAAACCGGTAGGAAACATGGAAAATGTTTGTCATACAGACAGTTTTGTCATTAATTCTGGTTTAGTTTGCAGTTAAGTAAATAAATTAAATAAAATACTTTTGAAATGGGTGACACTTCCAGAAACAAACAGAATAAATATGAGAAGAATAGCTGAGTGTCTGAGAAGAGTTAGTCCTGATTATTTTTAGGAATCTGCCAGCAGCTCTGTATTTTACATGCACTGCGTCATTTTCAATAAACAGCACTCTCCAGGCCGCACTTCTCCTACTTGATTTCCTCTCTTTCCTCTTCTCTGTCCTGTGGAAATGTGCCTGTGTGCAGATCTGGAGCGTAGTGTGTAATTTTCGGCTGTGGTGGAGGGCCTCAGCTCAGCCTCGGGCTTTCAGCTTTTGCAGTTCAGCCTCAATCACGTCACATGAAAAACTGCTGAGTGCAAGTGGGTCTCTCTCTTCCTGTGTGTGTGTGTGTCTGAACTCCTAACTCAGAGATGATTTACCCACTACATCTGTCTGTCTCTGCCTGTGTGTCTCAGTGATTATGTGATAGTGGCAGCGATGCCGTATCTGGACCGCTTGAACCGTGTTTGCGGCTTCCTGGACATCGAGGAGAAAGAGAACAGCTGCCGCTTCCAGAGGCGATACTTCATCCTCGACACGCAGGGGAATGTCCTCCAATGGTACATGGATAATCCACAGGTGCTCATACACACAACACACCACCAAACTGGACACACGTTTGCACAAGCAGCAGGAGGAAATGAAAAATGATCAATATAAGGCCGTGGGACCTTGGACTCTGAGCTAATGAGTGCTCTGTTTGTATGCAGAACCTGGCCAGTGGAGCCAGCTTTGTTGGCAGCCTGAGATTAACCTACATCTCTAAGGTAAAGCATGCACTTCTGTTTGTTTTCAGACATTTTTGCAGTACAGACAGGAATGTATGTAATGTGAATGTAGGCTTCATTAAACTGTATTGTACATAAATTAAACATTCCTATAATCTATTAAACATTTGTTTTCAGCATTTGCTTGCCTTTTGAACAATCTCCAATGCAAATGTAAAAAAGCACGGCGGTAACTTCCTTTAGCATTAGTCAGCTTAATAACGCTCCAATTATGAGTGACACAAAACCATCGGTAGCTGGATATTTCTTCCTGCTTCCCCCATTTTTAAAAGTGTGGAGGGAGGGGGGGCATACTTTTGTTTTGGCTCCCCCATTTATTGATGTCCACAAATTTGATCCCTTTAACTAGCAAGCTGAAAACATAGGAAATTATTGCATTTATAGTCTCACCCTCCTTCACCCTTGAGTTGGTTTGATCCAACTCTGCCTGTGCAGAATAGATTGATGTGGAAATAAGTGGCCCATTCTCAACCTGATGTGTTCAACCAGACAGTCAGATCTCAGATAAAAAACAGCAGTAAACTTTGCACGGCTTTGCAGTATTTAAGTGGGGCCTGCCAGCAGCTCAGACCTACCAACCTGCAGCAGCAACATGTGAACACATGCAGGTGTCATGCAGCTTGTGTTTATAGCAATGAAGCCCCCTCTATTTATAGAAGCACCATCCCAGTGACGATTTTCTGATTAAACCTGACTGCAAGCTTTTTAAAAGGCTTAATAAATCAGCATCTAACCTCCTGGTCCTGGCTTTTGGCATGTCTGGAAATCCCTCACTTTTGATTCGGAGCCGAGCAACATGTTCCAAGAATTTACATCTGAGTTGAAGAAAAAAATGAAAGTTCCTATTGCAGGAACTTCACACAAATTTAAATGAACATAGCAAAGCTTGCAAGGCAAAATAAACATTTATGGCAACCAAATCTGAAAAGTTGATCAAGCTTCTTTTTGACTCTGTCTGGCAAGACTTCTTGCCTGTTCTGTGCTTCAGCTGTGGTTAACCCTGCTTGGGAGGTGGCAGACTCCAGGAAGGAGTCCTACTAGACAGCCATACTAAACAGCCAACAACAAATATCTAATCAACTATTTGTTTTCTATTGCATTCTTAAGACCAAGAAGTTAAACAACCTATGTAGGTAAAATTATCTCAATGTTGAAGCTGTTTCCAAATTACAGGTTTCAAACAGGCAGTCATTCTGCTGAAAAATAAAGATTTTCAATTTTAGCTTAACACATGAATCACTAATCGTAAGTAATTTAAAAAACTTTCAGATATTCTGAATGATCAAACTAAGATCATTCAAACATAAGAACTTTGCCTGCATGAAAAGATTCATAATGCCTTAGGCATGAGAAAAGAGGCTGTGGTTGAATCTGTTATCCATCAACAAGATTTTAAAGAGCCTTAAAGAAAAGCAGCTCTTGTGAGTCAAAGGTCAGATCTGTGGTGTTTGTTCTCACTACACCCACAAATAATGTGGAAATTCACTCAAGGATTCAGAGATACTCAAGAATTCAGGGTTATCTGCAGTTCCAGTTTGCAGTCACATGCAGCAATGTTGTGAAGTTTTCCAGATGTTAGTTTGCTTGCACAGATAATGACATCTGGCTTCACTGACATCAAAGATTTCTCTTTTCTTTTCTTTTCTTCTCTTCTCATCTCTTCTCTTCTCTTCTCTTCTCTTCTCTTCTCTTCTCTTCTCTTCTCTTCTCTTCAGGTGAGTGAAGCCACTGCAAAACAAAAGCCGAAGACCGAGTTCTGCTTCGGTGAGTTTTATTTTCGAGCGGGTGGTGAATGGCTCGTGCACATGTGCCGTTACACAACTGTGTTAATTTTTATTACACATCATAAAATCCCACAGGGCGGTCGCTGTGGATTTCATAGAACTCTTCTCTGTTGTGTTTTTGGCAGTCATCAATGCAGTTTCACGGCGGTACTTCCTTCAAGCCAATGATGCGGTGGACATGAAGGACTGGGTGGATGCTCTCAACAAAGCCAGCAAGATCACTGTAAGAGCAACACATATACATGCTGGCACGCATCACTCATTATTTGCTGGAGAGATGAAGGCAGGTATTGATGGAGGGGATTTGTTTCTCCCGGACCGCAGGAAGCTCCAAAACCAGTTTGGCCCCATCAGTTTTACAGATGCCAGCACGTCATCCACTGATGCCCTCTGTTACACTGACTGAATGGGGAAATTGTGAATGCACGACAGCATCAGTGATAACACTCAGACGTCAATGTGGTGGAGGTGTTAACATCTAGTTTGCACGTTTGCATAATATTTGTGTATTCAGCTGGAGGGGGAGGCTTATGTGACCAGTGACGTCCAGATGTCTGATGGCAGCAGGTGCCAGAGAGGAGAGCGTTTCTGCTGTTCGCTCACCTGCTCACTGACACAGGAAGCAACATCACTTGCTCTCTCTTTCACTTCCCCATCATCGGGGAGAGGAGGGGTGGTGGCTGGTCTGCTTCTTTGCTGCTGCTTGTTTCTGAGCCTTCTTGGCTTCAATGAAAAGTCGTGTGAGGCAGAAGGGACGGGATGTAAGTGCAGCCTTAAAAAGGAAATGACTTGTGAAAATAATGTAGTGGTTAAAGTTTGACACATTAAATCATCATTCATATTTTTATCTTGTTCTCGGTGGTAGATGAGTATATATTTTTGTAGTCTTAGAGAATTACCCAGATCCTGTATGATGTCAAAATTAAGACAGTTGATGGAGTAGGAAAGAAAAGCAGTTTCTGTGACTTTTATTTCAAGGTATATTGGGACTTGTAAACATTTACTTGAATTAAACCAAGTGAAAACCTTTACAATTTTAGATATCTAAAGTATGGTCCTAAGTTCTAACAACCATATATACATGCTGCATATCACAATTATACAATACAAACCTTCTTTTCACGAGGAAAGTTTATCTTTTGGATTATGTAACCTTGGCTCCACTGACAGGTAGTAACTAAAGCTGTTCAATAAAATACATTCGATAAGAAATGCATTATTTCTGTATGATCTGTGTGATGTAGTTGGACAAGATGGAAATATTTGCAGTGCCATTTTATTCACATTACAACCACAAACCTTCAACGTTTTTTATTGGCTGCTCCGTCTATCTACCATCTTCCATCAAATCCAAACAGCTTCTCTAACTCTGCTGAAAAGAAGCATCCCCACATCACGATTTCACCACATCATGTTTTACCAAGGGAATAGTATATAAAGAGTGATGTGCAGTGCTAGTTATCTGCTACACAGAGCGTTTTGCATGTTGGCTAAAAAAAACTTTCAGTTTTGATCAGATCTGACCCAAGCTCCTTCTTCCACGTTTGCTATGTCGTCAACATGACTTGTGGCAAACTGCAAACAGGTCTTTTGACTGCTTTCTGTCAATAATTGCTATTATTAGGCCAGATTTGTAAAGTGCATACTTACAAATTATCCTGTGAACAGATCCTCCAACCTGAGCCATAAATATCTGCACATTGGGTGGACGGCCACGCCTTGCTAAATTTGCAGTTGTGACACACTCTTTCTATATTGAGATACATTTAACAGAGCTCTCTGAGATGTTCAAAGCTTGAGATATTGTTTTATAACCCAATCCTGACCTGTCTGCTGTGTTCCTTGGTTTGTTCACCAGTGTCCTCTCTGATACCTTCACAGAACAGCTTTGGTAAATGGACTAAACTTATATAGTGCTTTTCCAGTTCACTCAAAGCACTTTACTCTAGAGTCGCATTCACCCATTTACACTCACCTTTATTCACCGATACACAGATCGGTAGGCAACTTGGGGTTAAGTGCCTAACACAAAATACCACATCGACATGTGGAACCTCGAATCAAACCTACAACCTTCCGACTGCAGTACAACTACGCTACCCACTGCACACAGTTGGTCTCTTTTTTTACTAATCATCTGGCTTCTGAAACCAATTGGTTGCACAGGGTTTTATCTGGGGGATCAGAGGTAAGGGGAATGAATACAAAAGTAACAGACTTTTGCAAACATTTTTATTAGTAGAAAATAAACCCTGCTGTCATGTACCACTTTGTGTTGCACTATAGCATGAAATGCCAATAAAATACACTGAGTTAAATGGTTCAAATGGAACAAATGGCACTGCAAGTTAAGTATAATTTGTTCATCACTTTTCTCATATCCAAGGCTAGTTTTCACCACTCCTAGTAAGTCAGATAATTTGAGGAGACTGTTTATACTTGAATTGACCACTGGGCGTACACTCAGCTTTCCATTGTTTAGTTACAGTGTTAACATACTTCCTCTCACACTGCAAAACTCTTGCTAAAAATAATAAAGTTTATATTAATTTTTCCCTTTGTAAAGGACTTCTAGTTTTAGTAACTCTGACTGTTTATAAGTTTTAAGGCTCCAGAAAGGGTTAGGCTCCATTTATTTGTATGGAGAGGAAATTACAGCATCAAAAAATAATTTCTTATTGCACAGTACACTAAATATTACCATTAGGAAAGATGATGAATCTGCATCTGCAACACAAAGCAATATCTCTAATTTGTAAGACTTTTCTTTCTGGTTGAATACAGTTGGTAACTACTGAGCAGCGCTGGCATTCAATCAGAAGCTTAATCAGGACATTACGCTGTTAGATATAGCAGAAGACAAGTCTTTTTTTGTTTGAAATTTGTTTGCCAAGCACCCCCTACACTCGTAAAGATGCTTTAAGATCAGTTCATCTTTTATTCCAGTGGCATAATCTTAATCTGAAAAATGTGCTGCAGCTCCTTAACTCCGAGCCACTCCTGACTGTGTGTGGGCAAATGGGCTTGGGTTCTCCTCTTGCCTTATTTGCTCTGACTGTTGATATGAGGAAGTTTTGGCAAGTTATTATTGTCTTGCAAATATTTTCTGTTTTATATTTTGAAGATCACCACACATCTGCCTTTATTGAAACGCATGGTTTCTTGTCTTTCCTGTTTTGAAGAGTGTGCTTGTGTGTCATGCTAAAAAAAGTTCCTCAAGGAAAAAGGAAGTCATTACTTGCTCATTAAAAGCTGCTACACACTCTGATTAATTCTTAAAAATAGGGATTAAGTGTAACAATAAGACCCCCCCCCCACACACAGGAGATTAACATACAACTTTCCCCTAAATGTTGGCGTCTGCTTTGTTTATACTGTCCTACCTTTTGGCAGGTTCCTAAATCCTGCCCTGCGCCTCCCAAATCCGATGCGAGCGCCGTGATCAGTGATTCTCAGGGAGGGAGGAAACAACAAGCCTACAAGACAGAGATCATTGGTGGTGTGGTGGTCCATACTCCAATCCAGGTAAGGCAGGGAAAAAGCACTGAGACCTGCACTGGAATCACTCCAAAAGAGACAAGAAGCCAGAATATAATTTATATACAGTTAAGTCTGAATTTTTTTTCATACCAATCTAAGATCTAGATTTAAAATTAGAGCTGGATCACAGTTGTCATTGCGATATCAATATTTGCAATGTTGAAATAATGAAGGACTGCTTGGATGCAATAGTTGGTATTTTAAATGCCAGTCATCCACATTCTGCATGCCAGTATTATATCTGGCATGTTGGCTGTTCTTTCACCAAATTTCATACCCACTCTAGAGGAATATGTTTTTGTGTTTAAGACGCTAAAGCTCATAAAAACTGGTAAAGACATTGTGATGAGAAAAAGAATGAAAAGAGTCATGAAAAAGTGAGTTAACTGTAACTGATATCATCGTTGCAATATTCAGCAATACTACCTAAATTGAATGGTTTCTTAAAATCATGCATAATTAAAATTATTTTATCTTCACCAAGAAGTGTCTTTCTGACCGGAAATGAGACAGACATCTCTGAAAAGACAACAAAATAAAGTAAAAACCCTTTTGAAAGAAAATCTTTTTTTAGTTACATTTTTAATGGTATGTCAAAAATTATGTATACCTTTCTCACCAGAGCAGCTTTTTACATATTTCCACTCGTATTTTGGCAATTTATCTTTGGTGATGAGCCCCATGTCTTTGAGGATGGAAGGCCTCCTTGAACATCAGCCTAATCTTTAGCACCCTTTACAGGTTCTCAATCAGATTCAAGGTTTGACTTTGGTCGGGCCACTCTAAAATATTAATACTTCCAGTCAGAAGAAACTGGTTGGTCAAATTTAAACCTTAATCTGCCAGAGATATGAATAATTACTTGTCTTAACTCTAAATATGTTTATATGCAAAAACAAAATTCAGAAACTTGTCGTGATTGAACAGTTTATCTGATGCTGATGATGGTGGTTACCACAATGACGTTGATAACAGATTACTCTGATGAAATCTTTCAGAATGAAACTGAAGAGACAGAAGGGAGGGAGAAGAAGGGAAACAGGCCTGGTGTGCTGAGATGTGGTTTCTGTGTCAAACAAGGAAATGTGGTGAGTGCTCTGCCTTATCACCAGATATATTCTCTCAAGAAAACACTTAAAACAAGTGAAAAAAGAGGATGTGTTGTTCATTTGCAGAGGAAGAGCTGGAAGAGGCGGTTTTTCACCTTGGATGACAACGTAGTCAGCTATTACAAGTCTGACACGGTGAGGAGCCAGCATAATTTTCTTTTATGTCTTGTTTTCCTGTTGACACTGTCAGCGTGACTGTGGTTTGTGTCCACTTATGTCCCAGGAAAAGGAGCCTCTCCGAAGTATTCCTCTCAGAGATATTCAGAAGGTCCATGAATGTCTGGTCAAGTCAGGGTGCGTCATGAAAGAATCAAGAGTCTGATTCAGTCCAGTCAGATTGAGCTTTCTCCCAATCTGATTATCTACCGGACATGGACATTAACAAACATAATTACATTTTCATGCATCTTGTGAAAGTTTCAGTATATACAATTCCTACCCCCATACAACTTTAGAGTTAAATGTTTGAGATTTAACAGCTTTGTCTGTAACTTTTATTTGTAATCCTTTGCTCTCTTTTCCATCAGGGACCTTTTGTTTAGAGACAATCTTTTTGAGATCATCACAAACTCCCGAACTTTCTACATTCAGGTAAAAAAGAAATCTCCTGGTTTTCATTTTAAAATCATCGTTATTTTGTTGCAGTACAGTGCCCTCCAAACGTTTTCACTTTTTCACATTTTGTTGTAGTACAGCCACAAACTGCAGTGTATGTTGGGCTTTCATGTGACAGACCAATACAAAATAGTGCATAATTGTGAAGCGGAGGGAAAAATCATACCTGTTTTTTTTTTGTTTTTTGTTTTTTTATTGGTTTGTGTAAAAAAAAAAAAAAAAAAAAAAAAAAAAAAAAAATTGGTGTGGATTTGTATTCAAATAAACAGCATCATGAAGACCAAGGAACACTGCAGACAGGTCAGGGAGAGAGAAGTGGAGATGTTTAAACCAGAGTCACAATATAAAACAATATCCTGAGATTTGGATGTCTCGTGACCTTAAACATACAGTCAGAGCTGCAGCGGAATGGGTTAGATCTAAGCATAATTATGTCTTAGAATGGCCCAGTCAAAGTCCAGACCTAAATCCAATCAAAAAAGTTGGTGTTCATAAATGGTTTCCATCCAGTCTAACTAACAATCTATATTGATATAAGTTAAGAATAATAGGTAAACAGTTCAGAGAGATAGCACAGAGGTGGTTTTATTACGTAAAATCCCAATGAAACACTTTAAAGTTTGTGGTTGTAACAATACAAAATCCCCAAAAATTCAGGGGTGCAAATATTTTGCAAGGCACTGTATATAAACAGAATGATTCTCTTGTATCTTTTTCTAAGACCAGAGAAGGTCCTCTTTAGAATCCCAGGTGTTTTTGTGTTGATGTTTTGAAATGTTTTTCTCGAAATGCTCTGCTGCTGATGTGTGGCCCAGGCTCCTTTTTTAGCTGCCGAACAGTTTGTTTTTGAAAATAGGACGCAGCCATGTGTTACCATAACAGCAATAATATCCTGTTCCTCCCCTTGGGAGAGCAGCTGACAGAGGCGTCAGCATCGGATCAAATGGGAAGTGGAGGGAGAGAATGAGACAGGCTGCAAGCACGAGTGCCGTTTGTGATTAGAGAGGGAGAAAATAGGAAGTATGAAAAAAAGACTTGGTGACCTCAGATAAACAAAAACAAATGAAATGGAAATCAATGTTACAGTCTAAAGACTGAAGGGAAAACCTGAAGGGAAATCCAGTTTTTGCAAAACTTTTATCCTGATTGCAATATTAACAAATAAGATGCACTGCTGGTGCAAATAATAAAAAAAAAAATCTTATGAAGCAGTTTTAAAAAGTTTGTCCTTGTATTGTTAAAAATATTTAAAGCTACTGTCAAAAACCTTTTTTCAAAGTATATTTTTTTTAAACTTATGTTACCATATTTTTACCTGTATTATACATTTATGGTGTATTCAAGTTTTTGATAGATGTATTAATAAGTAATTTCAAACATATTTGACTTAGTTTTTAAAGTCATGCTAATATAAATCTTAAATTATCCACTGGTATTGCCTCACCTTGAAGCTTTTGCACGCTCCATTTTCAAACGGTGAAATAATTTTTGCATAGAAAGCATATACAGCTCTTCAGGCTTGGAGCACATTGAACAGACTTTCATGTGCCACATGCTTAAAACCAAAAGTTACTGCACAGTCTTAATCTAAGTGTTTCCCAGGTCTTGATTAGTAGTAAAAAAGTATTTAATTTTCAAATTAAAAATGTGCAGAAACCCTGTACAGTAACAGGTATGTTACACTGTAATATAGCAGGCTGGGTACTAAGTGTTTCAGTCTAACCTGACATTTGTGATGTTAGTTTGTTAAAGTTGTTGTTTATGTCAGTGGTACGGCAGAATTCACATCAGTTTCTGCATGAAACCCCCACATGTAAAGGTAAATAAACTACAAAGAGTCAAAAACATCAATACAAGCGTCCATATGAGCATGTTGGAAAAAAGGTCTGGGTTCTCTTTTGAAAATCGGTCTCTGTTTCTAGCTACAAACATCGTCCACAGATGCATTATTTATTCTTCAAACGCCACATAACTTGCTGTCCAGCACCTTAACATATCTGTTCATAAACTAACAAGACCAATTAGTTTACAGTTTCTTAGATATGAGGGTTTCCTGGAGTGAAGACCTCCTTCTTTCTGTAACTGTTTTCGGTTTCGCCAGAGGAGATATTTGCCTGCAGGGTGGGTTCAGAACATTCTTCATCATCTGCAGTTTTTGTTTCATATCTGATACTCTCCACACAGACTTGGTCTTTCTACGCTCCACTTTCTCTGCACATTTAGATGTTGGAGGCTGGACTGGAGATTTCTGGTAGCAGGATTACTGTTCTGGTTCTCAAGAACCAACTGAACCTCCACACAACTTTGATCTTTGCACTTTATAAATGTTCAAATTTTTCTAAGAGGAAAGAAATCCAGAAATAGATGATTATTTTTGTACCAAATCAGCATTTTTCGCTTCTTTTTTCCCCTAAGTTTAATTTCCGCTTTGCAGGTTCAACAGTGTTCTGCCATCTTGACTGACAAATTGTCTTTGGTCTTGTATGTCATTACAAGGCTCCCTTTAGTTCTTTTTTTGCCTGTTTATAAATGTTATAATTTTATAACTAAACTACATTAAAAAACTAAATTGTAATATGACAAAAGGTGGATATGAATTTTAAAAGTTGACAGTCACAGATGACTTGCTCAAATTTGCATGAATGCCCAGGGCACATGCTTCCCACTTTGCACATGTAGTAACACAATCATTGTATAAAATGCTATAAAATAAGAGCATTTCCTTTGAGGTTACAGGATAGCTTTGTTACTTATAGAGAAAAGTGTTATGAAAAGCTGAATGTTTTTTTTTTGTTTGTTTTTTGTTCAGATACAATAAAACATCTTCAAAGAAATATGTCACAATGACACATCTTTATATTTCACCATTATAAAAAAATCTGTTTATTAGGTCTGTTTAAACTGCTGAACTTAGAGTTTGAAGTTTGTTAAACTGTTAAAAAATGGATTTCCATTGTATGAATTAATCTTCAAGCAGAAGAAACATAAAAAGAACCTTGAAAGTTTTTAAAAGTTGTGTTTAGGATAACTTAATGGTTAATAAGTTCTGACATGTTGTTTTGTGTTTATCCTCTGGTATTTTTTACAGACTGACACACCGGATGAAATGCACGGTTGGATCAGGGATATTGAGATGAAAATTCGGGAATTCAGAGGACCCCCACGGGTAACCCAGGCTTCTTTCACTCATATTTTAAAAATACATTATTCATTACCATTTTTGTGACTACAGTCACATTACAACCATAGACTTCTATGTATTTTATTGGAATTTTATGTGATAGAGTAACACAATGTAAGAAATGGTGGTAAACTGGAAGAAAAAGCTGGTTTTCAAATGTTTTTACAAATAAAAATCTGAAAAATGTGTTTTTATTCAGCTCCCAGATGCAGTAGATAATTTTTTAAATATATATTTTCACATATTTGTTAAAACTGTCACTATGTCCTGACAGTATAATATGAGACAGATAATCTGTGAATAAATCAAGCTCTTCTGCCTCCTCCCTGTAGTCCTATTGCCATCTGCGGAAATTCACTACTCCTGGTCAGAAACAACCAATCAGAGCCAGGAGGAAGGGTTAGCACTATAAATGAAGCTCGTGTACGCGCTGCTCACATTCTCCCCCACACAACATGTACAAGCTCAAGATTGCTGGTTTCCTGCAGCTGTGCTAATGGTGGAGAAACAGCCTAACGTTATAGGAAATCATTCTGTTTATCTGCCCTCATCGGTGGCCACGCTTACTAACCAGCACATTCATGGCAGGCTCCGCTGTGGGGGAGGAGATGTTGCGCAGCAAAGAGCAAGGGGGAGGGTGTGAGCAGCGTGTACACAAGGTTGATTTGCAGTACTTAGGCAGATATGCTCAATTTTTTTTTTTTTTTTTTTCACAGATTAGCTGTCTCATATTATACTGTCAGGACATAGGGACAGTATTACCAAATATGTTAAAAACATATTTTTATAAAAGTAACCTACTGCAGCTTCAAGTTTGATCCAGAGCGACCCACTGCCTTTAGAAGTCGGGTAATTAGTCACATATTTAGTAAATAGAACATACCCTAAACACCATCTTCATGGGAGGAACACAGTGGTGGCAGGATCATGCCATGGGAATTCATTTCTGGAGCAGGAATGGAGAAGCTGGTCAGAGTTGATGGGAAAGTGGATGGAGCTCAATACAGGGCAATCCTGGAAGAAAACATGTTGGAGGATGGGCCAGAGGTTCAGCTTCCAGCAGCAAAACCACCCTAAGCGAACTACAATGGAACAATTTAGATAAGAGCGTATTCATTAGTTAGATTGGCCCAGTCAAAGTCCTGGCCTAAAGCCAATAAAGGATTAGCTGCAAGACTTGAAAATTGCTGTTTACACATGCTCTCAATCCAACAATCTTTCTGAACATGAGTTACTTTTCACCCAGTCTGACATTACTTGAACTATTTTGCAAAGAAAATTAGGCAAAAATTTTAAACAATTATTTTACTAAATTGAAATCCATGCCACACATTTAAGATATTTATTTTTTAAAAAAGCAAGCCTTATTTTCTTTCTACTTAACTGTTATGTGCTTCTTTGGATTTGTCTATCCAATACAATCCCAAATACATGGAATGTTGTAAGCTTTTAGTTATTAATAATAATTGTCCCCTATTTTTATGTCTTGTAATTGCAGGGATATCCGTTTAAACGAGTATCTTCTCTCCATCAAAAACACAATGCAAGCAGTGCTTCTCGTCAACAGAGTAATGAGATGCGACCCCAGCTGATTAAGTCCTGCTCTGTGGCTCCAGGCTGGCAACCCTGGACGCCCGTTCCTCCGGGTGAGCCCTCCGTCATAGACATGGAGGATGAAGACAGCCCATTCAGCCCTGTTCCCACCCTGCCTTCCCTCTCCTCCTCGTCCACTTCCTCATCTACTTCATCCTCCTCTAACTCCCTGTCCACCCCGTGCCCCAGTGCGTCCCAGGTGCCTTCGACCAGCGGACTGGGGATGCTCACAGCCTCCGCAGACGCTGCGAGCGGGCGCCGACGGCACCGCTCACAGCCTCAGCCTCACTCCGCCTTCCCCTTCAGCCTGGATGACGACAGCATCCGTACAACAGACGTCTAACTCTGGGCGGTCTGTGCAGACTCCTGTGTGGACTAAAGTGTTGGTACCTTTTATTTAGTGATGAATGTGACTGGTAATGGTAGTATTCCGTGTAAATGAAGAGACGATGTTTTTCATTGCATGAGATCAGGGTCCCCCTGCTGGTGATGTTACTGCTTTGCAGATGAAGGATGCACCCAGCTGAAGGAAGGAGGAGAGGAACTGTCTTTATTGGTCCAAGGACTGTGAAAAGGAGTGATGGAATGTTTTAGTGCAACTTCCTCTGAAAACTTGAATAATCTTGTTAGTTTTTCTTTTTTGAACTTAAAAATGGCGGCACATGCTTTCAGACTCCTGCACTTGGCATCAGATTTGTGTCCCTGACACCAAGACTGTGCTTTGCAAGATGGTTATTAAACAAAATGTTTAAAGGAATTTTAACACTTTTTAAAAATCTGTTTTTATTCAAACATCTCAAAAATATACTTTTGTCTTCTTGTGACACTTTCAGTTTCACCCATGCTCAGCAGTGTTTTCAAGTCATTCATTCCTGAATCACGTTTTCATAAAGAAACAAGTACATCATCTTCATATAATTACATTTTACTGCTTTGTATTTCTAACTCTTTTGTGTATTTGCTCTGTTTTTTTTTAACTCTGCTTAAAGATCAACTATCAGTTAACTGTGAGTCCGTTTGAAGGTTGAAGCGCGGTACCATGAAAATGCTGCAGTGTTACAGTGGTACTTGTAAAACATCCTGCTGGTATCAAACCATAGCTCATGATTGTGTCAGCTGCTTTGGAAATGTAAATGTGATTGTTGTTTTGCAGCATTATGTGGGACGTTTTTGCCACTACTTTTGGTAATTGAACTGTAATTCTGCACTTTGTATTTGTATGCGCATGTATATGTGTGTGTTGGGTTTTTTTTTATAGTTTTGTCTGATCTTTCACCGTGGTTAACATGCTCGGTGTTGCTACACTAGCTTACGTTGAGACTTCATTGATGTGGTACCATGTTCATTCCTGTTTCCATTCTCTGAAGCTATGTGCACTTATCTGTCTGCATGTCATGGTAGTTCTTTCTTTAATATTAAATAACGCTTTATATTTTTCTTGTTTGGACTGTTTCTGATCATGTCTCTCCCGCTGTTTTTCATGGCACATGTTAGACCAAAGTCCAAAAAAATATAGTCTTCTAAAACACCTTTTGACTGAGTAAATGGCATCTTGACCTTTATGTGTTTGGTCTCTAAAAGGCAAAACCTGCAGGACAAGGGGTCAGAGTGAACAACAAATTTGCCCTTTAACACATGCACAGTGCATGGGCACAAACAGGCATACACATGCATGTCTACCAACCAGAGGCTGTGTTAAGTGAAGTCTTTCACACATGCAGTGCAAAGTCTAACAGGTAAAATGCCTAAAACCCACTATGTCCACTTCAGCCTCTGTCCTCTGGTGCAGCTGTGCATCTGCAGGACAGTAAAAACGTCTCCACTGAGCAGTTTAAATTGTGTTCGGACGTATCAAAAGGCCACGAGGGCTTGTAAAATGTCAGCAATGTTGAAATTGTTTTTCACTTTTATGAAACAGATCCCCTCTAGGTACTGAGACAGACCAAAGGAGAACTGTGGTGTAAAGATGAAGAAACGTAGGCAAGCTTAAAAGAAATGATTAACAAGACCTGATTGGATGATAATATTTTTGTGTAAGATTTTTCACTAACAGTGTCCCACATTAATTTAAATATTTAAACTGATTTGCTTCTATGTAGATTTTTTTTTTTATTTTTTTAAAAAGATGAATGTTTGGAGATGATGCTTTCCCCTGGAAGTCCTCAAGGTCTAATTTCTTGTCACTGTGTGCACAAATGTAATGTAAAGGTCACGTAGCACTTGAGTGTGATGCCTGTGAGTGACAGGCAGCTCTGAGGGCAGAGACACCCCGCTCTCCTAAATGTTAATATTCCCACATGGGTGCATCTACACAGCACTGCTCTGTCTTCGCCACAGTCTGATGTTGTTATTCTGCTGGATTAAAATGCTGCAAAATACAGTCCCTGCCCCCAGAGGTCTAAAAATGGACGTATTCTGTTGCTTGTAACCTGAAATAAGAGTAACGATGCCAGTTCAAAGTTTACAGACTCATCATAGTTGGGAATGTCATATGAATTTTGGTTTTCTAGGGAATGCAATAATTATGGAACAAAAAATCTTGAAAAAAATTAAAAACACGATTCTGATGCACAGGTTTGAAATTATAAAGAATTTTCTTTACTCCACTCAAAAATTATGCATATAGGCTCAGATGTATATAATTATCCCTATTAATCACTTGAATGCCCGTAAACAAGTTGCTCGTTGACCACACATTATTCAACAAGCTTCTGGTATAGTTCTGACTGGACATTTGACTGCTCTCCTTGGCAGAATTAGTGCAGTTAGTTTGAATTCAGTTGGTTCCTGTCACACCTTACAACACCAAACAGTGTGGTGGTGGTAGCATCATGCTGCGGGGTTGTTTCACTGTTAGTGGTAGTCCATTGCACAAGATGGATCAAACAGTAAGGGAGAAGGACTGCTCCTTCAGCTTTATCTCAACTTAGCTGTGTAGCTGCTGAGCCCCACATCATGATGCTACCACCACCATGCTTGATAGTTGTACAGGGTTCTTCTTTTTTTTTTTTTTTGAAAGCCTTATTTTGAATTGTCTAAACATACTTCTTGTTATTGTGGCCAAATAACTCAATCTTCATCTCCACTTACTATGAAGTACTTCTCCAGAAAGCATTTGACACATCCATGCAGTTCAGTTTGAAGGTTTCATTTTTGTTGCAGGGGCTTCTTTCTTGGTCTGTTCCTTCTCAGTCTTTAGCAACATGAAACTCGCTTCACTGTGGACAGAGATACTGGTGTACCTGCAGTTTCAGGTCTATTATAAGCCTGAGATTTGGTGATTACTGGGCAGTTCCTGATCATTCTAATCAGTCTTGCAACAGAACAAGGATCCCAAACATTTATCAAAACTGGTTTTGGAATAGATGAAGCAGGCAAATATCAAGCTTTTGTTAAATCCCTGACTTCCTCTGAAAATTTGAGGAATATGCTGGAAAAAATGCATCCAAGCCATAAAACCAACCAGTTAAAATTGACTCTAATAAGAAGAGAGATCAGCTGGAACTTGTTTATGGCAACAAAAAGCTTGTGGTCAAGGTGAAACTTGCTAAGGGACCTTCAGCCAAATGTTGAGATGTACAGATGCATTTGAGACTGTATATATAAACTCTGACCCTTTGTGGGTTAGGGAAAATCCCCCCCCCAAAAAAAAAAAATAAAAAAATAAAAAATTAAGTTGTACATCCAGTACTAGTTTTTAAACTTCATACAAATAATGTGTTGTATAATTGACTTAAACTAAAAAACAAACGATTCAAAATACTCAAAAGTACAAATTGACATGTCCTCGATGAATAGATGTGAACTTATGACCACGACTGTATGTCTGGGATGAACAAAAGTAATGTGCATTTTACTTGTTTCTTTTAGACTTTGTCTAAATTGTTTATTCTCAAGGCAACTCTGTAATGAAGCCACTAGAGGGAGCTATGAGACACCACACCTCAGTACACTCTGAGGAACAGTTCGTTCAGTCAGCAGTAGTTCTCGCTCAAAAAATAAACCTTTAACCTGCGGCCTTCGTCTCATTTCTAATGTGCAACATTTCTGAAGAGTTGAACAGCGAAACAGTGATCAAATATGCTTATTATTGTTTCTATCCAATGCCAGAAATAATAGAATTTACCGAACAAACTGGAAATTTAAATTGTTCTGGATTAAAATCAACACTGAACCTTGTTAAGGCTGTTAGTTTTTTCTGTTTTTTTTTTGTTTGTTTGTTTGTTTGTTTTGTTTTGTTTTGTTTTTTTGTTTAGTTTAGTTTTTTTTCTTTTCTTTTTCTTTTTTTTTTGCTTGTTTGCAATTTTGTTGGAGAATCAACTGATCCAGCCAGCAAAAGTCATAACATGTGTGATTAATTCTCACTTTAAATAGCAGCTAGTTAACATCTTTAAACTGTTATAAAGCTGCTGTTGTTTGAGCTCTGGTGACGATAAATTCAGGGTTTTTTTTTGGGGGGGGGGGTGTTATAAAAAGTCCCTGACATCTTTGGATGCACCAACACTTTCATAGTAACTTTATCAAGTTGTCCGTTTTTGGATGAAGATCTCCTCCTTTATTAGTTGATTTCTAGCAGTAGGACTTTATTAAATCGGTGTTTAATTGGTATAAATCAGTGATATGTTAAAGGTCTTTTGAGTTTTTCTTTTTAAGGTGGGCAAAAGTAAAAAAAAAAAAAAAAAAAAAAAAAAAAAAAACCCTCAATCGGGTCTTTTGACATCTCTGGTCTGACGTAAACATACATGAGCAACAGGTTGAGAAGAGAAGCAATATGTAAAAGGAGCAGAGTTTAAGTAGGCCTGTATTGGAAGCAGCATTTTTCCAACTTGTGTGAAATAAATGTATTATAATGTGAAACAGGTTTCCCTTCATCTGGACTCAGAGGGGCCCGTCTGGCCAGCTGCCCAGACCCTCTCCACCATCCGCTGTTCCCACATCAGGCCACCTTACAAAGAAGGGGGAGGGGGGTTGTTGGAATGTATTTTGCCCTGTGTGATGTGATTGCTTGCAGAGAAATGGGTTGACCTTGCCCTTTAATGCCACACAAACACACACATGCACACACTCACTCTGGCCGGGTTGAAGGTGTGTGAGACAGCCCTGCTGAGTGCAGGAGGTCTGGGACCCCTTCACCACTTCCTCCAGATAGAGAACAGAGGATGGAGTCAGCTGAAGCCATGATGGGCCAATAATGAGCCTTCTAGAGGCCACAACCACCTCATTTCAGGTATGCTGTTAAACTGACTTTTTTTTATTCATTAGATTTCATAAGAAAACGCAAGAATTATATTGAAGATTGAGTAAAGATTTTAAAGTTAAAGGTTTAAACAATGAAAAATTGTTCAAGTATTTTGTGCTTGAAATTAAAATAAAAAGGACGTTGTTGAAAACATCTTTTTAGAAGAGTGAAATTAATGTAATTTTAAGACAAACAAAAAACGTACAAAATCATTCATCAACCATAATAAATCAAGATTTGTAGCCTATTTTAATTTAAATAAATATTACTATTTCTACGACGTTCTTATTTATTTTTAAAAGCAATTTTTGCTTTTAAATATTTAATTAAACAACAAATCAATTACATAGTTAGTTTTATTTATTTTTTTATTGGTAAAATGAGTCCAAATTTTTTAAAAGTAATTTCAGAAAATAAAAATGTGCGAAGCTGAATTAGAACTCCACCAGCACTTTATTTCGAAGTTTAGCGTCTTTGCCAAAAAAACAAAAAAACAAAAAACCTTTTAATTTAGAAACTTTTTCTGAAATCGGAAGACTCACACACGCAGAGTTTATCATAAGAAATTATTTTCCTGTGTCACTGCACTGATGAAGACATAAACTATTAAGCGTCAACATATTTGTCCTTTCTGGAGAAATCAAAAACATAAAGAGCAATCTTATATACATATGGGATATGAGCATTATATTTACGTTTCATATAAACAACTATACTGATCTGATGGTTTCTGATATTTTTACGCTGCTTTTACAAACGCACGGTTGTCTGTTCAAAAATATTTGTATTTCTATGAGACTATGGTCTAAAAACAATACAACTTTCAGATGGTGGTTAGACTCTTACTGTTGCACATTGCTGATTGAATAGGTCCACGACATACATTTGGCTGGGACGCCTCAAATTTCTCCATAATCTTTTCAGAAGCCAACTGTTTGTGTGTGAAATATTATTTTAACACCAATTAGCAGGACGAAAATACTGAATATTTTATATAAAATATTTTCTACCTATTACAGCAGCGCGGAAAGTTGACGCCTCTGCTGTTACAGGAACGCGCACGCGTGGTTATGCTCGCGCTCACGAGCACAGAGGGCACTGAACGGCGGTCGAGCGTCTCCGAGCGGCGGCGCGCGCTCTGAAGCAGCCGCTTGTCGCGCTTTGCTGAAGGAGCTGTGTGTGCTGAGCTGCGGTAACGGAGGTCAGTCAGCGGGGATCTTTATCTGTTTATACAAGGTATGTCATGGTGCTATCAGTGCTTTTTGTGAGAATGGGCGTTACAGAGGACCAACAGCGAAAAATGTTTGTGCGTAAAGGCACATTTTACGCGCATCATTTTAATCCTATTTTCAAGTTCTTTTATTCATCACATATTTAAGTGTTAAGTAGCCTTGCCTAATGTTTTTCTTATCTTAGTACAAACAAACTTAATACAATATAGACCAGCTGCCTATTTAAGACCACCTGCCAGTGTATCACCACATACGCTGCAATCTGGACAGCAACATTTCATTTTTGTGTAAATTACCAATTTATTGGACAGTGTTTATTAAAGGGGCACTTAAACAGAAACGACTGAAATGAGAGTGAACTCTGCTATGCAGCTTCGGAACTGTGTGAAACGGAGGAATCCAACGTGACCTCCCAGTGACCGCTTCAACTTTCAACTCTGGGTGCCTCCGGTTATCAGGATATGCAATAATCCAGTCAAAGTGATGCGGACCCGCGTCGAGCCACCGCTGCTGGTGCTAAAGGGCTCTCTGAATTTATAATCTACCATAAACAGAGATCTCTTCTCGGTCCACATTTCATTTGGATGTTTTTTGGAGGGTATCATTAATCTACGTTTGTGTTTTATTCTCCAAAATGGCACATGCATCATTTAATACCCTGCTAAAGCTCTGAACAGGCTGTGCTGGATTACAACTGGCTCCAAAATGGTGAAAAAACACACTCCCTCCTATTTCTCTTATTGACAGGGCCGGGAAAATGTTGCATCGGCAGAATTTGAATTGGGAGCCCACTTCCTGTTAAGAACAATCAGCCCCCGAGCCACCACAAGCAGAGTTTAATAAATATTTGGTATGAAGAAGGGGCTAAACAAGCAACTTGTTTAAGTAAACAAGCAACTGATTTTATAATTGACATGAATTTCCCAAAAGCTCAAGTACAGGTGGCAGCAAAGATTAAGCTGGTAGCATTTAAAACTGAAACTGTGTTAAAACAAGCAAACAAACAAACAAACAAACTATCAAACCAGGGCCGGATTGAGGAGGATGTGTGCCCCTGAGCTGCAGCTATTGAGTCGGTTTTGGTGCCCTAACCATACAAGTGTCTTTCATGCATATAGCTTGCAGATGTGATTGTTAGATGCACATCTACTTCAAAGTTTTTTAAACTATGAAAACATGATTTTATTCTAATAAAATTGCCATTTTTGATCATTTTTAAGAATGACAACCCAAACTGATTTCATAACTCTGCTAAGTTTGTACTTGACCATTTAATACAGTCACAGAAATACTCTAAAACCACTGAAAAAGGCATTTAAAACTTGTTGTTACATCTGATGTGCTTGGGGTGAATGGTTAGGTCTAAGGTGAGGCTATGACGTCACTGTTTTAAAAAGATCACATCCCGGCCAATGTGGGGTCCATATATGGGCTGAAGAATTGGTCCAAGATGGGAATGTCTGCAGGTTACATAATAATTACTAATTCAATTCTTATACATATTTTATGCAGTATAATTCTAGGTAAAACAATGGACACACATAATAAATAAATACATTTCCCAGTTTGAACTGATTTTATTATTAACCAAGTGAGATCCTTGCAAGACATACGAACCAGATGGTTGTTCCAATAAGGTTTGTAATTAATCATCAAAAGTTGGTTCCATACAAGAAACAAGAAATTGAGATTTTTGTCTAAACTAAGATACACTGATCAATTATTTGGCTCCTTAAACAAATTAACATTTCACACAGTTTAAAATATTTTAAAAATATTTTTCTAAACCCGTCCTATCTTATTATTTCCATTGTTAATGAACGAATTTGAAATTCCAGGTTTTGTGTATGAAATTTTAAGCGTTTTGGCCGCTTTTATGACTTGCAGCTGCAGATGTCGCATATGCATCGGTCTGGCTGTGGTCTGATTTTTTTTCAAAAGACAAAACATCCTTAATAAACAAGACAGCTGCAGTCTGTGATCCAGATTTTTTCAGGCAGAAAATGCGTCCGCTTCCTTTGTCAGTGCAGACGAGACAAATCCAACAGCGAACAGAATAAAAGGAACCTGTGGGTAAAATGGGGTTGATGGAGGATGATTACAATAGAAATAAGACCATGTGAGTATGGGATCTCTCTCTCTCTCGCTTTGTGTGTGCGTGCGTCACTGCTCAGCACCGCAGCCGTGGATCATTTGGGGGTAACGAATCACCACACAGACCTATGGCGGAGCAGGGCTGCAGAAGGGGGGAGGGCACGAAATGTAAGGCGGACTTGACTCCATTTGTAATGAAGGGTCTTGGAGCGGGGTCTCAGATAAAGAGCTGCGGCCGCTGCCGGGTCAGAGTGGATTATAAGGAGAGCGGGAAGGAAACAAACGAAATCTCAGCAGCTCATCGGTGGATGCACCGCGGACTGCGCGAAGGGAGAGCCACGCAAGGAGACGGACAGAGGAGCGAGAAACAACACGAACATTAGGCACAGGAGCGGTGGATTTTCTTTTTGGAGAAAGAGCGGCGCAACATTTCCTCGTTTGCATCTCCAAGAAGGAATCAGTTGGAATTTTTTTTTTTTTTTTTTTTTTTTTTTTTTTTTTTTAAGCACGCACAAAAACACGCAAATAAACTGCGTGCACGGTGATCGCAGGTGAAGGATGAGCGTGTTTTCTGCAGGGAGCAGAGAACTGTGAGGTGAAGGCCCCCAGAGAGACCACCTAAAATACTACTACAGGCAAGACAATTTGAGTTTAGATGTCACTGGAGCACTTTAAAAGTTTAGATCAAAATATAGGATACATGAAAAGCATTTGCTTGTTTGAGCAGTTCTCCTTTTGGGAGATTTTAAACAAATTCAGTTAAACTCAGCTCATCTATGCAGTTAACAAACTGTCAGATAATTCAATCAGACACCTAAACAGGTCAGATTGTGACTATAACACTGCTTTGCAATATTTCTTTTATAAACAGAAAGATGGGAAATCAACAGAAATAGTCTCATTTCCTCGAAATGGGTGCAAAAGTTCAAACTACATATTTAATGTAATTTTAAGTGAAGCTTGTGATTAGTTTATTGGATCGGTGTAACTCACAGTAAGATGCAATAATCTAATGTAACACTTCATAATTTACAAGAATCTGATCATTAGTGCATCACTAAATCAATGTGGCTACAGCCTCTGAGTTTGCTGCCACTGCACGCATCTTTCTAACAGAGTTTATGTCATTCTTTGCATTGTTCACTATTTATTTTCATTTTATTTGGATGCTATATAGACATATAGAATTGCGAATTACACTGTTTGCCTAAATAGTTTGATATTTTTTGGTGTCAATTTGTGAAACTTAAGCCTAACTGAACACACTGTGGTGATCTTGAAGAGGATTTTAAAAAGAAACAAATCAACATTTTGCCCTGTACGTGTGCGTTTATGTGTGCCTGTTTGTCCAGTGGGTCATGGCGAACGGAGGGGACCAGTTCGGCCTTACAGATCGTCCGGACGCGGACTGTCTGGACTCTCCAAAGGAGAGCAAACAGGAAAATCTCAGCTTCACCTTAAAATCGGCTTCTTCACCGCAGACAGCTTCCAGTCAGCAGGTAGCGGCCTCTGCTGCGGATCCTGATGTAAATATCAAATATTTATCATTACTAACAGCCGCATATTCAATAAGCCACAGTAGATTTTTATTTATGCAAATAAATAAATAAATAAATAAATAAATAAATAAATAAATAAATAAAAATAACGCAAATGGAACATACTGGACACAATATTTGAGTTTCCATTTAGATAGTCTTATTTTATCCAACAAATTCAGTGCGCTTTTCCGTTAAAATGTTTCTGATTTGGAGATATTTGATTTCATATGTTTAAAGGAAGATTTTCGCTTTGTTTGCCCAGAATCGTCCTCATCTTTCCTTTGTACTAAGTAATGTTTGTATTTCTGCCGTAGGGGATGGAGGGGATCAAAGTTGTCCTTCATGATCGAGAACTTTGGACCAAGTTCGATGAAGTGGGAACTGAAATGATCATTACGAAAGCTGGAAGGTAGGAGATATTACTCTGCTGGGTGCAACAGAGATGTCCAATTACCACAACGTCTGCATCTCCACAAAAAGAAAGGGGGGAAAAAAAACTCTGTGTTACAAATACAAAAAATACTGCTGTGAATCATTCCAACAAAATAAGGTCTGCAATATGCATGTCACAGAGGGCCCCAAGGGACGTTTTGTCTCAGGAGAGCGGGAAAGAATTTATGCAGCCTATTTTTCCATCCCTTTTAGTTTGCGACGTCAGATTGTTTAGGTAATTTATTTTTATTATGGTAGAAATGCAGTGCTATTTTTTCCACGTGTTCCCTGCAGGAGGATGTTCCCCAGCTACAAAGTCAAAGTCACAGGACTCAATCCAAAGACCAAGTATATACTCCTAATGGACATCGTGCCCGGAGATGATCATCGCTACAAATTTGCAGACAATAAATGGTTTGTCTATTGCATATCTTTTCTACACAATAAAGTCTTTAGTTGGGCAATATTTTTGGACTGTGCAAAACTGGCTAAATTAATCTGAAGGAGGCTCAGAAATACAGAAAAAATACAATATTTTTATTCCGGTTTTCTATAAAGTTCGAAACATATACAAGCTGTGGTTTAAACTGAGCTGATTCGCGTTTCTACCCTCCACTCGACCCTGCCTCTGCGCTGCGTAAAGGTCGGGCCCTTACGCAGACTCGGACTGGCCTACTTCCCCATGTTTCTCCCTCTGTGTGTCTGCCCGCCGGTTACATCAGAATATGACGGGTTCACGGAGCGGACAGACGGCACAGACCGGATTAAAGTCTCTCATTCAGCTTGTGCTGAGGCTAAAACCCGAACGGACCACTGACTTTAATGAGATTCATCAGTGTGCTGCTGCCACCCCACAACCCCAAAAATAAGCTTTCCGTTTGAGAGTAAGACAGGAGGGGTGACTGTGGATAAACTTATTGACATATAAAGTCCTCATAAAAGATGTCTCAGTGTTTAAGAAAAGCTTGTGCTGTACAACCCTGAGGCCTTAGAGGGAGACAGCTAAATAGGATGAGGTTTCCTGCGTGTAAGCCACATCAAGTTTGTGTTGCTTTCTTTTGAAAGGTTCGTAAAGCTTGCGGTTTCAAAACGCAGGGGCATGGTAAAACAGTTTTACTCATATTTTTAAGTTGGCTTTTTCTCCCCCTTTTGGTCCCATAAATGTCATCAGGCCAGTTGATTGTCTTAACAACCTAACCCTTAGTTTCTATTAAATTATTTTTGTATACTGAGAGGGGAAAAAAACGTTATAGTTAAATTTTATCAAATAAATAAAATACAATTTGAAAACCTTTTTAATTGGTTAGACTTTAATCTTAATCTTTAACACTTAATCAAAATAGTTAATTTCCACCCAATCTTTCAAATTGTTCCACAAAATTATTTCAATTCTTTAAAGATAGTTTTACTTACATCATACTCATATGAAGTAGTTAGGTTTTAGCTTTTCTGTTTTAATAATAATAATAATAATAATAATAATAATAATAATAATAATAATAATACCCTCTGGCTGCAAAATACTGGCTCCGAAAGAGTACCTGGAAAGACACAATAAGGTTGGGAGTTACCTGTACTGAGCGTTGTGCCAGAGAGTGGGTGCAGGTACAAGTGACAAGTGGTACCAGCATAGAACTAAGTGGTTGACAGTGGGGTTTATGTCCTCAAGTGGGACATGAGCATCTCTACTGATTGTATCATCTCTGCAAACTGACCAAAAATTGTGCTCCATGACAAGAACACAAAATGTGTTACTTGCTTGATGAATCTATCCCAGTTGACAATAACATCTTCAAGAAAGACATGGCGTAATAACAAAGTACAAAGATCTTTAGATTGAAGTCAAGCACATGTGGAACACAAACTGGAGTCATGCCAGTTGTAATTGGAGCTTTAGACATTATCAAGAAAAGGAATCCAAGAGCAACTAGATAAACTCCCATGCAGAGTCAGTGCCAAAGAAATGCAAAACACCACTTGCATACTTTGATGAGTACTTGGATAAACATCTGTCCAAGAGGGACCTGGTTGGCCCCAGGTGAACAAACCAGTAATAAAAGAGGAAATGCTGTGAAAATAATGATAATGAATGATGATTTGGGGCGGCGGGGTTGACTTTTTTGAGCTTTATATCATGTTATAATGTTATTCCTACATCAGAAACACTCCTAGAGCGTTGCTTTGATTCTTTCATGCATGTTTGAGGAATCCTTGACTCTCCCATGGCAGCCATTGAGGGGTGCTTAAATGCTTGCTCTCACAAAATGCCACCTATTTACAGAAAACTCCGCCTTGGAGCTGCAGTCTCCAGCCGAGCTTCTGCCTCACAGAGCACCCCTCTCTCCTCCACTCAGCTCCACCAGACTAGCAGCAGCAGTTAGCAAACACCTGGTGGAACTGCTGCTGAGCTGATCATACAAACTACCTCTCGGTCCAACGCTCCTAAAAACAGCTGTAAATCCCTTAATGTAGGAGCATTGTTGTGATGACGCGCAGAATTCAGTGTCAGAAAGAGCAAGAGCTTCTTAAGGAGACAGAGGCCAATTTCAAGGTGTCAAATTACAAAGTAATATTTCATCTAAGTTATGTTTGATTTATATACAGCATTTTTATAACAACTGAAGGTAACATAGTTACTTGATTGTGCTATAAAATGGTACTATGTGCCTAGAAAATACATAATACTGCTCCTTTAAAGGAACTCAGTGTTTTGGGTGTTTTGCAGTTTTCTGGAAGTTTTTTTCCAGATTTGTGGTGCATAGAAACTGAAAGCTGCTTCTCCATGTTTGGTTCTGGTTCTGGGGATGCAGAGCAGCAGCGTTCTGGATCAGCTGCAGCTATCTGATTGACTTTTTTTTAGGCAGACCTGATAAGACACTGTTGCAGTAATCAATGCGACTAAAGATAAACACATGAATGAGTTTCTCTAGATCTTGTTGAGACATTAGTCCTTTGATCCTGGAAATATTCTTCAGGTGATAAATGGCCAACTTTTTAATTGTATGTGTCGCTGAATTTTCAGGTGTGGGTCCATCACCCAAATTTCAGGCCTGATCACTAGTTTCTCGTAATAACTGAAGCTGTGTGCTGACTCTAGATCGTTCCTCCTTAGGTCCAAAGATGATAACATCAATCAATCAATCAATCAATCAATCAATTAGAGTACAAAAACAACTGTTAGCATTCCAAAGGGTCCCATCTGTTTTGCCTTAGCCAGTCCCATCGTGACTAACACACATGTGAGAGGCTCAACTTGCTTGCAAGTTTAACCTTAACACTAGTGCTGTGAATAAACTAGTGAGAGGTGGATTCAAATGTTTTTAGATTGTTTTTACTCTGTACACCTCTGACTTCCAATATCAATCAGACTTGTGTCATCTGCAGCAATACTCAAATGACTCTGCAGCTGTCAAGTGTACCAGAGATGGTCAAGAGAGTGAGTACAGAGAGCTGGTGGACCGCTTTGTGGCACGTTGTGAAAATAATCATCTTATATTGAATGTGAACAAAGCAAAAGAGATTATATCGATTTCAAACAAAACAGGGTTTGGTCAAACATTATTTCCATCATGAGAGAAGAAGTGAAGGTGATTGAGGAATATAAATACCTCAGTGTTCACCTGGACAACAGGCTGTACTGGACTTGCAACGGTAAAGCCGTCTGTCTACAAGAAGGGGCAGAGCAGACTGTACTTCTTGAGGACATGTATGTTCCTCAGGGTTTTTATAAGTCTGTTGTGGAGAGTGTAATTTCTTCTGCCATCATCTGTTGGGGTAGCAGCATCAGAGCCAGGATGTTAAAAAGACTAAACAAACTAATAAAGAAGGCTGGTTCTGTTCTGGGGAACACTGTGGAATCTCTGGATATCCTGGTGCGAAGAAGGATTCTTCATAAATTGAAGAAAATTACAGACAACCCTGAGCATCCCCTTCAATAACCTGTTCTACAACAACAGAGGGTCTTCAATCAGAGGCCTCTCTAAAAACCGCTGTAAAGACAGACTGCTACAGGATATCCTTTCTGCCCTTAGCCATCAGCAACTCTTTGAAGAAAATTGTATAAGTTACAACAAGATTTAATTTCCCTCTGGGATTAATAAAATATTTTTGAAATTGAAATATATTCTAACAAGATTATATGTTAAAGTGTCCCTGACAAACAGAGCTAAAATCTGCTGTTCATCAGCAACAATTACCTCTGGTTTGCAGTAGGAGTTAAAGCTGCTAGCCACTGCCTAACTAATGTTAACTAATTTGAGTTTAACATTAGCACTGCTGAAGTAGCTAAAGCTGGATAAAACTTAAACCCTTAGTCCAACACATAAACTTTCTGAACTTTATGAATACTTATAGCTTTTACGAAGATAATGTGTTCATTACTACAACCCATATAACCATAACAGCCTTATTGTTCTCTGCTACACATGTGAAAATATCAGCTAACTCAACCAGCATTCTCTGTTTAATTCTAATACAAATGTTTACTAGCTCCCAAAAATAATTTTGTTTATGCTGGCAGAATTTAATCACTGTTTAATATTTGGCTACATTTACAAAGTAATATGCTTGGTATTATTTTTTATTATTGGCTCATACTTAATACATGCCCAAATCTATTTTATGCAGCAAAAACCAGTGTAAAAAACTAATTAAAAAATGCTTCTTTTTTTCTTTTTTCTTTTTTTTTCTTTTTTTTTTTGCCTTTTAAACTCAGCAAACCTCAAGTCTGAAAGCCTAAAATTAGTACTTTACTAAATACCTTAGTTTTCCATTTTGATAATAAATACTGTAGCAGCTGAATGGATTTTAATCAGTATATCCCATGTAAAGAAAAAGAGAATTAATTTACACCATAAATATATCCCGAAACAACAAAACGCGGCTCATTTTGTGAGACTAATTAAAGCACAGACCACGCAGGCCTCCTCCCGCAGGAGGCAGCTGAGGGCCCACTGCGCCACGAGGCGCTCGGCAGCGCGGTGTTCAAGCACCGGAACCCTCTGAGCTTCACTGTCTGATCACTTTCTTATCTGATGGCTGTTTTTTTTTTTTTTTTTTTTTGTTTTGTTTTTTTTTTTTCCTTTTGGAACCAAATAGGTCTGTTACGGGCAAAGCAGAGCCCGCGATGCCCGGCAGGCTCTACGTCCACCCGGACTCTCCCGCCACCGGAGCGCACTGGAGCCGCCAGCTTGTCTCCTTCCAGAAGCTCAAACTCACCAACAACCACTTGGACCCCTTTGGACATGTGAGTCAGCTCAAAATATACAAACTATACTGCAAAGACAATAGGGTATATTTCGACCTATTAAAAGGAATAAACCACTGAATTTGTTGGCCAAACCACACACATAGAATATCTATGTAATAAAAAGAATAGTTTTCTGTCCTTAATGTAGAAAGAAAACAAACATAAAATAGGCCTCGTCAAGCTAATTTATTCATTTGTTTACTGTTGTTATTTTTACGTTGCATAGAAAAAGAATAAACCTTTCCGTTTTTCCCATTGAGGATAATGATTTCAATGAATCCAGAGTCCATTAGCTTATGCATGTCACAAGTGGAATTATTAAACTGAGCCCCGTGGATAAACAATAGGTCCCTGCACACAGAAAACCTGATCTAATTAAAACCTGCTTACATAGTTCTCAGTGTGCTTGCAATAGTTTGGACTGCTAAATTTAGTGTTACTATAATCTGACATTACAGATTACTGTTTCAGAAATAAACTTTGTAAATTTTTCTTTTAGGAAGGGGTTAGCCTGAAAAATGTGTTAAAATCGGAATACACAGATTTCTTTTGAATTTATCCTTCAAAATCAGATCACAGGAAGTCTCTCTATATTATGCAGTATATGATAAATTATATTATTCCAAAAATATTAAAAGTATCTGATGGGAATATGTGTATGACTTGAATGTATGATATAGTTTACCACAATATATTTTAAGTGTAAACAGATAAAACTATTTTATATGCACTTTTGGTTATGTAAACAAAACAGGTGACAAAACCCAATGAATAATTAAGATGGTTTTTGTTAAACAAACCAAAAATTAGTTTGTTTTCCTCTTCACCTTCATGGCTTTGATCCAAACACAAATGTGTTTTAATCATTAACAGAAACAAAGAAAAATGAAAAACTAAAAGAATCTCGACCATATGGGTTCAATCTCAATAACGACTGTCCAACCACCAGCATCTGCTAAATGCCAGCATGTCAGCATCATTTTTTTCCTTTTCTCCTATGTAGATAATACTCAACTCGATGCACAAATACCAGCCTCGTCTCCACATCGTCAAAGCGGATGAAAACAACGGCTTCGGCTCAAAGAACACAGCTTTCTGTACCCATGTGTTCCCAGAAACTGCCTTTATTGCCGTAACGTCTTATCAAAACCACAAGGTAGGCCTTACAAGCATCACCTACCCACAAAAAGGTAATCAACACTGCAACTTTATCATGTTTAGACATAATTTGGTGTTGTAATGTAAAGTGGATACTTAATTACCTTAAAATTGTTTTAATATTTATGATATATTAGAACATCAAAATTTGACTCCGACACCACAAACCCCATTTATATTTGTATTTTGTCTCTAAAAAATTAATTGGTGTTTCCTTTAGTTATGTGTCTTTACTTGGTATTTGCATAGACGTAAATAAAAATCTCTCTGAGAGAGTGTGTGTGTGCAATTGGTTGTTTGTGTGTGTGTGTGTGTGTGTGTGTGTGTGTGTGTGTGTGTGTGTGTGTGTGTGTGTGTGTGTGTGTGTGTGTGTGTGTGTGTGTTTTCATGTGAGTGCTGTTCTCTAATGAGCTGTTTCTTTCCCTTGATCTTGAGTTCTTCAGTTTTTCTGACACCTACTAAAGACAGATTGCTGGAGCTTTGAGCCACTAGGTTGATACATTTTTCAAAAAGACTCACTTTGATCTCATTTCACTTTCACACAGAAAAGAAAAAAAGTCAACACTTAATAGCATAAAAATTAACATTCCAATTATCACATTGTTTTTTAAATCGTCATTGTTATTTAAAAAAAATCTTATACAAAAAACTTTAATTTAATCTCATAATTTAGTTTGTGTATGTATGTTATTTTTCATGGATAGAAAGTGCCATTCTTTAATTATTTTTTATTATTATTACACTCGCTCTCTCTCTCTCTCTCTCTCTCTCTATATATATATATATATATATATATATATATATATATATATATATATATATATATATATATATATATATATATATATACATGTAAAACAATTCAGCCTGTCTACACTAATTTGATCACCTTTCTTGTACAGTGCAATCCAAATCAGTTAATAAATTGTTAAAAAAAGTAGAAAAGGTTGGTCCAGTCGGTATAATTATCAACAGTCAGTTAAAAAAAAATGCAACAAACTGATTTAGGAACAATGCATATATTCATATTTTTTATATAAATATTGTATTAGATATTTTTCAATTTGATCAAAATTATTTCAAAAAGGTTTTAGTATTATTTATTTTTATTCAAAGTTTTTATTTCATGTATAAGTAGTTCAGAAAATCAGAATAATTTCAAGGTAATTAAGGCACTCACAGCAGAGTGTAATAATATTTTATGTTCCTTTGTGGAAATCAGAGCTCTTGAGGCTAAACTTTGGCAGCAACCATCAGTCTTTTCAGCACTTCAAAGTTTGTTTGGACTTGATCTCTGGCCCACTTGTCCTGCTGAAGCTGCTACGTAGCCAAATGAAATCCTTCAAAACGCAAAAGGTTTACTTTCATGACATCACCGAGAAAAATCTGAAGCCTCGACTTCAAAGCTCAAAGCTTCAAACCTCTAAAAGCTCAGTGACTGTTTGGATAAACAGTTTATTCTGCGTCAGCTGGTCAGCTGGCGAGGACGCAGCACTCAGAAGCATCAGCAGCAGAGGAATGCTGGTTTTGCGAAGCTCAAACTGAGCTGCTTTTAGGAAACTAAAGTTTGAATCTAAGCAGTTAGAGATGTGTGTTTGGGTTTCTATGAATGCACAACATTGTGTTTTGTCTGTCTTCTGTGTCCCCAGTTTTTCTTCAGTCTTGTTCTAAATTTTATTACATTTTTTTTTTGCTTTCCATATGCAGATTACACAATTGAAGATAGAAAATAATCCTTTTGCCAAGGGTTTCAGAGGCAGTGATGACAATGAACTGCATCGCATGGCCAAGCTTCAAGGGTGAGTGTTTAGAATTTATTTTTGCTCCTGAATGTTTGTAAGCATTTATAAAATCAAATCCATTTTTGTTTCCTCTCCCAATTTTTCACTCATTGGTTGTGTAGGAGGACTGTTGTGATTGCATGCATATGGTTTAACATGAATGGAGCCAAGTAGTTAAAAAAAGATTTGAGCTTTTGTCACCTAAAGGTTGAACTCTGACTAAACAGGCAATGAAAACACGGCATTGATAAACATATGACATCACATTGCTGCAGGTCTATTAGGCCTGTCACTACTGATTGGCTGATGATGGCCCTACACGGTGTAAGATTGCGTGCTGAACTAATCTCTGAGTGGTATAGACATTTCAGAGACTTTAGTGAGCTGTTACTGATCAGAGGGAGTAAAAAACCCAGTAAAGGGGGCGAGGGAGGGAGATGCAGCACCCATGTTTTCGTGTTGTTGAGGAGAGCAAAGGAGAAGAGAGGAGAGGAGAGGAGAGTCTATCTGAAGTGACACATGGATGGATGTTTATTTTTAGAGCGGTGAATTATCTCACAAGAGCACTGGCTGTGCCTGTGTATGTGCATGCATAGAGTGTGTGTGTGTCTATGCAGGAGTCAGGGAGATGTGGCCCGCTGTCTCCTACATACCATAGAGTTCACACAGAGGGCAGCGAGTGCAGGGGGAAAAAAAAAATCACAGCTGAAAGGTTGTGGAACATCTAAGTGGACGTGATGGAAAATAACAACAAAACGAATGTTTTAACAAAAGAAAATCTAATATTATAAGAATAAGTGCATCTAATCCCAGAGTCACCTCTTCTTTAATTTTTCAGTAAAGATTACCCCGTCGTTCCACGCAGCACTGTCCGACAGAAAGCTTGCTCTACTGGAAGTCCCTTCAGTGGGGAGAGTCGAGGTCTGCGGGGGTCTCCTGACGCCATTGGGTCCCCCTTTAGCTGTGAGAATGGCTTGAACTGTGGCAGTCCTCAGGAGCTGCTGAGCGCCCCGCCTGTGCACTACACCCATCCTCATCCACACCTGCAGCCCGGCCAGCAGCCGCAGGGCTACAGCTACAGCAAGAGGAAAGGTGAGCGCAACATTCACACATAACACCTCTGTTTTCACAGAAGTGCTTTCCAATTTATAAAGGTAAATATGAGCAAATTACATCATTTAATATTTCAAATTTTAATGATCATGTCAGTCTTAAACAGACTTTATGTGGGTTTTATTTGGTTCTTTTTTTTAATTGTATCTGAATAGAGATCCGTGGTTAACAAAGAAGCACAGATATAGCTGAAAAACAGATTTATATTAATTTGTCCCGTTGCTTGCATTTACTTAGTGTCTGCAAATCTGATTAGCATCAGATTTTCAAGGACAGCAGGCGAATGAATAAATAAATAAGTTATTTTCATGTGAACCCATTTGGGCTCTCGTGGATACGCAGACATTTTAATCAAGAGCAGTGAAAAAAGAAAATTAGAAACCACTTTAGTAGACCGTATATTTAGTTAGAAAAGAAGGGGTTTGTTATTACATTCCATTATTTTACATTGCACAATTTTAAGAAAACGTCAAACAAGCCATTAAAGAAACTTTAAAAGAAGAAAAACTGATGAACTGATATAGGATTATTTTTGATGTTCATGAAAGTAAAAAGTTAGTAGCACAAGAGGCAAAATGATTGAATAAATGTATCTAGACTATTTTTTGTATTTATACTTTATAATTTAAGATGATCAGTCTCTTGGTACATTTAACTCGATAGAATAGATTATCAATCAGTGATTTTGTGTTTCCCTGGGGAACAAATATGACTTGACACAGAGGTTTGTTTCTTTTAGCTACTGGCTAATTAGCTAGATGAGGAGCCAAGTTTACCTTGGCACCACAAAATGCGCACCATGATGAGGGGGTTAGAGATATATCCAAACCTGACTGATGGAGATTTACAACAAAGAGCAGCATCCTGGGTTTACCATACCTTCACAGCAAAACTTGGACACATACCAACCAGTTATTTAAATAATGGCAGGAAACGGGGTTCTGGGTCCTACCATCACAAACATAAACATGTAAAGTTTCCTAAGCTTTACTGACACTTTAAGTACAACTGTGTGTTTTGGATCTAGCTTAGCAGCACCAAACACTCCAGGTTGGTCAGGGGTGAAACAAAGCATGTATATATGGTAAAGTACCTCATGCCTCTGTTCAGTATGGTGGAGGATCTGTGATGCTGTGGGCATGTTTCTTCTGTAAAGGCCAGAAGAACCTTGTTAGACTTGATGGCATCCTTAATGCTTTGAAATACCAGGGGATATTAAATAAAAATCTGGTGGACTCCACATTTATTCATTTGGGGTTTCAGCTGGATAATGACCCCAAAACAGGACTAAGTCAACACAGAAATTGTTTCCCAGAAACAAAATCAGTCTTCTTCCACAGCTATCCCAGTCCTTAGACCTAAATCCACAGAAAACCTGTGGGCTGAGCTGAAGAGAAGAGAGCAGAAGAGAGGTTCCCAGGACTCTGAATAATATAGAGATGATGAAAAGAGGAATAGTCAAAGAGTCCTGTCTGTGTATGCTCCAACCCTGCAAAATATTTTAGGGGAAGACTAGAACTACAACACAGCCTTGTTGGAAAAAGGAGGTCGTGGCACTGGTGGTTTTGCGAAAAACAAATTCAAACCGTCAAATTTTTCCCCATTCTCAATAGTACTCAATGTACTCAAATTAAAGGCTTGAATTTTGTTTTTCTCCAAGCAAGATTATGCTAATGACATTTATTTTAAGACTACTTTAAAAGGGATGCCAATGAATGTGATAATCACTGTAAAACTGTTTTCTATATGCAAGTACTGGAAAAGTGTTTTCTTCAGAAGTTAAACTCAATGTGGAACAGTTAGTATAATTTATTGAAATACAATTAACTTGTCATAACCGAGTTCTTGGTGGTGTAAGTTTTGTGACTTAAAAGGATCAGTTCTCACCTCCTCTTGTTGCATCACTGTTTTCCGACAGTGACCCAGTTGATTACATCTTTGAAATAACGGCACCATGTTTGCATAGTTTTGCCAACACACTGGAGGTGATGGTCATTTGGCTGAAAACTTAAATTTTGCATTCAGGATGTATTAATCTTTTTGACTCAAAGGCCTTAATGTAATAATCCTAAATCTGCCAAACCAATATGTTTATCTGCATTGCAATATTTCTTTTCAACTCAACAGCTTAAGTCATGAATGTTAATCCTCTGTGTCCAAAATGTCAAATGTTGTATTAAGATAATATTTTCTCTTTCACTCTGCAGCAGAAGAAAACTGCTCTCCAAGGAACCACCAGCATCCATACAAGAAACCCTTTATTGGTGGTTCACCAAGCGAGGAGGAGTCCTACTACCACCCCTCCTCCTACCCCGCTCCTCCACCCGGTTTGTCAAACCTCCACACTCTTGGTCTCACTGACTCCCCTTACAGCTCAGACATGGGACAGCGTCAGGCATGCATGTTTGCCGGCTCAGAGCCCAGAATGGATGAATTCAACTGCACATCCTGGTCATACACCTGCCCACTCCCTACTGCTATGACCCCTGTGGAACCCTACCCACCTTACACCCCTCATCCCCCCTACAGCTCCAGCCCTCAGGGCTCTCGACTAAGCGCTTTATCCCATCAGAGCTCTCCGTCGCTGGGAGAGCACATCGTCCATGATCCTTACCAGAGCCAGAGCTCCGGACCTCGATCACAGAGCTCCCAGAGCGTTCCCAGCAGACAGCTTGGATCTCCTCTCAGAGAGTATCCCCGCTACACACCCAACCTATCACCTCCTCTCTATCACACACTAGACACTCACACACACATCAGGTGTGGAGTCCCAGAATGGAGTGCAGCGTCCTAACCACAGCATAAATACAGATTTAACATAAACTCCCTGCTCTCCTTAGAGATGCTGCACTGTACGAACTGAGATACTTTTGTAAAGTTATTGTGAATTCTGTGATGTTGTGCTGTGTAAGTCATGTTCCTCCTCTCTGCTGGTAGGAGCAGCAGATTATTAGGACCTAACTTGGATTATTAAGGACCGAATTTGGACATTAGTGAAAAGTAGCCTCTTCCAGGCACCCTGATGATCAGTGACATTGTTATCTTTGCTTCGATTTGAAATTCATTCTAACATTTGCTCTGATTTATTTTTAAGGTGAAGGTGAAGGATGTAAATTGTGAACACTGTCTGTTAGACAGTAACATTTATCCACCAAAGTAATCTCAGTTATCAAAACACAGCCCAGGGGAGACGTCTCTCTTGCTAGCGGAGTAAAGTACCGCTCCATGCTCAGTCTCAGTAAAGGAGAAAAGGCACTGTGTTGTCCAAATGTGTGCTAGTGTACATGCAAACTCGGTGTCAGCTCAGCTAAAGGATTCTCAGAGTTTAATTTCCAATGAGACAGCCAGCAATAGCTGCAGGCTCCCCTTTGTAGAGATAAACACTTTGTTTAGATCGCGCTACAGGCTGAAAGACCTGTAAACACTGCTTCCATTGCATTCTGGGTAAATGCTCAAGTCAGCATCACACATCTGTCACTGGTGTCCTCTCAGTCACCCCCAACTGACCAATCAGCATCCTCTCTTCACTGAGTAGCAGCAAATGAACACCAAGCTTACATTAATGCTCAGCTGACCGGAGAGATTTAGTGTGTGTGTGTTGGACCTTTTTTTGTTTGCTTGTGAATTATTCATGAATCTAATGCTGATTTCAGACACACAAGGATTGCTCAGCAGAAGAAAACAGGAAAAAATGATGCTGTGCATATGAAAATGTCGATGCACCAAGCTAAAGTCAGCGCTTTAACATAAACACTTTGTTTTGAATCTGAATTGGTGTCTGTCACATTCATACACAATTATTCCAACATTTGCTTTGATTACATTTAAGCACTTTTCCCTTGTAGCTTACTGTAAAACATTTGTATCCTTTTCCTGACAGAAAGGTTGGTTTTATGTTTGTGTCCTGAAGCAGTTTTCATTTCTCTGACCGAGTGTTTTAACATGCAGTGACCTATTATAAGGTGCTCAAACATGACAGTAACAACAGCCTCATCATTCCTTAATATGTATTTGTACACCTGTCTGCCACTTTATTATGTAGACTTGTTCCGTTGCCTATAAACTAAAATAGTGAATTAGTCAATCTCATGGCTGGAACTCAATGCCTTTAAGTGCTAAAGTTCAAATTGAGCTTCAGAATGGGAAAGAAAGAGTATTTGAGTGACTTTGTACATTGATGGTTGTTGGTACCAGAGGTGCTGGTCTGAGTGTTTCAGAGACGGTGTTTCTATTGGGATTTTATGCACAACCTCTTCTAGGATTCATAGAGAATGGTCTGAAAAAGAGAAATTATTTAGTGAGTGGCAGTTGTGTGGACCTAAATGCCTTGTTGCTATCAGAGGCCAGAGGAGAATGGGCAGACTGGTATGAGATGACAGAAAGGCAAGTTTAGCTCCAATTGCCACTCATTATAACAGAAGTATGTGTAATACCAATAGGTGCTACTCCTGTCAGCTAACAATAAGAAGCTGGGGCTTCAGCTCACACAGACTCACCAGAATTCAACATTAAAAGACTGGAAAAATGTTGCTTGGTCCAATGAGTCTTGATTGTAGCTGCAACATTCAGGTGGGAGGGCCTAAATTTGGTATGAACAACATGAAGGTATGGATCCATCCTGCCTTGTATCAAAGGTTCAGGCTGATGGTGGTGACATAATGGTGTTGGGAATATTTTCTTGCTACACTTTGGGCCCCTTAGTACCAACTCCTCCCTTTATTGCAGCTTCCAGCTGGATAATGTGGCATGTTGCAGAACTCAAATCATCTGAATCCAACAAATCTACAGCAACTGTGTGAATCACATCAATATGGGCCAAAATATCTGAGGAATGTTCCTGACATCTTGATAAATCTATGCCACAAAGAATTAAGGGAGTTCTGAAGCCAGATGAGAGTCTAATTTTCTATTAGCAAGGTGTGCCTAATAAAATGGCTGGCAAGTGTATATGTGTGTGTGGGTGTGTGTGTGTGTGTGTGTGTGAGAGAGACAATGAGATGTTTTAGAGTGTTTTTTTTTTTTTTTTTTAGCATTGTTGCTGTTAATAGTATTTATTGCTCTAGGTTTGTAAAGTTTGCTTGTTATTAACTTGTGGAACAACTGTGAGGGTTTATCGCCAGTTTTACTCTCCATCCCAAAGTGTTGATAAATAGTTGTGAAAACTAAGGAAAACAATGTGTTTTATTGGAGAAAAAATGCAGATTTATAAACAGAAGTTGAATAAATTTTTCAAGAGTGAGTCGACTGGTTGTATGTTCGTCTTTCACACAGCTATTAACATTCTCACTGGGTTATTTAAAGCATGTTTAACGTCTCTGCAGTGGAAACTCTTTTGAGTGCAGCTCTCTTTATCAGGTCAAATTCATGTATGAGTATGAAGGACCTGATAACCAGCAAAGCCTCATTCTGTTATGTTGAAACTGTGTTTCCTACAGAGCGGTTAACATCTCTACTCTGAAGGGAACCCTTAGAGGGTTCTGGATGTGCCGTGCATACCTCGCTGTTCTTCTTTTTATCTCTGACAGGTTGTTTGGTGTCTCGCTCTCCACCAGCTGGACTGTCTCTCTGACAACCTGCTGCCCTGAGAGCGAAGGGGATCCGTCGCAATGGAGGACAAAGAAACTCCCATTCAGACTGCTATTTGTTGGTTTTTCTATCAACATGTTGCTGCATCTCTCATAGAGTTTGTCACATTTCAGAAGTTGTCAGACCCTTATTTCTCTCACCCCTTTCTTCTCTTTCTTCTTTCCTGTCTCCATCACATACACCATAGGGTCAGAGGTTAAGCAGGCACCTCTTCAGAGGCTCTGTTCCTCCTTAACCCTTTGTGTCCAGACCGATTCAGCCCAGAAGGGGGGAGAGAGCCAAATTCCACAAGTTTCCACATGTGAAAATGCATTTCTTCATGCTTGCATGTACAGTAACAAAACCTTCTGACATGTTTTTGGCAAAAGAGGGAAAAAGTGAGTAAAGTGCTGGGCGAAATGGGACTAATATAAAACACAGACGGTGTGGATTGTGTAGGAGTACAGGACCTCAGTCTATCAGTCGAGGACTTTCTCAGACATGATGGTCGGACAGCAGATTGATGAAGCTTTGTGATCAAAGATCCTAAGTGGTGTTTATCATTAGTCCAATCTTCTCTGCACCATTCCTGAACAGGCTACTATCCCTTCTTATTCTGCAGCAATGTCATGATCCCTTCTTTTGGACTTTTGCTTCAGTCATTTCTTTGTGTTGATTTCTTATTTTCCCTCTGTTAGTTCAGTTGTTTTTAGATGATATTTAATAAGTGTTATCCTGTGTCTTATTTTGATTAGATCAGCCTTGTTTTTGTTTTACTTAATTCAGTCTTTTCTTAGTTATTCTAGTTATTCCTTATGTCTAGTTATCCTCTGCTGCTGTTAGCTTCTTTTTGCTTGCTCCCCTGTTTACTCTCCTTCACCCCCTGTTGCCATTCTCACTCTCTCTCCTCAGTCTCCCTTTAGCTCTCCCCTCACACCTGCAGACTGTTAGCCAATCAGCCCCAGTCCATTGTTCCAGCAGTCACACTCCTGGTATTTAAGCTCCTTTCTTGCTCCCACTCCTCGCTGGTCCCTCTTGTTACTTACCCGTTTTCTTCCCTGTTACGCGCCACTATTTTGCTCCCTGGATTCCTGTTTCTGTTCTGCTCTGGCTTCCTGCATTCTCTGACTTTGTAAGTTTTTTTTGTTCATCATTTTATTAAATCTTCAAGAACTACTTGCTGCCTCTGCCTCTCTGCATTTGGGTCCACAACAACCAACCACCAAACATGACAAGCATTACATTAGTTTTGTACCCAGATCTTCTCAGCTGTTATGGGTTGTAACAGAACTACACGCACAGAGAAACATGTCGCATGTTACTTGAGTAGGACTCCCATTTGCAGTCATTTAAGCTGAAGCTTTTTATCAGACCAGACAGGCTGTAAACTGAATTATTTGTGCAGAGCAATTTCTCTTACATGAGTGCTTTGAAAAAGATATTACAGACTTATAAAAAGCTATTTTCATTACAGTCCAAAGTATTTGTTTGAATGTATAAATTGGCCTCCCTTGCAAAAGGCATTTGTGTGGTGTCCAGCATTAGTGATGTCATTTTGTGTGGAATAAGTGCTCTGAGATGGAGCATAATTGGAAAAGATGATTATGGTTCGTCTCCATCGTTCTGATGGCGATCGGTCACCAGCAGGGGAAAAAGAAAAGAAGGGTTGTTTTTTTTTTACCAATCATCTGACAGTGCCAGACTAGAATTTGAGTTGGAGAAAGTTTGATTAAAGCATTTCTCACATTTTACACCTTTCTCACCTTTCAGTCTTATTAGCCCCTGAATGTTTTTACATTTTACATCACAACCTCAAACTTTAATGTATTTTATGTGATAAACAAACAAAAAGTAGTGCTCATTTGTGAAGATGAAGAAAAAAGACACTTTTTTAAAAAGTTTGGTGTGCAATTGTGTTCTATCTACCTAAGACAATAGTTTGTGGAACCCCCTTTACTGCAACCAAAACTGCAGCTATTTTGATGTATGTCTCTATCAGCTTTCAAACTCTGAACTTTGTTGCTCATTCATCTTTGTAAAATTGGTTGAAGTGAGTCAAAATGATTGAAGACAGAGACTCTGGAAGGAGAACCCCCAGTCTCAAGTCATTTACAGCCTCTAAAAGTTTTTTTTCTCCATGATTGTTCTGTATGTAGTTCCATCCATCTTTCTATCCACACTGACCAGCTTCCCTGTCCCTGCTAAAGAAAAGCATACCTACAGCATGACGCCACCTCTACCATGTAAAGAGGGTAATGCACAATATTAGTTTTCCACCAAACCTTTTTCATTTGGATCATAAAGTTCAATGTTTGCCCCATCTGACTAGCACCTCACTCCACATGTCTCTTTCAAAAGTGACTTTCTGTGGAATACACGACATACAGATTTTTCCACCTGACCTATGGATCTCTGCAGCTACTCCAGGGCTGTCTTGGTATGTTTGCAGTTGTGCATCATACTCTTTCCATTTTCAGACAATGGATTAAACCAGGGAATTGTTTTACAGCCTTATCTTGTTTTAAGCTACTCCACAGCTTTCTCCCCTGGGTTCCTTGGTCTTCATGATGCTGTTTGTTCACTAATGTTTTCTAGTAAACCTCCGAGGTCCTCACGAAACAGTTGGGTTTACCCTGGCATTTAATCACACAGATAGTCTCTTTTGCTAAATAGGTGACATCTATTTGACGCTTTTTTAAAAAGTTTTGGTGGTTCTAGTTACCTTTATTTTTCAGGCTCTGGACAGGAAGAAAGGCAGAGAGAAAGGGAAGGACATGCAGTAAATGGCTGGGAATTGAACCAGTTACTTGCTGCTTTGAAGACTGTTGCCTCTACATATGGTGCGCCTGCTCTACAATGGAGCTATGTAGCGCCCCATGGGTGACTTCTCAATGCAGTTTACTGCACTGGGTTTTAGTCATTGGAGCTGAACACCAATGCATGCCCCACTTTTCAAAATTTCCCCTCCATTTCACAACTGTATGTTGCTTTGTGTTCATCCATCACATTCACTCCCAGTGAGATCCACTAAAGTTTGTTGTTGTAACGTGACAGAATAAGAAAAAGTTCTGGCAGTATGAACACTTTAGCAAGAAACTGTAACTGAGACTCTGCATTGATTTATAGTTTTGTTAATTTCTTTTCATTTTTAATGTTACTGTGTATAATAAACTTAGCTTAGAGGTCACTGCTCTCCTCATCTGATCTAGTCTGAGTGGACGTGAGCATGAGCCCCTCTTTAAGCATGTGTGTATATGTAATTAGAATCAGTGTGGCACTCAGAGGACAGCACAATGGCAATACAATAATGTAAAACAATAAATGTGTGGCTATTACATGTGGTATAACAGAGTAGGATGCTGGAGTTTTATTTGAATGGTACAATCCATCCTTGTTGGTATTTAAAAGCCACAATAAAGGCTTAATGCTGTTAAGGACTGTATAGTAACAAGACTCTGGCCCAAGCTAATTTCCCCTAAATGAGAGTTTATGGCTGAAACAGCCCTGAAATCACTGAAGTAGATCTTAATATGAGTGTAAGGGCTGTCAAAGATAATAGGCAAAGTAGGGGTGTGCGTTGGTGGGTGCGTGTGCTTGGGCGTTGAGTCTCAAAGACAAAAGGAGAGGTTGGGGGTCAAACTAACAGCAGACTGGTTAGTCCAGGGTCAGAGGGCTCGGGCTAAACTGATCAGCAAGGGCTGTTTATCTAAAAACCTCCAAACTATCACCCTGATGGAGCTGCTGCAGCTTCTCTGCTCAGTATGGCGCTCTCACTTTCAGAGCAGCTCAACAAAACAAGATGCTTTTAAAAGCACAGAGCAAGAATTTATTTTATTCTCATTCATAGCAGCTAGAATAAAAAAGTGACTCTATGATTCAAGCGAGAATAATTGCTTTAACTCCTAACATACTGCCAAAGTCACAGCCAAACACACACGACAGGGTAAAAAGAGACAGAGGAGTTCCCTCAGTGGGTGGTGATGGGGGTTTCAAGCCATCATGGAGCCAGTGTCCTGTCCGATTACGGCCAGAGGACTGGAGACGCACGCTAATCCTGCACACAAAGACACAAACATACGCTCTACTAGACACAAAGACAAGCAGCCAGCATGACAATAGGACATGTACACACACACACGCACACACACACACAAAATCAAGAGATTACACACAGCCCACCCTGACTTCACGGGCTCCATCTAGACTGGACATGGAATAATGATATCAGTAGCAAGACTTCACATGGCCTCTGTCCATGTTTGATCACTGTAAAGACAGCACTGGAGGCCTTCATGTCCCCCAGTTTTTTAACAAACCATGCTGATGTCATCATGTTTGTGCTCAAGACAGAGCCAGATGTGTCACAAACATACTCAGGGCAAGAAGAGGCCTTACCAATAATGTCCATTATTTCAATTATTGTACTCATTGTATTTTATGTATTTGTGTTTTAGCTATTTGCTTATTTGTCATTCTTGTCAAAGAAACGGTGACACATTTTCTCGTGCGCTGTTCGGACAACAACAGACTGATTTGATTTGAAAATGGGAACATAACAGGAAAAAGACTAATTTAATGTTGTTACAACCTAAAAATAAAGAGATTCTTAAAAAATGTGGGCAAGCTGTTTTTTGGGATGTGTTTCTAGATGACATGTGCTCCTTTTTCTTTTAAGCATGTTTTAAAGAATCATGGGGCTTTTTCACTCTAAAATGATCACACCACATTGAGAATTTCAGTAAATATAATTGTTCTGCATTTAAACAGTTGGTCATTGTTTTAAGTACCCTCCTCTGTTTTATCAGAACAACACTACTGAGGTTTGTAGTCCATCAAACTGTCAGGAAGGACATAAGTTCAGTATAAAATTGGAAAATAAATCGTTCACTTTATGAAAGTTGTATTAATGTTAATGTTGCATCAGGTCAAATGCTGTGGTTTGCACCTCAAGGCTACCATACTCACAGTATCATCGTAAATTACTCTACCCCTCAACATTTTGTCACCTTACCACCACAAATTTAAATGTATTTTATGTATATTTTTCTGGTATTAACACAAATTAGTGTATAATTGCAAAATGGAAGTATTTTGTTCTACAAATACAGTTTATAATCCTTTTTCGACATTCTTCTTTATAAAAACTTAGATTGGATGAAGAGCATCTGTGAAGAATAGTTTTTTTAAATTTTACCTCAGATTCTTACTTGGATTGAGGTTTTGACATTGACTAGGCCACGCTAACACATGATATATATTGATCTAAAAAAGTCAATTGAAGCTCTGGCTCTGTGTTTATGGTCATTGTATTGGTGGAGGCTGAATCTCAACAGTCTCACTTTTTTGTAGCTTCTAACAGTTTTTCTAAAAGAATTGTGTTGTAAATACCTCCAATTAATCTTTGTGGCATGATAATGCCACCACCAGGTTTAATGGTGTTGTCAGTACATTCAAGATGATGAACTTTGTTAGTTTTTCACTACAAGTAGCATTTTGCATATAGACCAAAAAAGTTCAACCTTGGTGTGATGTGACCAGAGAATCTTCCTTTATTTGTTTGCTGTGGCTTGTGGCAAACTGAGAACAAGTCTTCCCTTAGCTGCCTTTCTAGCATTAATTTCTTCTTTATTACAAACTGTAAATTCCTAATCCTCCCACCTAAGGTGTGGACCTCTGCAGTTCCCCCAGAGTTTCGCTGATTGATGCTCACCTTCCCTGAACAACCTGTCATTTTCGATGGACAGCTATATTTTGGTAGGTTTGATCGACCAGTGATGTTCAAAACTTGGCAAATTACCCTAACCCTGCTTTAAAACAATCATAACTTTATCTCTGACCTGTCTGATTAAGGGGTATCACAATAAAAGGGGGCTGAATTCAGTAAAGCATAATAAATTACATATTGGAGTTATGCATTTTGTTTTGGTCTATAACCTAAAATCCCATTAAAGTTATGTTTGTGGTTGTAATGTGACAAAATGGGAAAAGCAGCATTTTTCACTTTAGTTAAAGAGATCTGACTACCACACTGTGTTCTCTCTGTGCTCAGAAATCATACAGATTGCATATTATTGTCAGTATTACTGGCTGTACATGTGATAATAGAACCAATAACACCTGGGAACTCCCACGTCTTTCAGCATTTCAGTTGTTTGCTGATTCTCAGCCTCACAGGCTCGCTGTTACTTGTGTACAAACATGTTTGCAAACAGGCCAAACAAGACTACTGGTGTGAGACAAACATAAACATCAATAAACAAACAAATCCACTCAGACACGCTACCAGCATGCAAGTGGATTTCAGAGCACTCAGTCAGCCTGCTGTCAGCGCTTATTGTTTGCCAGAGGCAGCGTTGTTTGGCCCCGTACCCACTGCTTTTCAGCGATCTTGTCTCATTATTTATACATGGTGTCAGAAAGTCGCTGGCCTCACTGTCTGACAAGTTATTAGCATAAACACAGTCTTCCTCTCAATTTCTGTTTTGCATCACACTGCTGACCTTTAATTATGTATGTACAAACATTTGCTATCTTTCTACTTCAGAGAGTGTGGGGCAATGCAAGCTAAACTGAAACTAAAAGGATTTTGCCCTTTGATGTTGGGACTGCAAATTAACTTTTTAGTACTGATGCAGTAATAAATTAAGCAGAGCTAAAGTCTAAGACCTAAAACACTTTCAGGATATCAGTTCAAATCTAGCAGTGCAAGAAAAATATATGGTTTGGAGGATGCTAGCAGAGGTTTATTGTGATAAAATATACTTTCTATGACACTTTCAGATTGATGAGTAAAGTGTTCCATGGAAATTCACATTAAATATTGAATCATAAAGTTGAAACTCAAGTGGCATATACTGTTGTAATGCTGTTAACTGTGAAGAACGCATTTAATCTACTAGAGAATGAGCTTTATAATGGTCTACATTTTTGTGAAAAAATATTTGCTTCCCTACAGATTTCTCTGTTTTTTGCTTTTTTCTCACTTAAATATATCAAATCATCAAATAATGTTTTAATTACACAAAGATGAATTATGTAAATACCAAATGTAGTTTTCAACTGATTAATTTATTTCCTATGGGCAAAAAAAAAACCTATCCAAAACAACTTGGGCCTTCGTGAAAAATTAATAGTCCCCTCATTGTCGCAACTGTGGATCAGAGGTGGAGAAGTTTCGCAATCAGAAGGCTATAGGTTTGATTCCAGCTTCCTCCTGTCACATGTCGATGTGCCCCTTGGCAAGGCACATAGCCCAAAGATAGCTACCAATCTGCTTAGTGGTGTATAAATGTGTGTGTGTTTGTCAGTGTGAATGGGTGAATGTCTCTGTAATGTAAAGTTGAGGGGTCAGTATGACATGAAAGGCACCATATAAATTCAGTCTGTTTACTTTTAAACCTTTTTTACTAGCAACACCCAGGCCTAATTATAGTCAAGTTTGTAGAATGGGTGGGAATCACTTAAATAGAAGCTTTCTAACCACATGAAGTGGACTAAAAGTCTATAAGTACACATCATGCCATGATTTGGCTTTAAGAACAGATGAGAAACAAGGCCACTGATATGTACTGTATCAATCTGGTTATGGTTATAAAGACATTTCTAAGGCTTTGAGACTACAATAAACCATACTTACAGCCATTATCCACAGATAGAGAAAACCTGAAGCGGTGGCCAGCCTGCCAAAATGATCATAATTAACTGTAGCTTGTAATTTGGGTCTCTGATTTGTGATTTTGTAACTAAAATGTGTTACTGCTATCTTGGTCAAGTCTCCCTTGCAGGAGAAATGTGTGATTTCATTGAGAGAAACCTGGTTAAATGCAGGGAATTATTGACTTACCATGAGAGCACATCAAAGACTCATCCAGGAGGTCACAGAAGAACCCAGAACAACAACTAAAGCAGTGCAGGTCTCACTGCCTCTGTTAAGATCAGTATTTATGACTCAACAGTAGACTGAGCAAAAATAGCCTCCATGGGAGAGATCCAAAGTGAAAACCCTCAAATAACCAAAAAGAACACAAAAGCCTGTCTCACGTTTCCCCAAACACATCTTCATGATCCCCAAGATGTTTGGAAAAATATTCTGGAGACTGATAAGACAAAAATGGAGCTTTTTAGGAGTGGTTTGCTTCGCTATGCCTGGCATAACACGAGGACAGCATTTCAGAAATAGCAACAGTCAAACATGGTGGTGATAGTGGGGTGATCTGGGACTGTGTTTCTGCTTCAGGAACTGAACAACTTGCTGTCATTGATGGAACCATGAATTCTGCTCTCTGCCAGATCATCCTGAAGGAGAATATACAGCCATCAATGTATGACCTTCCGCTCAGGTGCACTTGGGTTACGCAGCAGGACAATGATCAAAAGCACAGCATCAAGTCTACTTGTGAATGGTCAAAAAGATGTTAAAAATTCATATGCAAAGACTTTATAGAAGTTGTTGGAGAAAGGCACAACCAGTTATGAGGTTTACATACTTTTTACACCAAGACATGACTGTCTTTCATATTAAAATGTGTGCAAAAACATCTAAGTGTGACAAGAACACAAAAAATGAAAAGAAAATGTAAAGGGTACACATATTGTTTCACACCGTTTAAACACATATCATACTGCAGGTCCCCATTCTTTGTTCCCTACCATCTTTTATTCTCTCTCCTCCAGTTTCCTAAAAGAAATCTGCTGCAGCACACAATCTTCTGGGATGTTTAAATTCCTAGGATTCATCAGGAAGGAATGAGAGTTCAGGTTTTGCACCTCTTTATTCTTTTGTTGTTACCATGATGTATGAAAGAGATCAGATTACAGGTAACCTAAAATCATGTTGAAATCCTATTCATGGAGTATGTAACATTATGGTTAAATCTAGAAAATAACTAGGTAAATCTAAAAATCACAAGGTGCTTCACATCAACATAAAGATAAAATATATAAAGTTAAAATAAAATAGCAGTGACAAAAAGATAAAACACAGTGAAGTTAAATCAACTAAGACACAAGGCTACCTAAATGCTAGTCTACAGCAACGAGTCTTAAGGTCTGTCTTGAAAAAGTCTATTGGGTCTACAAAACATAAGTGAAAGAGCAAATAGTTCTACAGAGATTGCAAATTTCTGACAGCTTTAGTTTTAAGCCTTGACTTAAGGACTGATAACAGGCCTCGTTCAGTCGACCTCAGGGTCTTGGTGGTGACCTATGGCTGAAGAAGATCAGAAACCTTTAAAGGTTCATCACCATGCAGGGTTTTAAAAGTCCAAACCCAACTTCTGTGTTAAATAGGGAGCCCATGCAGAATGATCATAAAGATGGGGCATGGCAGCATTTCTCTGGTCAAAAAACTTTCAAGCTGCAGATGATCCAGTGAAATGTTTCTGAGATAAGTAAAAACTCAATTACAGTAAATGATATAAGAGGAAATAAAAGCATGAATAACAGTGCAGCATTGGTTTGAAATTTGATTTTGTAAGTCTAAATACTAAATAAACCCTAAGCACAGTATGTAAGCACAAATGCCCTCACAAACAGATGAGGAGTGCTGTTTTGACCTTAATTGACCCATAATGAAACCCAGAGTTATAAAAATGGTTACAGAACAAAGCTGAGTTACTCTATTTGTTCTTGTTTGACTTGTCACAAATATAACTAGATTTCCTGGTTGTCACCAAATTAACAAAGAAACAAAAGAATCACTTTCCTAAACATTTTTTCCCTTCAAAAAGCAACAGAGACTGCACTCAGGATTTCCTTTTATGAACACAAACACACAAAAAAATTAATAAATCATTTCATTTCATGCAATAATCCATTGATTATAAAGAATAAATTATACATTTGGCTTGAACTATTCTGATTCAAGCGAAGCTGGTAAAGGCTCTGTCTGTGTTTACATGGGTGTGATACTTCAACTCGTCACCTGACACAACATGCTCCCCTTCCATTAGTATTAATAAAGTGCTTTGTGTGTGCGCAGCAAGTCACCTCTGTCATTAAAAATTGAAAAAGCAGCATCTCTGCCTCCAGCTATCTGTGTTATTGTTTTTCCCCTTCATTGGCCTTTGGTCCCACCTTTTTTTCCTTATCGCTCATTTTCTACTCTGTGTGTGTGAATGTGTGTGGGGGGGTAGGGGGGTGTGTTCTGATGCATTTTTCTGGTAGTGAGGTAATGTCACCATCATACTTTTTACCACACCTTGGAATCATAATGCAAAAATAACCACACACAGCATTTCCATTAACTGTGTAGATGCCACCTCGATCTGTCACCATGTGACGCCATGTAACCACTGTATTATGTGAAAATTTGTATTATATGGTTCTCAGTTGAAGGTGAAAAAAAAAAATCTTAGAACAAAATCGAGGCAAATAAGTCATGAGTCACTTGTGGTTATGAGCAGAACAGATTTCATTTAATTTTATTTGCCAGTTTTGTTACCTTTTAGATATTTCTTAAAAATAGTGTCGGACTGCGGGACTGGATCACTTTTGAGAGTTGTCTGAATGATGTCATAAAAAGTGTTTTTAGGGATTATTTAATCTTTACCTCTTTAGGGCTGAGCTAGTCATTTAATAAAACCTGGTAACCAGATCCACAGTTTTGATGGATATATTTAAATTCTCACTGGTCCATGCAGATGCCAGTCCTTTTACTTAAACTCAAATCAGTAAAGCTTAACAAACACACTAATGCAGAAATTTCTTATCTCTTATAGAAGGTTTTTTCCCCCAAAATATCAGACATTTGGTTTTGGGACTTTCTGTGCAGAGGTAATACCTGAAAGTTTTTCCAGGGTTGCAGCTGTAGAGACATGATGATCTATATTGGGACTGGTAGAGGAACTTCTGTCTTGTTTCTCAAGTGTGTGTAAGGGTTGTGTTTTTTCCACTGAGCAGCAGCTTTTCACCTCTGGAGGACAGGAAAGAGGATTCTGCACCTGGCACACTTGTTCATCAGATTCATCCAGATCGCCTGAACATAAGGAGCCACCAGATGTGTATTCAGTGCCTGAATGTTAACAATATATGGTGAATCAAGTCTCCTGGAGAAACTTTTTTTTTTCTCTGTGGTTCATGCACTTCCATGTCTTTTATCTGTGTCTTAGTGAAAGATTATTCCAGGAGGTCCTCTGTCGAGGAACTATTCTGGTTTTTAGCAAGGCAAATTGAGCATTGTCCAGGGACAACAGATGAAAAATAGCCTTTTGGATAATTTGGGCACATTTACAGAATGTTAATTAATGTGCATTGTCCCTACCAAATAAATCAAATAAAACAGTTCAATAACTACTCCTCTGTAGATCCTGATCTTGCCCACACCAGCTCACATTTAGCTCAGTGCCAGTCTTTGGAGCATACTCCTCAGTATCAGCTTCACCCTTCTCAGAGCCAGACTCTGTTATGATCCATTGGTGTTTAGTTTAATCTTTGCCTATGTTTTGATCATTTCTTTATTGTCTATCTTCTTAAATCTTGCAATTTTTTATTTATTCATTGTGTTTAGTCAGTCTCATTATCTGTGTTTTGGATTTATTCCTTTCAGATTAGTGTTTCTTTCTGTTTACTGTTTATATTTGGTTCAGATTTCTTTCACCCATCTCATTCTCTTTGCTTTGTTTATTTTGTCACCTCATCCCAGGGGTGGACTGGCATATGGGACTACTGGGAATTCTCCCAGTGGGTCAATGGGTTAGTGGGCCGGTGGTTTAGCCCGTGGAGAGCATGGAGAGATCTTCCTCTCAGAGTCACGCAACACACTGCGGTTGTGCAGTGTGCAGCCATGGAGTGGACTTGTAAACATATGAACGACTGCTATAGGCCCAGTCATTTGACAATGGAGAGCGGAAATAAAAAAAACTACAACAACCTGAAGCCAAAAAGGTTTGTCCCAACTAGTGCTGCATAAATTAAATCTCCCTGTTTGTCTTTCGCATCCAGAAGAGAGATACACAGTGCAGTGGCTCTAGCTCATCATGCAGGGCCAGCAAAAAGTAGTATGGAGTCTTAAGCAAAAGGGGCCCCTCTTCATCACCAAAACATCACCACCTCTAACAACGTTTCTCATTACAGATTTGGTGGAATCTGGGAGAGGGAACCAAGTTTAATTGGCCGAGCTTAAAAGTATATTATTTATCATGTGTATTTGTGAACAAACAAAAAGATTAAACTCATAGCATTAGACTGTAGTGATGGCAACACCAATTAAATCTTAAATTTAAATGTTAAAATCTCTTAATTTGTCTATGCTTAAACCATTATATAAACTTTAATAGTATTTTCATTCTCAATAAACAAATGTTAAATTTCTAGATCTATGGTCTATGTTAAAATTTAAGCCCCTGAAGGTCTGGGGGCCCAAACCAGTTGCTCATTTCACTTTGCCTTGGGTGAGCTATGTCATCATGTCATTCCTCCATGGAACATTACCTGTCAATCACTTAGTTTATAAGCAACATTAAATAAGTCCACATTAGCCATGAAGATGGACCAGCAAAAGCAAACTACAAAACATCAAGGTGATCCTTTCTCTAATTCTGGGTCTGGTATCTCTACCAGACATGATTAGAGGTCAGATGACACTGCTTGCAGCATCTTAGGCTAGCACTGTTTTATTTTTCTAACTTTAAAATATTTTTGTTGTTATGGCTGTCAAATATCATTTACATAGCCCTTTACACATTAACAATACCAACTTCTTGCATAGACTGTGGCTGATGATGACTCAGGTAAGGGAATAGGCAGCCTGAGGTCCCAAAGCTCAGATTTTATAGCTAGTTTTATAGTTACATTTTATGTTATAGTTACCTTATAGGCAATGTATGTATATATATTGTTGCTGTAAATTATATTGGCCATCTGAGAATAAAAATCCTCATATTAGCACTGTAACTATGTGTGGATATTAATAGGCCTAAAATTAAAATTTCAACCAAGCATTCAAGATGGGCCAGTCTGTCAGGAACTCACGGGCCACTTTTTCTCCCCAGTCCACCCCTGCCTCACCCTCACCCTACATGTTGCCCTTCACAGCTGTTAATCATTTCCTCATTTGCCCTTACCTGCTTCTCTCCCCATCTGCATTCACTCACCTGTAATTAGCTCTTCTGGTTCCGTTGTCATTTCCACTCCCTTCCCAGTATGTTTAAACTCTCTGGTTACATTATCCATAACTGGCTCCTTCCATGCACTCTGTCCATTGTCCATGTTTCCCCATTGTTCCAGTGGTTCCCTCCATTCATTATTGTAAGTTTATTTGTTCATTTCTTCATCAAAAGAAAGTCATTTCCATCTTGCTCTCTGCACTTGGGTCTTCTTTCATACTCTGCATTATGTCAGACTCTCTCATAAAAAATCAGGAAGACAGATTAATGATTGCAACAAAACCCCAAATTTCCTACATGGCAATATTCTCCCTTGTCTCATTGATGTCTCCTGAAAAACCTTGAAGGAACTCATCAAGATCCACATGATTATTCTTTCTGTAAGACAAACTTTATTTAAAACTCTTCAGTTTATGAATAATCTTTGCAGGGGGGTCAAGAAGCTCTTATCAGTCATGAGAATTTCTTATTTTACTCCTATCTTGCTGTTGAATTTCTGTTTTTGGAACGTTGAAATATTATGCAGCTATTGCAGTTTGAGCACTACAACTCTGACACATCATATATTCCACTGCTATGAAACAGAGACACCTGTTAGTCAACACTGAAAAACTGAACTCACCACAGCATGCTGAATGCTTGAATTGCATTCAGACTGAAGGCTGTTCAAACTACTTTAGGATTAAAAGGGCTAATAACCATCTGACCACTTGGAGGCACTCACAGAGCAATGAACTTTAATCTCCAGATGATCAGTTATTCTTAAACTGGGCAATTTTTGCAAATTCAAATTCATCCAAGAGGGCTTCTATATTCTGCTACGGCCTGTTGATGCATATCCTATTTATTCAACAAATTGTACTGGAGGCACTCATCTGCCATCTCGTGGGCATAGTTGTCCTTCATGTTGCTAATTTGACAGTTGATACCTACATTTATATCTATTGTAAGTGCTATATTAAAAATACCAATCTCAACTTTAGTTTTCTTCACAGCAAAATTGCATTTTATTTTCATAACTTTGAATGATATCAGCTGGTAAAGGGTAGGAAATGGGGGAATAAGTAAAACAATACAGTAATGTTACATCAACATTTTTATAGCCCTTCCTAATTTGGTTAAAGACTACAGATTTTAAAACTTTCATTATAATACACACATTAAACATTAAAAGTCAGCTCATCATTCTGGAATCCACAATGAATTTTGACTCTTTCAGAGGTGCTGAAAGTTAACTTAACATACCAGTAAATCCACTGAGGACTAGATGAATATTAAGAAATGGAAACGTCTGGAATGGAGTCAGAGCTCAGGTCTTGATATCATTGAGGGGCTTGGGTGACTTGAAACAAGCTGGACATGTAAGAAATCCCTTACATCTCAGCTAAAAGGGAGAAGTGGAGCAATATTTCCTCAGACTGATTCGTTCTAGAATTGCAGCGCTTATGGTGGAAACATGCTGAAGTTGGATTTTTTTTCACTTTTGGACAGTTGTTTTGATGTATAACAACAAGGTATTGTTTTTACAACTGGGAGCCACTGATTAGCATCTCAAAAGCTCAAATAATGCCTGAACTATGACCCCAAAACTCTCCATCCATCCATCCATTATCTATCCTTGCAGTACCACAAGGAGGGCTGGTGCCCATGTCCAGCAATCATCGGGTGAGAGGTGGAGTCAGAGCTCAGGTCTTAATATCGCTGAGATGCAGAAAGACCCTGGGCCGAGATTTAAACCCAGGATCTTCTTGCTGCAAGGCAACATCTGCTTCCAACTATGCCCAAGTGCAGACCCCAAAACATAGAGTTGAAAGAGTGGCTTAATGGATGCAGAACATGAACAAAGAGCAGAGAGAGAAAGAGGAAGTTCAAACCATCTCTTACATCGATCGTAATGGACAAGGATTGTGTCCCCAACTTCAACATCTCTCTGCCAGGCTTTCTAACCATACGACTACAGCCAGACACAAATATACAACTGAAACTATTTTAGGCAAAGGGGGGTTGGACAAGTTATTAGAGTTATTAGTTTAAAGTTATTAGAGTTATTAGTTATTAACATAGGTATCAGTTAGAAAACTTTTTTTTTTTTTTTTTTTTTTTTAGATAATAATAATAAAAGCAAGTTTAAACATCAACATGTGAACATTTTCTACTGAAGAACTGAAATTTTAATGGGATGTACTCATTTTTTCCTCAACTGTACTTTGTGCTAATTTTTAACTGAGTGCAAACTGGTCCAAGAGCATTTTTGGAGTAGCTAAATGATATAAATGCAGAATGAAATTTCCATCTTTTTCATATTCCACCTGTTTACTGCTCTCACATTATCAATTTGAATGTATTTCCAAGATCTAAAAAATATGTAGATCGAGCCAGAAAAGATCACCTACATCTTCTGAAGGGTCTTTAATCCAAAGTAGCCCAAGAAATGTTGGACACCTGATCTTGTTGATATTTTTGCAACACTGCATCACTGTGTGTCTATCAGGCTGGAGTATAGTAAGAAGCTTGGTGTTTATCCACAAGAGCTGTGTGCACTGCCATGTACTGTCGAGGAGTCAGCTGTGAAAGGTGTGACATAAAGTGTGATTTTGATGCTTAAAGTGAAAAAAATCACATATTTCCTTGTGGTAACACCTGTCAGTCAGATAGCTGAAGCTGACAACACTAAAGTTCATGATCCGCCCTTTCAGAAACAGAAAAATAGAAACACCAGAAGTTTTTTCTAATCAAAGAGGTGGTATATATGGACATAATGAGGGACTGCAATCCCACAAGGTAGCATCCTCCTGCAAGTGGAAACGTGTTTGTTCTTAGAGGAGGGACAGTCTGGTTTGATTAACTCTTAAAAAAATTAAAACCATACCAGAACAAAAACAAGATATTAACATCCCAACAAATGTGAAATGCAATACTGAAGATGTGACAATGCTTTCAAATAATGCTTAAAGGAAGCTTTTGATATGCTCTCATTAAAAAATAAATTAAAAAAAACATTAGAGGAAAGGTGCTTTAATGGTTAGGTATTTTGTGTTTAGATACAGCAAACTTAACTCTAACTGGCACCCATGGTAGATCCATGCAAAGCTCCTAAATAAATTCATATTTTATTACAGTAGGATAATCTGGGAAAAAAAGAAATATCCAACCTTTAATTTGAGTACATATTCTCAAAATAATTGTTTTTAAATCTCTGATTTTAAATCTCTGATGTCAAAATTATCACCACCTCTACAAAACTAATGTAACTGAACCATGTTTTTATTTATTCTTTACTTTTTAGGTTGACCAGACGGTCGAGGAACCTTTTGTGAGTAATTCAGGATTTTATGATTATCAGGATCTCAGGTTGTTTTGGGGTTTTTCTTGGTTTATAGTTTTGGTAATTTGTTATCTGTGTTTTGCCATAGTTTTGATTTGATCAGCCTTGATTCTACTTTACTTTAGATCAGTCTGTTCTGAGTTATTTTGGTTAGATCGTGTTTATTATTTAGTTCTTGTTTTTGTTATTCTTTGTCATGGTTATATTTATGTTTTCCCAGCTCCCCTGTATGTGTGTACTCCTCCTTGTTCCCCTGTGCCATCTCTCTCTCTCCCTCAGCCTGCCTTGTCCTCTTCCATCACAGCTGCACCCTGTTAGTAATTAGTCCCAGTCCATTGTTCCAGCAATCAAGCTCCCAGGATTTAACCACCTCTCCTTCTTTTACTCCTCACTGGATTCTACTGTTGTCTACATCCAATCTGGTTCCTATTTGTTTCCTGGTCTTGCTTCCTGTGATCTCCTTGTTTTTGTAAGTTCTTGTTTTACTATGTTTTCATTAAAAATTCGCCATTTACTCATCGCCTCTGCCTGTTCTGTGTTTGGGTCCTACTTCTATCTACAAAAACACGACAATGATGGGACACATACAGACATTACTCTGGACACAGGTCAATATTTAACATCCCACTGATGAGCAGGGTGGTAGGGAAGGCAAAAATAAAAATCCCAGAGCTCACTACTAGAAAACTGTACAAATGAGTGGCATGTTGGAGATCACCAGGTCTACAAAACAACTATTAGACACTATTCACATGCTAATCAGTTGTTCAGGAGGTGAAGAAAAACTCCTGTTCTGCCATCAGAAAGGACTTTTCTTTTTCTTTTAGCTGCTGCTTTTAAAGATCACCACAGCAGATCATCTGACTCTCTCTCTCTCTTTAATGCCAGCATCCTTCTTCTTTACATCCTTCAAGTTTCTCTGTGGTCTTCCACTTTTTTCTCCTCTCTGCCAGCTCAATATTCAGTGTCCTTTGTCCACAATATTTGCTATCCCTCCTTTGCTCATCTCAAATATCTTGCACTAAAACATTTACTGAATAACTTATAAAAGTTGATAAAATCAGCTTTCTGAGTCAATCTTGAAACACAAAGGAGAGCGTTGCATAACTACACAGAGTTGACACCTGACTTGTAAATCTTTGTTTGGCACCTTATTAAACAGCACAAGGCGGTCATCTGTTTGAACCTGAATGCTGACCCCAAATTGACATGCAAAGGGGTGTATGTGTGAGAGTATGACCGGATATCGAGGTGTCTGCACTGTACTGTAAAATTACAAAACAATGCACATTTAGGTTGTCTACAGTAATGTCTGGGATTGTAACACATGATCATTATGTTCATCTAGCATCTCAATATCCTGTTCAACATTAAAAAAGTGACCAAAATTTGGTAAAACATAAAAGCAGTTGATAATTAGAATTGAATGTAATGTCTAAAAGACTCCTCATCACCTGACACACATATGCACACAACCTCTCTGTACCCCTCTGTCTGACCCCCCCCCTCACCTCCTGTCAGTTGTTTTCACTATCAGAGGGACCAACCCTCACTGTCTGATCAGGTTTCTTCCTCCCAGAATAGCTTCAGCATCCACAAGCTGTGTTCTTCAGCAAACGGTAAAATAAAGACTCTAATTTGGATCCTAATTAGATTTTTAATAATGCCTTCAGCCTATTGCTTTCACAAAAGGATAGTCAAATGTCACCCTAAAGACTGCCCTAATGAAAAATTAAAACCGAACAAACCAAAGGAATACAACATACTTCTGCAGACACATTTTTTACGTAGTTATTTGAATTTTGTCCCATTTAAATGTGCTGCCTATCGATATTGTTTCACCTTTGTTGTCACTGTGTAAGTCTAGAATGTGGATGGTGCATAATCTTAGAGTCCCTGCATCTGTTTTGATCTATAGACGAAATGACTAGAACAACATGGAGATCTGAGCATCAAAAGACACCAAAAGAAGTTTCCTCCTCCGAGGTCTGGACAGTTACAATTTTCTAACTTCAGTTTTATCAATAAACTCTATGTTTAGATGTCTTAACTTCATGAATTAATACAACAACACAGGCATCTGCTGTAGAGAGCTCCTTCAGTAACCCATCCTAAATGCACAAAGAATTGTTTTCATTGGTTTCTCTTCACAGCAGCTGTGAGACTATTTAAACATTTCTGCTCCCAACAAACCTCTATATCACTGTTCTTTAAACAGGTTTCTGTATTGTTGTAAATACTTTTTAACAGATACATAAAAATATGATATTACATTTTTATATGGCCCTTTTGTGCAGATGACTATATTGATCAAGCAGGGCCAGGCTGATGTATAAACAGACTGTGCAGCTGCTTAGGACTGGCAGACTGTCCAAGGTGCACCCTGCCTCCTGCCCAGTGACCGCTGAAGATAGGCACCCACCTCCCCCTTGACCCTGCAAGGATAAGCAGCAGTAGACAATGGATAGATGGACTGATGGAGGACAACACAGAGACACCCAGACATGCACACACACTCACATCTAAGCTACACTTAAAGCAACTAAACGTGGATTTTGGAGGAAACTGGAGTACCTGGAGAGAATGTGCAAACTCCATGTGGAAAGCCCCCTGGCCAGGATTCGAACCCAGGACTTTCTTGCAGCACAGCAGCTGTGCTAACAACTGTGCCACCATAGAGCAAACTTAATTTCAAGATTGCTTTAGAAATGATCAACATTAATCAATCATAAGTGCCGTTTCTAGCATTGCAGTTAATTATATTTCTCAATCAAAACATTCTTAGTGTAATACTAACTGCTCTGAAATTTTGTTTGTTTGCTCATGACCCTAACCTTGACTTCTCCATGATTCAGGCAAAAAAGGTGATGAAACTCAAGAGATGAGCCTGTATCACAGATAAGTTAGCAAATAGACAGTTTTAAATTCAGTAATTTTGTCACAAGCAACCTGTCAAAAAGATTTCTTCCTCTTTGTTTATTTTAGTTTGTATAATAAAAGAATAAAGATGACAGTTAGTTGGACATTACAAAATGTTGCACCAGTGATGCTAAATGAGCTGGAAATTTGGCTGAAATTTGGCTCAAACTATCTATCTATCTATCTATCTATCCATACACACACACACACACACACACACACACACATACACACACACACACACACACATATATATATATATATATATATATATATATATATATAGATAGATAGATAGATAGATAGATAGATAGATATGACTTGGAGAAGTCAAAGTTAGGGTCATGAGCAAACAAGCATTTAAGAGCAGTTGGTATTACATTAAGAATATTTTGATTGAGAAATATAATTAACAGCAATGCTAGAAAATTTAGGTAATCAATAAACATAACAGTCATGTTTTCAGCCACCGGAGTACCTGGAGAGAACCCATCATGCATGGGGAGAACAAGCAAACTCCATGCAGGAACCTTTAAACCAGAACTTGCTTGCTGCTTGGCACCAGTGCAAATAACTGTGCCAGCATCTGATTACCTTCATAACTAAGCAGAGTTATCAATCTCAGTGTGGTCAGCATGGTAGGAAATTTGCCAATTCAGTTTTTTTCTGTTAGTGGTGAATTCTGCAATTTAAAGTCAGCCACATTTGTTGGCATTTTTACACATTACAGATGTGTAAAAATCCTTGACGATAATAATAACACAAATAAAAAACATTTTAATACAGAAATGTGGGCTTAATGAAAAATATGTTTAATACCTTCTTAAAGGTTGTTTTTAAAAGGTACTTTTAATCCGACACACAGGGCTTTATCAGAACGCATGTTCTCATTTGTTGAAAATGACTGTATATATCAGATACCAAAATGGATACCTCTGCAGTCAAAATCTTGTACAGCCCCCCTTCTAATAGGATAGCACTTATTCTTCAATAAAATTTCAAAAGGTTGAAGCATGCAGAGAGATCTTTGACTTTTCTTCTTTGAGCAGTTTTTCTAGCTTATCCAGAGTCCTTGATCCTCTCTTATTTGCTCTTTTCTTCAATTTGCCCAACCTAATAGTGTAACAGGATTTAGGTCTGGGGACTAAGATGGCCATGAAAGCAGAATGGTTTTGTGTCTGGAAAACCATTTCTGTGTGTATCTAAAGTTTACTTAAAATCTCCTATTGTTTTGAAGGTTTAATGAAGGAATATGAGAAACAGGCCCATATATAGAGCTTCCTCTGTACTTAACAAAGTGTATAAGGGGCTTTTCCATGTTTTCTTATTTTGTTTCACACAAAATCTGTTTGCGGTGCTTGTTGCAGAAAAGCTTAAGTTTAGTCTTTTCTGACCAAAGTTCCCATTTCCAAGTAAGGTCTATGTAGACTTTGGAAAACTTCACACATTTTTGTTTGTGATTGTGTGAGACTACACTTCTGCAATAAAAGTTAAAATTGTTTCAACGCTTTTTACACATGGTAACTTGCATGGCAATGTGACTGGCACTGTAAGGTCACAAAACTGCAGCTGTCTTTGGGCAATAACCCCCTTCTTTCAATTATGATCGCTGCCAAATATGAACAAGGAGATCTGCGCTGCCATCCTGTGGCCGTTTCATAAAACAACAGTTCATTGACCCGTTGTGGCAATTCCGTGTTTTCAGCTGAGAAAATCAACGTTTGAAATTTGACCAAAAATAATAATAATACCAGTTAAAAACGATAAGTGATAACATAAATTAATAAAAAAAAAATCAACACAAAGCTCTTTGCATAAAAACTGAAAACTACAGGCATCTACACATAGTTTTAATCTGTCTGGTTCATTTCTTTTTCTTCTTGTTGCGCTTTTTGCCTTTTTTGCCCTTTTTGACCCTGCTCTTTAAGGCCTTGCGAACACAATACCCTTTCCACCAAGCTTGGATGACAATAGTAGCTTTGAGCTTCATCTCAAGCTCTCTCTCCATCTCTTTTCGCTTCTCTTCTGCCACACGCCTCTTCTCCTGGATTTGATTGTACTGCTCCTGTAGGGCAGAAAAGGGTTCCTCCAGCTTGCTCACCTCCTCCAGCTCATTTTCATAACTCTTTTCACTCAGCTCCAGCTTGGTCTGAGACAAAAATGAAAAGATGTGAAAGAATGGAGAAGCAATGTGTATTTTTTATAAAGCCTCTTAGAAAAAGCACTCGCCTGTTTTTAAGGTTTATGAGAACAATGGGAAAAAAAATTAATCTTTATCAGTTAATTGGATTTACAAGAATTTACTATTTACTGAAGGCCAGGTCTGAATTTAAATGTATTGTTAAAAAAATCCCCACATATTTGCAACAGCTGATTTGTTTTAGTTTGTACCTGGATTTCCCGCATTTCTTTGTCAAAGGATTGTAAAATGTTTTCAGTTTCTGTCTTCAAAGAGTCATTTTCCTGTCACAAAAATAAAGAAAGCAGTTGAAGCTACAGTGCATTGAAAAAGTGTTTATATCCCCAGAACTTTTTTTATGTTACAACAACTAATTTTTAATATATTTCATTCACTTTATGTGATAAACCAACACAAAGTATGTCATCATTGTCAAGTAGAAGGAAAGACTAAGAAACAAATAAACATCTAAAAAGTGTGATTTGTATTCAGCGCCGCCTCCCAGATCTTTTGGATTATGTGCTTAAAGCTTTGCACATGTAAAGGCAGCTATTTTAGCCTGTTCTTTTTTTGCTACATATCAAAAATCATATTTATATGAATGGAGAGCATTTTAACTCCTGCCACAGATTCTCATTGAAGATTTGGATTTGGAACATTCTAACACACAAATATGCATTGTCCTGTATTTAATTCCATCCACCTTCTCACTAAATCCAATCAGCTTCAATCTGCCTTCTAAAGAAACGCATCCCCACAGCATGATGCAGCCACCAACATGTTTCACCATGAGGATGGTTTGTTGAAGGTGATGTGCAGTGTTACTTTTCCTTAACATACAGCTTTTTGCATGTAGGCAAAAATTGTTACATTTTAGTCTCATCTGACCAGAGCACCTTCTTCCATATGTTTGCTGTGTCCCCACATGGCTTGTAGGAAACTGCAAATGGGACTTCTGATGGCTTATTGTTTGTTCTCTTGCCATTCTTGCCACCAAAGACCAGATTTGTGCAGGAAATCAACAGATTCTCCATCCTGGGCTGTAGATCTCTGCCGCTCCTTCAGTTAGCGTGACACTCTTGGCTCCTTCTTTGATTTATGGTCTCCTTTCCTGGCCTATTAATTTAGTCTTTGCAGGTTTATAGTTGTTGAACTCTTTTTTTTTTTTTTTTTTGGATGGTGTATTGAATGGTGCATCGTGAGATTTGGGACAGTATCTTATAATCAAACCCTGCGTTAACCCTCTATAAAACTTCATATCTGACCTGTCTGCTGTTTTCCTTGGTATTCATATATCTAGTTATACGCTAATGTTTTCTAACGACAGAAGAACTAGATTAAGCTGCCAACAACTGGGCGAGTTATTAATTAGTATAACCGGATTTTATTTAGAAGTATCAGAGAAAGGGGACTGAATATTATACATGCCACTATCAGCTTTTTATGTGTAAATTTTTTTTAAAAGCATGTATTATTTCCTTTCCACTTCACATTATTGCACTATAGTGTTGGTCTATCACATAAAATCCCAGTAAAATGCATCGCAGATTGTGGGTGTAACATTAAAAATGTGCAGAGCACTGTATATTTTGAATTTTTTTCCTGCAAACTCACCTCCTGCAGAATTCTCTCCTCTCTTCTGTTTTCAAGCATCAAGGTGCTGAGTTGCATGTTCAGTTGATCTTTTTTCTCTTTGAGACTGCTTATCTCAGCACCCAATTTAATCAAATGAAGCTGCTCCTGTTGCTGTTGGAGATGCAACTCATTCTCAGCTTGCATATTTTGCTCTTTTAAATATCTCTCCAGTTTCTTTATCTCACTGTCATTCTGTAAGATCTGCAGGAATGGCAAAAACACAGGACAGGCACAGTAGCTTGCATGTATCAAAGCAAACTCTTGAAGACAGGTTGTTTACAACATCCAGAATGATTACTCACTATTTTATCTAAGTCCTTCAAGGTAGCAACTGAGTCTTCTTCCTTTGAAATCAGTAGCTCCAGAGTTTTATCGAGAAATACAGGTCGTTGCCTCTGGGGTACTCGTGGCTTTTCAGAACACAATCTTTTCTCCACATAGCTGTGAAACATCTGAAGCATTCTGATTAACGCACGCTCGTTTTCGCCTACTTCCATATTAACCTGTTCTTTTAAGCCCCAGAAAACATTTGGATGGACTCGGAAAAGCCTCAGCACATCTCTGACTGAGTTTTTTATGTTCTCTTTAAGCCGAACCATCTCTCTCTTCTTTGCTTCTTCTCCCTCTTTTTCTTCCAGCTCATCCAGTTTCTGACATTCAAGCTTCTTCAGTCTTTCCTCTAATACCTGATGCTCTTGAAGGGCCTTACTCAAGTTCTCATCAACAACACCAGACATGGCGCAAAACTCGAGGATGTTGGGTAGAGCTGCTGCAATCTCAACTCGACTGATGCAGTTTTCCATAACACTTGAAATACGCTGAGCTTCATGACAGAGCTTCCTGTTTGGCATCAAGGAAGTGTCTTCTTCTGCTGTTGCTTCTCCTTTAAACATGTTGCTTGATTGCAGACTACAGAATTATAATAACGAAAAACGATTATTAAATTATACAGTATATGAAAAAAAATATTGTTATCATTGAATTTCTGATTGGTAATTTTTGGTAATTTTTTTAAATATCCAGTGGTATGAGGTTTACTTCAAATGTCACTTCAAATTTAATTCACATTTTTAATAAAAACAGCCATGTTGAAAATGATTTATAACCTTCTTATTAATTAATAGAGAACAAATATTTATTGGCATTACAGCAAATAACCTCGTTTTATAGACGCTGAGCAGATTTTTACATGTGTTAACTGTTGCTGAGAGGATTTATTTTTGGTGATGAGCTCTAAGTCTTTGAAGTTGGAAGGCCTTCTTGCCATGACCCTAATCTCCCACCCTACAGAGATTCTCTATCAGATTCAAGTCGGGACTCTTGTTGGGCCACTTCAAAACATTAATGTATTACTTCCAGTTTGACAGACTATCATTGAAAGCATTCAGGAAGGTTTGCTCTAATTAAAACAAATTTAACTACAACTGAACCCTTTCTTTCTTTCTTTCTTTCTTTCTTTCTTTCCTTCTTTCTTTCTTTCTTTCTTTCGTCTATGTCATGAATCGATCTTATGATCCAAACTCTAATAAAGGTAAAGAGATCTAGTCCTACCGTTGGGGTTCCTCCGAGTGTCAATGTTTTTTTTCTGTTGCTATGACGACACTGTACCTGGCTTCCGGTTCGTAACTTCATCTTCGGCTGATTGTCTACGTACAGGTGCTTATAATTTTGAATTTGACGTTTTCTAAAGTTGTCTTTGAGGCCAAAAAAGCCATAAAAATCGCCCTCGTTTCTGTTTTTTTTTTTTTAAAAACAGCTCAATATTCATCGTTCATTTTTATTTTTATTTTCTGTTTGTTCCAAGAAAGAAAGAAAGAAAAAGCTGTTTTTATAAACAGGTTTAATGCTCTGCGGCTCAATATCTTTGTTTTAAAGAGATGTTTTGTGTAAAATAATCTCTTGGCACACATAATTTATTTTTTAAAATGTTTTTAAAAGCAACTAGCCAGCTTTGACTTTTATTTTGAAAATCCCATGCCGTAAATTCCTTTAGTGTCGGGAAGGTCTGTTATTGATCTAGCTATTCATCTTTTGTTGTGTCGACGCCAATGTTATTGTAGAGGGAAGTGGGGAGGTTTAAAGGTGGGCTCCATAGATTAGATCAGATGTCCAGGTTTTGCCTTCCTTCTCGGTGATAGGTGGTCCCAGCAGTTGTTGTTATGACGCGGGCAGCTTGTGAACTGATTATGATTCAGATATGGACACAGACAGACAGCCTCAGCTTGTTAGCCTGAGGGACAGGGAACCAGTAAATCGATGACATATGTTTGCATCGGTAAACAACCCCGTTCCTTTTCTCCGTCGCAAAACTAAGTCTGTGCTAACTGGACATTTGACTGTAGATAAATGCACCTGTAGCAGCACAGAGTACGCAGACAGATATTGTTAGCTAACTAACTACTGTTAATCCTGTCTGCTTTTTTTGCACTAAATATGTGCTTGAGTGGAACAAATTGTGTGTTTATTTAGTCAGTTTTGGCCTTAATTGTAACTTTCAAAAAGCGGATTTGGTCCTATTTATTTGTGGGTATGGAGTCTGACGACGATGTGCCTCTCATCTTGACCTGGGACGAAGCAAACAGCGGTCTGCTGAACGAAGAGGAGACTGAAAGAGGAGACCAAAGTAAGTCTGAGCAGTGGAGTTACTTCATCTTTCCTCAGTGACGGTGTGTCTGGTCTGGTCTGCTGCTGCTGTCATTGGTTGACATGTACTTCCTGTTAGAAAATGCACATTATCAAAGCAAATGCGGTTATGAGACGGTGCAACTGTATAAAGGTGCAAAAAACCTTTAAACAAATTGATATTTTATCGCAATGGTATCTTACTCGCACTACTTTTTATTTTATTTATTTATTTATTATTATTTATTTTTTTTTTTTTTGTACCAGTGCTTTTTATACCGCCTTTTGTCAAGAATGCAGTATTAACAATGACATTTTAAAAGCATTTCACTGGGTGGGAGCAACAGAAATGTTAAACATTTCTGTTAGAATATAAAGTTAAAAAAATAAGATGGTTTGGAGTCCTGAATCTTTCTGTTCAGCTCACCTTACAGATTTTCTTTTGGATTTAGGGGTGGGGACCTTGATGCTCACAGAAGGTTAATTTTTATTTCTGGTGAGCTATATTTGTGTTGATTTGGCCATGTATTTTGGATTATTATCTTCTTGGAAGACCTGATGACGTATCTATTTATTCTATATTTTCATTTAATCAAGTTCCTTAAATTTGTCTGTCTTTATTCTGGGACTTTGCTACATCTTAGATGCAAGTGTTTGTTTTCTGTAATTTCTGAATATCTCACAGGCTTTGATTTCCTTTTTAATTCTTAATTGGATCATTTTTACTTTATCAGCTCTAATCAATGAGCAGGAGAAACACTGTGAAAAATCTGGTTTTCATTTTCATTTCCCTGTTCAATAAAAGCTGAAACCTCCCATCGTTTTCAGTCTGTAAATACATCAACCAACATGCACTTTTTTTAGTTGAAAGGGTTTATAATGTAATTTCCTAATTTTATTTCAGATTCAAAGCTGCTGCCTGTATCAAAGAACCCACCACATATTCACTATTTTATGTGTTAAGAGTATTTTGTGTTAAAAAGCAGAAGGTCAGACCTCAAACAAAACCAGAAATCAATATTGACCAGGGAAAGCGTCATCCATGCTTCTCTAGGATATATATATATATATATAGATATACTTGTGTATATATAAATTCTTGTTTGCTTACCGTTATTGCATGGCTCTGGGTGGAAGCCTCCTAATGTTGCAGCTGTACTCTGCACATCCAGATCATGATGATTCAAAAATATATACAGTATATTGTCCAACAGACTTAGTGTGAGGGTACACAGAGTCCTGTTGCCTTTGTCTCGCTCACGTATAAACTACAAAATAACCCATGTGAGAAACAGCTGGCTCAGCAGACCATCCCCTCCCCTCCCTCAGTCCCTCCCGGATGTTCCTGGGCAGCATGTGTCTGTAGTGTTTATGAGTGTCTGCAAAGTGTGTGTGTGTGTGTGTGTGTGTTTTTCTGGGAGCTCACTGGATCATTTTCAGATCAGCGGGTGAACAGGAAGAAGAGAGGAATGTGTATTTTCTTTCAGGACATCTAGGCGTGGTTTATGAGAGAGAAGTGTCAAACTTTTGGTTTTACTTGTTGCTGCTAGAGTCCTCTGGAAACAGGAGGAAGTCTGAAGGGCAATACTGTTGTAGCACCTCAGTGGGGAGTCACATGCCTGGATACAGGAATAGAGCTTGAACCGATCTAGAAGCAGATTTACTTTTTTTTTTTGTTTTTTTTTTGCTAGGACTGTGATATCTGTTTGTGTCTCTGTGAGGCTGACTTCACCGTGTTTTTCACGTGGCGCTCCAAAGGTTTTATTGTCCTCAGACAAATGAGCAATCTGAATGGCTCACATGCAGACTCTGGGTCAGCTGGTGTCAGGAGGACGCTCAGGCTTCTGCTGGGCCAGAATGTGAACTTAACACTTAAGCTCAATCCGCTGTGGACAGCTAACATCTGAGAGCACATTTCTGAGACTCTTGCCTGCATTTTGTTTGTACGTGGGATGAGAATGACCAGACAGGAAGGCAGAGGAGTAAAATGTGCAGCTCCAGAGGATCACCTGGAGGAGCTGCTCATCTGAAAACAACTCTGAAAACCTTGGATGTAATTTACAGCTCTGGAGTTATTTAGATGAGCAATTTTACAGAATTTCGCATTGGGCTTTTGTGTGACATTTTATGTTATTTTCTGCTAAAAGGCAGGATCAATTCCTCTTGTGGTGTGTCTGCATCCTGTGACTATCCTGTTTGAAGCAGGAAGGAGAAGAAATCCACTCATCAGTGCTGCAAATTCAGCTTTTTCTTTTTAAATATCAAACTTGAGCTCAAAGTTCAACCTCATCTTGAGGCACATTTTACTGTGTAAATCCTAGTGTCTCTTTACAGTTACTGTTACTCTTCTCTCTATTTTTCTGAGATCATGTTTCGTCTCCAGAGTTGTTTTGACCTCCGGAATGTTTGAGCATCTGTGGGGATCTGATCTGGACTCGACTCTTGACTCTGTTTCTGGTGTTTCCATCAAGGCTGAGTGGAACATTTCAACATCTGTATCTCAGACGTCCACAAGTGCTGCAATATAATCCATCTGCTGCTAATCACACTTTTTTTTTTTTTTTTTTTTGGACATCAGCAACCTTGATACATTGACATAACTTAATTAATGGAGTCCTTATGTGGACAGGGAGCTGGTTTCCATGGCAATCAGTCCTGTAACGATGAGAGTCCCATTGCAATCTCCTCCTTTGGCTTACAGTTAGAACCTGACTGCACTGGTAGGCCTATATCTGTCTTTGTACTGTTAATGTTCAAGGTTTCTATAAAGTGTTGCTAAGTATGGAAGTTAATTTATATATATATATATATATATATATATATATATATATATATATATATATATATATATATATATATATATATATATATATAAATTCCCTTCTCACCCTCCACGGGTGGTCTTTCTCAACCTCTGAGCTCGGGTCCTCTACCAGAGGCCTGGGAGCTTGAGGGTTCTGCGTAGTATCTTGGCTGTGCCGAGAACTGCGCATTTCTGGACTGAGATGTCTGATGTTGTTCCTGGGATCTGTTTTAGCCACTGCTCCAGTTTGGGGGTGACTGCCCCGAGGGCCCCGATGACCACAGGCACCACTGTGGTCTTCACCTTCCAGGCCTTCTCCAGTTCCTCTCTGAGGCCCTGGTATTTCTCCAGTTTCTCGTGTTCCTTTTTCCTGATGTTGCAATCGCTTGGTATTGCTACATCCACCACAACGGCTTTCCTCTGTTGTTTATCCACCACCACGATGTCCGGTTGGTTTGCCATTACCATTTTGTCTGTCTGGATCTGGAAGTCCCACAGGATCTTAGCTCGGTCATTCTCCACCACCTTTGGGGGTGTGCCCCACTTTGATCTCAGGGCTTCCAGTCCATATCCTGCACAGGTGTTTCTGTACACTATGCCCGCCACTTGGTTATGACGTTCCATGTACGCTTTCCCTGCCAGCATCTTGCACCCTGCTGTTATGTGTTGGACTGTCTCAGGGGCCTCCTTGCACAATCTACACCTTGGATCTTGTCTGGTGTGGTAGATCTGAGCCTCTATTGCTCTGGTGTTTAGGGCCTGTTCCTGTGCAGCCAGGATGAGTGCCTCTGTGCTGTCCTTGAGTCCAGCTTTTTCCAGCCATTGGTAGGATTTCCTGATATCAGCCACTTCAGTTATTTGTTGGTGGTACATCCCATGTAGGGGCTTATCCTCCCATGATGGTTCCTCCAGCACCTCATCCTCTGGTCCCCATTGTTTGAGACATTCGCTGAGCACATCGTCGGTTGAGGCTTTGACCTTAATGTATTTATGGATCTTGGATGTTTCATCCTGGACAGTGGCTCTCACACTCGCTAGTCCTCTGCCTCCGTCCTTACGGCTCGTGTATAGTCTCAGGATGCTGGATTTAGGGTGGAACCCTCCATGCATGGTTAGTAGTTTCCGAGTTTTAACATCCATGGTCTTTATCTCTTCCTTTGGCCAGCTTATTATTCCTGCAGGGTATCTGATTACTGGCAAGGCATAGCTGTTTATCGCACGGATCTTGTTCTTGCCATTGAGCTGGCTTCTCAGGACTTGCCTTACTCATTTTATATATAGTGTTGCTTAGCATGTAAATTGTTTGACTTTACAGTAGGGATGCACGATATATCGGCAACTATATCAGCATCCGTTGATGCTAGTCATTTTTTAACATATCAGTATCAGGCCGATATTAATGACCGACATTTATTTTTATCTGGTTGCCATTTGTGTTTCAGGAGTATTAATGTCAGATATCGATATCAGTGCATCCCTATTTTTACAGACTTTATTTCTTCTCGCAATATAGTTAACAGTTAAAATTCATATTTTAAAAAATATGAAGGGCTTTTTACATGGATATATATCTATTGGTACATTTCAGTAAATTAGAATATAATTTAAAAGTCTCTTTTTCAATAATTATTTTTTAAAATGAGTCATATATTACATACATTTATTTCCCACAGAGATATATTTTAAGTGTTTATTTCTGTTTATTCTTATTATGTCGCTTCCAGCTGATGAAGGCTATTATTATTTGTATTACATAAGTAGAAAAAAATGATTTTACATACAGAAATGTGATTATATGACGTTATGGTCTATGCAATAATGGGGAAGATGGCTGACTGACAGATGTCCCTCATATAGTCATTGACATCCTTCACAAAGAGGGTAAGCCAGGAAAATCGCTGCTAAAGAAGCTGGTTGTATCCAGGTCTGTTTGCAGAAAGTTGAGTGGAAGGAAAAACGTGGTACTAATTGAGTTAACATAGCCTTGAAAGGATTGTGATCCAATGTCATTGTGAGGAAAGACACCAGATCCAATGCAGATGAGCTGAAGGCCACCATTAAAGCAGTCTACTGAACACCTCAGCAGGACCACAGGCATACAGAAATAATTTTGTTCCTTTCATTAGCTGTAAGCTATTATCGTCACAAGAGATTCACAAGATTCAAAAGAGGGCCATTTCACAGCTTTTTTTTGCCTTTAGACCCTTTTGGATCAGGGCTTCAAACTAGACCAATGGATCTTAAATTGTTTCCAGTTTAGAGGCTCAATAAACCACTGGCACTGGTTGTTGTACAAACAACTGTGATTTAAAGAATCTGTGTTGAACGTTGGATAATCCGGGTCAGAGATGACGAGTCTTTATATTACAGATTTTGAAATGGAGTAGAGCTAAGTCAGTACAAATCAGGGAAATAACCCTTTACATGCCAGATCAGAAGCTAACATTACCATTAAGTTGTTTCATAATTTTATGAAACGCACAATTAATTCAACCTAAGACATTTTGGGACTGGAATTTTAAAATGGAAATATTTTTGAAACCCTCCATGTGTTTGTGTTAATTTACCTTACGAAATAATATCTGCACCAACACACTTTTTTTCAGATGGAGGAGGCAATTATGACATCGTGAACAATGCTGTGATTTCCACTCCTGGGGTGCAAAGCAACAAAACCCAAAATGTGTCTTTAAAGCAAAGCTGGGAGATGAACTACCAAGAGGCAGCCATATACCTGCAGGTATCACTAACGGGTTCATGTTGCCTTACACAAGGGTTTATACACACACTCTCACATGATCAGTTAACTGTTTTATTACAGCTGTGCCAAATATAACCTGCTGATGAATAAACCTTGGACTACAGGAAGTAATGAGTGTTTGCTGACTAAATGAAACTGCAGTAGCTCAAATATTTAATAATTAAGAAGCTTTCCATCTAGAATTTTTAGTCAATAAATGATAATTCTAATAAAAAAAAAATTATTATTTTTTTTTTTTTGGTCAAACTTTGCTGTATCCTGTCAGGTAGGGATGTTTTACCATCTATGTTTTGAATTGATCTCATAGGAAGGAGAGAACAATGACAAGTTCTTCAGTCACCCTCGAAACCCAAAAGCACTGGCGGCATACCTGTTTGCCCACAATCACCTGTTCTACCTGATGGAGCTGGTGACAGGTCTGCTGCTGCTGATGCTGTCGCTGTGCGAAGCTCCCGCCGTCCCCTCACTGCGCCTGGATGTCTACGTACGTTTTTAACTGACTTTGGACTTCCTTTAAAGTTCATCGTCTCAACTCCAGCTCAACCAGATAACCCTCAAAAATAACAGCCTCTGATTATACATACAATAAGTTAACAAAACAGGCCTGATAGATTATTCATATCCTTGGTACTGCAATATATTTTGCCACTTTTTTTGTTTCTAGATTTCATGTGATGGACCAACACAAAGCACAGCATAATTGTGAAGTAGAAGAAAATGGATAGGTGGTTTCCAAATTTTTTTGCAATTAAAATTTGAAAACTGGAATATATTTTTCTTCTGACCCTTTACTCTGAAACCTCCAAATAAAATCAAGTGCTATTAATTGCCTTTAGAAGTGACCCAACTATTAAATTACACACATGTGGACTCTGTTTATTTCTCAGTATAATTCCAGCTGTTCTGTTTCTGGCCTCAGAGGTTTGTTAGAGAACCTTAGTGAACAAACAGCATCGTGAAGACCAAGAATACAATGTTCCACCCGTTAAACATCTCAGGAAGACCTGTTCAAGTTATCATCTGAAAATAGAAAAGGGCTAGCACAACTGCAAACCAACAAAGACATGACCTTCCACCTAAACTGACCGACTGGGCAAGGGACGAATTAATCATGGAAGCAGCCAAGGTTGTAACTCTGGAGGAGCCTGAGAGAGCCTGAACATCAAGCCAGAGCTACAGTGTTTAAAGCAAATTTATGAGTTAGATTGGCCCAGTCAAAGTACAGACCTAAATCCAATTGAGATTTGGAAACTTGATGTTCACAGACTGAGCTTCAGCTATTTTGCAAAGAAGAGTGCGCAAAAGTTTTTTAGTCTATAAACGTGCAAAGCTGGTAGAGACAAACAAAAGACCTGCAGCTTCATACTGCAATGTTGTTACTTATTTTTAGTTATATATAGAAATCAGCTTCATTATATTCACACCATCTGTTAGAGCCAGTTGCCTGTACATGCTGTTGTATGTGACTCCTCTGCAGGTTCATGCCACTCTGGAGCTGCTGGCGTTGCTTCTGGTGGGATTTGAGCTCTGCATGAAACTTCGCTGGTTAGGCTTCCACACGTTCATACGGCACAAGAGGACCATGGTGAAGGTACCCTGACATCTTCTATGTCATATCATGTTTTCTTTGTCTGCAAGCTTTATCCATGTATAGCTGTTTAGCGTTTGGTTACACCATTGTGTTTGTTTTGTTTCTCCTTCCTGTTGCAGACGTGTGTGCTGCTGCTGCAGTTTGTGGAGGCCATCGTGGTTCTGATCAGACAGACGTCTCACATGCGAGTGACCCGAGCTCTCAGACCCATATTCCTGGTGGACTGCAGATACTGCGGTGCTGTGCGCAGGTGGATGATTATTGAAACACACACACACACACACACACACACACACACACACACACACACACACAGGTCAAGGTTAGTGCCACAAAGTAGCTGCTACAGTACAGATAAGTGTGCACACTAAAAAAGATTTTAATTAAAAGTGCTTTTTAAATTCATATGTTTACTTCTGGTCAAATACCTACTGACAAAGTAACTTTTCATCCAATCAGAAACTTACGTCAGATCTTCCAGTCTCTCCCATCTTTCATTGACATTCTCCTGCTCCTGCTTTTCTTCATGGTCATATTTGCCATTTTGGGTAAGAATTGGTTTTGATTTTAATTCATATAAATGCTACTGTGTAAATGGAGTTAATAATAATGATATGCTTTAAATCTCCTCCAGGTTTCTGCCTCTTCTCTACAAACACAGCTGACCCGGTATGTCAACTCATCGGTTTGCCTGGCTGTAGTTTAGAATTGTAATACCTGTTGGAGACTTGCTTTTTCTCTTGTTGTGCAACATCTGTCTGTTCACTCACATTCTGCCCTCTCACCACAGTACTTCAACTCTTTGGAGAACAGCCTGATCAGCCTGTTTGTGTTACTAACCACAGCAAAGTAAGCAGAAATAATATTAAATATACGATGCCCAGTCAGTATTTTGTAGACCTTCTACAGTCACACTTTCCGATTATTTTTACGCTGTTTTTGAATATAGTCAGTGTGACTGAGCTTCTCTCTCTTGCAGTTTTCCTGATGTGATGATGCCAGCGTACTCTAAGAACCGCTGGTCCTGCGTATTCTTCATTGTTTACCTCTCCATAGAGCTCTATTTCATCATGAACCTGGTGCAAAGATGTTCACTGTCCTTTAAAACAGACCTGACTTCCATTAACAGCAATACATTGTATTTAAATTTTATGATTGAACACAAAGTGAAAGAAGCATAATACATAATTTAAATTTTTTGTTACAATTGAAATCTGAAAATGAGCTTTTGTATTCAGTCTCCTTTACTCTGACAAAAAAATTTAATTCAGTGGATTCAAGTTTCTCATCCATTCTGTAAAACTGGATGAAAAACTTTGCTGTGGCAACCTGCAAGAAATAAAGTTCTGTTTTGTTAATTTTATTAAAATTATATGTTGCCGCGAAACATTTTGTAACTCTAATCCCCAATACTTGCAGTGCATTGCAAAACTATTCACAACCCTTGGAGCTTTTACGCATTTTGTCATGTTAAACCTGCAAACATAAATGTAGCTTACTGGGACTTTTCTCTGAAAGACTGACACAAAATAGTGCATAATTGTGAAATAAAAATCTGAAAAGTTTGGTATGCATTTATATTCAACCCCCCCCCCCTTATATTCAATCCCTTGGTTAAAGTCCAGATATGCAAAGCTGGTAGAGACATATCCAAATGCTGGTGCAATTACAGCCACAGGTAGTTCTGAAGGCAATGGGATGTGCTGAATTTCACATTTAATTTGTGGTATTAGAGTAAAGAGGGCGAAAGAAAATTGAAAATTATATCATTCTCAGTTTACTATTATGCACTACATGTGCATCGGTGACATAAAATCCCAATAAAATACATTGAAGTCTGTGGTTTCAGTTTGACAAAATGCAAACAGGAAAGGGTATAAATACTTCTTGCCAGGCTATTTAAACCTCTTAAATCGGATTTCTTTTCATATTCCCCCTCCAGCTTCTCGCTGTCGTGTTTGATACATTTAATGATGTGGAGAAGATGAAGTTTAAATCTCTTTTGCTTCACAAACGCTCTGCTATTGACCACGCCTTCCAGCTGCTGGTTAGCCGACAGGTATGCAGGCTGTTTTTTGGTACAAAGAATTTGTTTCGCCTTGCTTTCTAAGGCCCTGGGAAGTTTCTGCTAACATTTAACTGTGTTGCTGTTTGTCTTTTCCCTCCAGAGGCCGATGGGCGTGTCTCTGAAACAGTTTGATGGTTTGATGCGTTTTTACAGGCCTCGAATGTCTGTGAGAGACCGCTTCCTCACATTTAAAGCTCTGAACACATCAGGGGCTCCTATGCTTAGGTATGGTCTGGCAGGTTTTTTGATATAAAATGTTATACTTTGAAGAGCACTGGTTTGTTATTGGTAAATATAATGGAGTCTTTTTTTTGTTTGTTTGTTTTTGGGGGTTTTTGTTGCAGCCTACAAGACTTTTATAGGTTTTATGAGGTCATTGGCCTAAAATGGAAGGTAATTATTTTTGTATGTTTTGATTTCTAGTGAGAACCATTTTTATTTCATGTTGCTCTGGCTGACTGTGATGAGCTTGTTATGTAAACGTATTGTTTTTCAGCCGCGACGGAACAGAGAACACTGGTTTGACGATCTTCCGCACACAGCCTTCCTCATTTTCAAGGGTAAGTTCTCCATTTTTTGCTGTTTATAGGAATAATGAAATCGATGCCATGATTCGTCATATAGTGGCTTACTCATACACCTTGGAAGGAAAAGGATGCATTTTTATTTTGCAAATAAAAATCTGCGAAAATTGGCTTACATTTGTATTCTGCTCCCTTGACCCAATACTTTTTTTTAGAACCACACTCACCTCTACCAGCTTTGCACATCTAGGACTGAACATTCTTCTTTGCAAAATTGACTCAGCCTCAGTCAGATTGGATGGAGGGCTTATGAGAACACAAATTTTAAAATCCTGCCTCTGATTCTCCTTTGGATTTAGATCTAGACTTTGACTGGACTATCTTAATGTGCAGTGTTAGTTTTCCTCCACTTCTTGCATGTAGTCCAGAAACTTCAATTTTGGTCTCATTTGACCAGAGCACCTTCTTCCACGTTTGCTGTGTCCCCTCCATGGCTTTTAGCATCCTCAAAGGGGACGTTTTGTGACTTTCTTCCTGATGCTCTTCCCACCAGACAAGTGGAGTAATAAGTGGATAATAGTTGCTCAGTTTGACAGAGTCTCCCACCTGAGCTGTGGATCTCTGCAGCTCCTACAGAGTTAGTTACTTCTTAGTTGCTTCTTGAATTAATGCTCTTCTTCCCCAGCCTGTTGGTTTACATGGGTGGCTTTATCTTCAAAGGTTTGTAGTTGGGCCATAAACTATGCAGTTTAAGGTCATAGATCAGTTCTCTGTGAGATGTTTACAGTTTGGGATATTAATTAATAACCTATATATCATTTTATAATCTTCTGCAAAACATAAACCCTGACCTCTCAGTTATGGTGTTGTTTGTCAGGGTTAGAGTGGGATTTTATTCACTAATTAAGTGATTTCTGGAAGCAATATTTAGGGGTATGAGAGTAAGAGGGGTAAACTTAAACTTATACCACACTTCTTAGATTTTTATTTATTCATTTTTAAAATTTTATTTATTTACTTAACTAAAATACACTGCTTTTGTTTTCTGTCACATTTTGTGGTTTTAATGTGAAATAGCTCAAAGGTTTAAATCCTTTTGCGAGACACTGTGTATAAGAGCTGTTTTCCTGTTTAGGCATCCACCTGGTGGTGAAGTCCAAGGCCTTCCAGTATGCCATGTGTAAGTATCATCATCATCCCAGTTCTCCCAGCTTCCCCCTGTTCAAACACTCCCTCTGAAACCTTTGTGTTAATGCAGATGTGGTGGTGGCCATTAATGGTGTGTGGATCCTTGTGGAGACGTTCAGGATGAACAGTAAGACCTCTCAAGTAAACACACAGACACATCATATAAAAACATATCCAACACTGTTCTGACCTCCTGCCTTCCTCTGGTCCTAAAGGTGGATACTCTTGGTCTGAATTTGTTCCCTTGAGTTACATTGTTTTCCTGACAAGTGAGTAGAAAACTTCTGCTTTCTATATTTAAAAACTGCACATGATTGGATGACGATGATTGGAGCTGGCACTAATATCTCCTGTGATCCATCCTGGTTTTAGTTTATGGTGTGGAAGTTCTGCTGAAAATAGCAGGTTTGGGGCCGTTGGCGTATTTCAGCTCCGGCTGGAATCTGTGAGTGAAACCCTGTCTGCAAAAATCAAGCAGGAAAACTATACATTTAACTTGCAAAGTTTATAAAGAGTTATAGTAACCATCCTGTTTCTGTATTTCTGTTTTTCTCTGTCCAGGTTTGACTTCTCTGTGACGGTGTTTGCCTTCTTGGGGCTGATTGCTCTGGCCTTCAACATGGAGCCGTTCTACTTTATTGTAGTTCTCAGACCATTCCAGTTGCTCCGGTTTGTTTTCCTTTGTTTTAAAATCAGACCATATGTTTACAGTTTACTTTATTTAAATCTAGTTTTGGTTTTCAACTCAAATTTCCACACTCCTGTTCTTCCAGGCTATTCAAGATAAAGCAGCGGTACCGCAATGTGTTGGACACCATGTTTGAGCTCTTCCCCAGGATGGCCAGTCTGGGACTGACTTTAATCATCTTTTATTACTCCTTCGCTATTGTGGGTATGGAGTTCTTTGCAGATGTAGTTTTCCCAAACTGCTGCAAGTGAGTATTACTGTTCCTGTCTATGGAAATGTAAACTTGAATTGGTAAATAAGTATTAAAACGTTCCTTATATTCTGTTTTTATTATTATTTTAGCACCAGCACAGTGGCAGATTCCTACAGACAGATCAACAAAACGTACGGCAACAAAACTGTGTTGGATGAAGGCTACTATTATCTCAACAATTTTAATGACATCCTCAGCAGCTTTGGTATTTCCTTCTATTATATTTACGTTTCTGTACTGTCCAGAAGTCATCAAATTATCCCTAATTTGCAGTGGGAGCCTGACTGAAGCTCCTTTTTAAAGTTTTCTTTTTCTTTTTTTTTTTTTTTTTTTTTTTTTTTTTTTTGAGGAGTGGGCATTTGCTATTTTGTTTTTTCATTTGTTTTTTATTTACTGCACTTGATCTTTTTGTAGTTCTATTTCATCCCTACTGACCACCAGAGGGTGGTGTTGAAAGCACTGAATGTTTCCTTCACGCATGCGTCGTTCAAGTCGTAACGCCAACACAGTCATGCCTCAGGCACGTTGGATGCCTCAGAACCTACATATCCTGACATCATCCTCGGCTCTGGTCATCATTGATTCTCTTGTGCAGTTCGTTTTGCATACCTCCAGCCTTTTGGATTTTGGATCATTTCACCGTGGTCGGATGCTTGATTGCCTGTTGGCTGGAGTAGCGATGCATCGCCCTCCTATGGTGTGTGACAGGTTGATCTTTGTTGAAGGTAATTTTGCTGTTTGTTGGTGATGATGGTGTTTGCGCCTCCTCTCCCAACTCACGGCTTCTGTCTACTGTGTTTATGGTACACACTGTAGTCAGTATTGGAGTGGGTCAGGTGACTGATCCATGCAGGATATCATGCATATGGCTTTGAGGCAGCTTCAGTTGGATGTCCTGCCAGGGAAGGAGTCTGCTCCCGGAATTGCCTTTAGGCGCTCCTTCTCCCTTTTCTGTCCCTCCTTCAGAGGAGTACCTGTATGCTTGTTGGTGGGACCAAAGAGCATTTTCACATCTCTCCACAGATGGTTGGATGTTGGCGGCTATGCATGAGTTGGTCAAGGCAGGGCGGTTGAACCTGCTGTCACCGTGCTCATTGTGTCACCAGATGAAGTTCTGGGTTGTGATGTTCAGTGCCCATGGGCTCAATGACGTGTTACAGATGACCTCTGCAGCACTTCGGGGCTTTGCACTGATGACCACAGAGCTTGGGCGTGTAATGCCTTTTTCTAGTTCAGGCTCGTGACAGGTGTAGGTTGACTGAAACATGTTATAGGACCCTCCTTAGTGTTCCTGTAGTGCTGGAGGGGTTTGGCTGCCCTGGAAGCGCTGGGGTATGCCCCCTCCTCAGTGTCTATTGGCCCCAGTGTTCAGCTGCCACCTTGGGGTTGTGATCGTCTGGTGTTTTCTATCCTTGTGCTGTACAGTGGGGACCTCCATGGTCAGTCTTGCCACCCATCTAGGTAGGCCTGGGTCCTGGCCTTTGCCTGTTGTAGCAGAACATCACTGCTTTCTGGATTCCCCTTCCAGGAGGGCTCACCCATCTGTTCGAAGGGTGAACAACATACTTCAGTTGGTCCATCAATTCAGGCTGGGCAGGCAGTTTCCTTACATCGCCTTCCTACAGCTGCTAGGCAAACTGATATCGGTCACTTGGATTGTGCCCTTAGGTCTGCTATCACTGCGCCCTTTGCGGAAGTGGCTCAACAGCACCCCAATCCTCAACGTCTCCAGCTGTGGGTGTGGCTACTGGAAGGCTTGGGGTGCAGCTGACTGGGTCTTTGGATCCTGTCAGGGCTTGGCCACCCCTATGAAAACTTTCTGGGGTTGCCACTGGCAAGCAGACCTCAAGTGGTTCTCATGTAAGACTGCTTTTTGTTGGCTATTGTCTCAGCTAAGAGGGTTGGCGAGCTACATGCTCTTTCTGTCGGCCCTTCATGTCTCAGATGGGGTCTGGTGTTACTTTGGTGGCCGAACACTGCATTTGTTCCTACAGTGTTACCCTGTTGTCATTGTAACCAGCCATTGAGCTTGGCAAGGTTACATCAGGAGTGGCCAGGGATAGGTCCGAGTTATTGTGCCCAGTAAGGGCGCTGGAGGGATACATTGTGAGTGTAAGACGCTCAGACCAGCTGCTATTGTGTTATGGATGGCCGAGATTAGGTTGTTCTCTTTCCAAGCAGCGTCTCTCGCATTGGATTGTGGATGTCATCTGCCGTGCCTACAATGCAGGGTGTTGCTCCCTGCCAGTCGGCATGAAGGCACACTCTACCAGGAGCATCTCCGCTTCCTGATCAGCTATGAGAGGGGTTCCGCAGGAAATGAGATGTGCTGCTGCGTTATGGGCTTCCCCAAGCACATTCACCAGATTTTACAATGTCAATGTGGCCACCCCTTATCTTTTGGGCCAGGGTCATCCTCTGGGCCTTCTCAGTGAGGTATGTGCTCAAGATTCTTTGTGACGTCGCTGGTCTTAGTTGTTCAGTGCTTTCACCACCGCCCTCTGGTGGTCCGTAAGGTTGAAATAAAACTAGTTACATACATACAGCTTTTGTTTTATGTTTTATCTTTTGATATGTTTCACGAACAGAAACAAATAATTTTTTTGCACATCTTTAGTTACAGTCGTACTTTTAGTCAACTCTAGTTATGAGGAGACAGAAAACTGGCTCGTCCATTGAGCTAGGTGCCTTTTCTAAGCTTAAGAGTTAAAATGTTTAGCAAATAAGCAATTATCTGAAAATACAAAATATAAGGAAATTCATAAAAAGCTCTGGTTTAAAAAAATGTATAAAGCATTAAAAAACTGTAATAAAGCCTGTCCCGTTGAAGGTACTTATGAACAAAATAAATGGTTCGTTATGCCCATACATTTAATTTAAAAAAACAAAACAAACAAAAAAGCTAATATTGGAAAGATGCTTTCATACAGAGTATTTTGAGGGAAATAGTTGTCCGGTGTGTAAATTGGACTTTTTTTTTTTTAATTTTTAACCATTTTCCCATTTCGCCTGCAGTGACTCTGTTTGAACTGACTGTGGTCAACAACTGGTACATCACCATGGTAAGGTTCAGTCATTAATTAGTTGTTGCCCAGAAGTCTCTGCCCTGCAGTTTTACTGCTGACCTGTAGGTATCGCTGTTTGACCGCTGCTACATTTTCTCTCTCTCACAGGAAGGAGTGACTTCTATGACAACCCACTGGAGCCGTCTGTACTTCATGACTTTTTACATTGTTACCATGGTGAGCGGAGTTTCTATTCTTTGATATCTGCTCGGCATATTTTTCTTTAGGGTTGATGGTTTGAATGTGACCATGATTTCTATTTCCTTCTCTTTTTGAGGTTGTGATGACCATCATTGTGGCTTTCATCCTGGATGCTTTTGTGTTCCGCATGAACTACAGCCGCAAGAACCGGGATCCAGTGGATAATCCAGAGGGTGCGTTTGAACTGTCGTGTAGCATTCAGACAGTAGCCTTGTACATGTTTAAATGTAAATGCATACAGGATTTAAGGTTTTCTTTATTTTCCCCCCTAATCTTTTACACTACTATTACTGTTAGTAAGCAGGGGTCAGTTTAATGTGTATGATTGTGCTGTAGATGAAAATGGGATAGTGTTTGAAGTGGAGGTGAGGAGAGATGAAGTTTTGGCCACCCTCGAGTTGTACAAACAGACATCCCTGACGCTGTCTTCGCTCAGCTCGCTGGCTGCAGTCCTCCAAGCTATGGACAAGAGTGAGGTAAGAACATGAGCTCTTAACATTTCTTCCTCTGCATCTCAAGGAAACCATAATGATCTGTCTTCGTCCTCCTCCTTCATGTACAGCAAACTTCTCTGGTTTATTTGGGGCGCAGATCAAGAACAAAGAGTGACCTTAGTATGAAAATGTACGAGGAGGAGATACAGGTAAGAAGCTGAAGTTGTGCTGTATACAGTGTCTTATAAAAGTACCTATTAAAATTGTCCAAAGATTTTAAAACCGCATAGTTCAGTGTGTGTTGTTGGGATTTGATGTAACAGACCAACACAAAGAAATAAATTGTGAGGTGGAAGGAAAATGATCTGCAACCAAATGGCTTCAGAAGTCACCTAAATGGCACATACTGTCCACCTGTGTTTAATTTATCTCGGTATAAATCCAGCTGTTCTGTGAAGCCCTCAGAGGTTTGTTAGAAAACATTAGTGAACAAACAGCATCATGAAGACCCAGATACACAGCTGACGGGGTCAGGGAGAAAGTTGTGGAGAAGTTTAGAGCAGGGTTAGGTTAGAAGACCAGTTCAATCCAGCATCTGTAAATGGAAAGAGTGTGGCACAACTACAAACTTACTAAGACCTCACCATCCACTTAAACTGAGAAGCAAGGAGAGAATTATTTACAGAAGTAGCCAAGAACCCCATGGAAGCTCTGGAGGAGCTGCAGAGATCCACAGCTCAAGTTGGATAACCTGTCAACAGGTCTACTATTCACTGTGCTCCACCAACCACGCCTTTATAGCAGAGTAGCAAGAAGAAATTCACAAAAGGTCTAGTTTAAAGCTTGCTTACAAGTAAGGCTGCACAAAATATTGTCACTGCAATATCAGTCTGTGCACGATTCATACTGCAAATGACTATTTTTAGTTCGATAATTGTTGCTAATATATTCAAAGTGTTGTGAGCTAGAATTTTTTTTATGCTAAAGTAATATTCAGCCAGTTGGACAGGGTCCCATGGCAGCAGATGCTCACACCGGACACAAATTATATTGGGAAAAAGGCCAAAGGTTACACAGTGGTGAAAGCATAGATGAGAGAGGAAAGGAGAAAATAGGCATATATCACAACTGATAGTCATCACAATATTTACCAATGTTATTGCCATTGCAGGATTTTCTTATAATGTGCAGCTCAAGCTACAAGCCTTGGATGGGACATAGCAAATGTGGAAGAGGGTGCTCTGGTCAAGAGACAAAAAGTGTAACTTTTGGCAGACATGTAAAGCATATGTGAGACAAAACTAACATTGAACACGCCATCCCCATAGTTAAGCATGGTGTTGGCTGCATTATTCTGGGGGGTATGCTTTTCTTCAGCAGGGACAGGGAAGATGAGTGGAGCTAAATAACAGGGCAATCCTCAGAGAAAACCTGCTAGATGCTGCAAAAGATGAGACTGGTGTGGAGGGTCACCTTCAAGCAGGACTGAGACCCTAAACATAACGCCAGAACTACAGTAAAATGGTTTAGATCAAAGCACACTCATGTATCGAGGTGGCCCAGTCAAACTGCAGACCTAAATCTGATCAAGAATCAGAGGTAAAGCTTGATTATTGATCTTCAGATGCTCTCCAGTCTGACGGAGATCGAGGGTATTGGGATGGGCAACAATTTCAGTCTCTAGAAGTTCAAAACTGATGGAGACAAACCAAAAAAATACTTGCAGCTGTAATGTAGCAGAAAATGTTACTACAAAGTCAAGTTGCTGAATATATGCTAATGCTACACTTTTTAGATTATTCCTGAAAAATGTCTAAAACGATATATTCTTCCTCCACATCAGAATTCTGCACTACTTTGTTCAATCACATAAAATCTCAATAAAGTACATTTTTGACAAGATGTGTAAAGGTTTAAGTGGGGTAAATACTTTTACAAAGCGCTGTATTATGATAGTAGCTGTTCTTGGAACTTTTCTCACTGATCTGTTCTGTCTCTCTTCATCAGGAGTGGTATGCAGAGTATTCAAGGGAATGTTTGCTTCAAGGAGATGAAAACCTAAACCTGGATCAGAACAGTCCCGTCGCCGACCCGGCTCCCTTCCAAGAACATCAGCTGAACTCACAATGTGAACATCACTGCATTAACTAAAAAAAAAAAAAAGTCGCAAGATGTACATACACATCATTTCAGAGGAAAGCCCAGCACCTCTCGTTGCCCAAGACTCACCACAATACCCATTAGGGGGGAATAAAGATCCTGAGTCTCTTGAACTGAAGTTGGTGAGATGAAATGATGCTGTCCTCTTCCTGGAGCCAGATGGAAGTGTTCAGACAATTTGATGGACCCATAAGCAAGCTATCAGCATTTCTTTGTGTATTTATCATGACCCAAGGTTTTATGTACTCAATATAAATTAAACCTAATGCCTTAGTTTAACAGTTTCTCTGACCAGTATTAACACACAGTACTTATACTAGATACTTTGAACAAGAGAACACTAAACACTCCTCAAAGGCCAATCCAGCCGCTTATCATGTAAAGGGTTTCTCCTTACTGTCTCCGCAGACTCAAAGTATTTTATATAAGCTCTCATTCTGTAATGTATTTGAAAGTAACAGCAGATTTGAATAAACTATTCAAATAATGAAGTGCATCAGTGCATTGTTTCTGTATTATTATAATGGCACTTTAGAAATCAGAAAATGACAAACCAGAACTACTCCTGAGAACCCAGAAAAGCAGCTTTGTTTAAATTCACAAAGAAGTTGATTGACAGAGCATTTGAAATATTTTCAATTATTACCTTTGTACAAGAATAGCTGGATCTCAAAATATCACAGCTCCAGGAGACGGAAAGGAGAACAAAAAAAAAAGGCACAGTGTGATTGGTTTTAGTCCGCCCTGAGCACTCATAGGAGTCTTTTGCCACTTGGTTTCACAGTCTAAACACAGGAGAACCTGTGATGAACAAGTAAATGCAACAAAGTACATTACTGCTTTACGCAAGATTAATACAAGCAGGAGACGACAGCACTGGTCTGTGCCCTCTGTTTCAGACTGGTGTAACCTCAGGTGTGTATCTTCCCAAACTCTGTGAGAAGCGCAATGGTAAGAAATATGCAGTAGAAGACGAGGAGAAAAATGCCATAGGACCGACCCAAGTAGAACTGGCTGAGTGGAACGATGAGAAAAGACAGGACCAAGGACAAACCCAGAGATCCTGCAAGAATCCACGTCAACAAGCCCGCCGACTCAAACTGAGGAGAAAAATATGAGAATTAGCTTCACACAGGCAAAATGGTGTATTCTCTAGGTATTAAAGGAGAGAATTACCTGCACAAAAGAGTGTGTGTTATACATCTGCACCAGACATCCCAACCCTACTCCAAACAGCATGTCTGAAATACAGTCAAGGTCCAATCTTTTTTTTTTTTTTTTTTTTTTTTTTTTTTTTTTTTTTTGTAAATGAATGCATTTAAAACATGTATGATGTAATTCAGAGTAAACTATTCCAATATTTTATCAAGAAACAGAAAATGACTTATCAGTGATAAAGGTAGGCTTTGATGTTCAATAAGACAGACAATAGATGGGGTCTATCAGGCAGCACATGGGGCCACCATTATTTACACCAGCAGTGTGAATTTTGATATTTGAAACATATTTACACTCAAACACTTCTGAAAATGGGTTTTGTTCTTCAGTATATTGCTAGTTGAGTTTATCTGTGGCCCATGATGACCCACACTGCTTGTGTGTTTAGTTTATGGGATAATTTAGAAATAAATCTCATTAGTTCTTACTATTTTTATTTGTTCTCTCAGCTTGTATTAGAACTGATGCTATGACTGGATTTTTGTCCATATTTGCCCAGAACTTAATGTTTCATCTTTGTTCAAATATTCAATATTCTTTAAACATATTTTAAAAGTATTAAATAATATACTTTCCCACTCCAACACATGAATCACTTCAACAGCAACTTTGCCAATTTTTCAAATTAAGAGTTTCAAACCAATAGTTTTCCTGCAAAAAAACCCAAAAGAGCACATTTCTTTATTTTCAGTTCATGACTGCTCTTTGTTTTAATGTTTTTTTTTAAAAGGGAAATTTTAGTGACACGTTACACTTTTAATTTCTGTTCTCATCTTAAATTATGTCCCCCATCTCTTTCTGAAAACAATTTCTTCAATGCTTGCTACAAAGATCTGTACGTCTCCAAGTGGACATAAAAATAAAGGATACTGAAAATGATGCCTCCAAAGCACGCAGCTATGGCCATGCGTGGGTAGCCCTGCCGAGCGATGGTGATGTCAGAGAAACAGTCTGAAACAGAGAAATGAATCACGTGTTACATGGTTAAATGTGAATTAAATTTTCTTGTGTGATCAGACTTGGACTGTCAGACGTCACCTCCGATACTGTTGCCCCAGGCCAGAAGCGTCAGGCCCAGCACAGTGTTGCTGAGACTCAACACCACACCGAGCATGTGCAGAAGACTGACCACCTCTGAGGCTGCAGCGCTGATCAGTACCGCGCTCACCACAAAGCCCAAAAGTGCAAAAACCTGGAGGAACAGAGAGATTATAGACTCTGAAGAAGCTGCTCTATATTAGTATTTATCCTGAATCTGTTTAATGCAACAGGCCAACATAAATGTAATAATAAAACATATATTTTAAAGCAGAAGGTAAATAACATGGTTTTCACCCTTATTAACAGATTTAAACTGGGAAAGCATGTGCATTTGTATTTAATCCCCTTTACTGTGATATCCTTAAATAAAATTCAGTGCAACAATTGCCTTGAAAAGTCAGCTTTAGTTAACAAGTGGAGTCCCCCTGTATGTAATTCAATCTCAGTATAGATCCAGCTTTTCTGTGAAGGTCTCAGAGGTTTGTTAGAGAACAAACAGCCTCAGGTGCAGGTGTGGATTCTCAGTCATCCCGGACATGACAATCCAAAGATCTTAAGTTGAAGGCAACTGGACTTCTTCTATAGTTTCATGAAGACAACAGGCAGGTCAGAGATAAAGTTATAGTGAACTTTAAAATGGGGTTAGGCTACAAACATCATCCCAAGCTTTGAACATCTCACAAAGCATGGTTCAATCCATCATCTGGAAATGGAGAGAGTATGACACAACTGCACACCAACATGGTTAGGAGACCATAAACTAGGGAGGCAGCTAGGAGGCCAATAACAACTCTTGAGTTGCAGAAAAGCATAGCTCAGGAGGGAGATTTTGTACTGGTCGTGCTCTCCACAAATCTGGTCTTTAAGGAAGAGTGGCAAAAAGAAAGTCACAGGAAGTAAAATTTGCTACAAACCATGTAAAAGACACAGAAAACATGGCCTACAAACAAAACGCTGTGGTGGAGAAATAACACTGCAGATCACCATCACCACTGTGAAACAAGGTGGAGGCAGCATCATGCTGTGGGGTTGCTTCTCTTCCACAGGAACAGGAAAAATGGTCAGAGGTAATGAAAAGACGGATCGGGCTACAGGCCTGTACAGACTGCTAGATCAGAGGAAAAAGTTCAATCGGCTCAGGACATTTCATACTGTACAAGAATTCATTTTATTAATTTAGCACCGATTCACAGCAAATGTCATCCTGAGGCACAAAAGAGATCCAGTTTATGTACAGAAATATATAGCCAATTCAATCCAATGTACAGACAAATTTAAAGACAATTACATACATTACAATTCAATTCTAGTTACAAAGCAATGCAGCTAAATGCAGTGCCAATTGGGGAAAAATAAACTTCCAATCTAAGAATGGTGGCATCGAGTCACTGGCTTGCAAACTTTACTTTCTCCTGAGCGAGCATGTAGTAGAAACACACAGCTGACTACAATGAATCGTGAATTTTGCAACAATCCCTCAAACTGAGAGCAAAAGTCCTGGGAAGTCCAAATAGGTCTCTCTCACTGCAGCCTTTGTTAGTGCAGACACCCCACAACAACAAAAAAGTTCTGGTCAGAAAAACTGTCAACAACTAACTGCAAGAACTGCCAAGCTAGGCCTTAAATAACAGTAAAAATGTAATTTTTCTCTTGAAAAGTATTTATTGGCATTTAATATAAGACAATACTGAAAAAAAAATCTGTTGGAGGCTGCAAAAGACTCTAGACTTGGGGCGGTGGGGGTGTTCACCTTTCTGCAGGACCACCCGAAACATAAAGCTACAGCGAAATGGTTTAGATCCAAACATATTCATGTTTAAAATGTCCCAGTTCAACTCCGGAGGAGTACAGAGCATGTGTCAGGACTGGAAAAATTATGATGACTGAAGCATACTATCCAATCTGACTTGATCTGAGCTATTATGCAAACATAAATGTTCAACATTTTAGCCTCTAGATGTGCAAACCTAGTAGACATACCCCAAAAGGACTGCAGCTATAATTGTGGTGAACACTTGTTCTACAAGTTAATAGAAATACACACCAGACTTTCCAGATTATCATTTGTCAAAAGGTTTAAACATTTTATAGTTATGCACCACTTTGCCAAATAACATTTAAACGAAATGCACTCGAGTTTGTTGTTGTAACCTCAAAAAAAAAAAAAAAAAGGGTCACGACTACTTTTGCAAGGCACTTTACTTAATCAAATGAAGAATACACATACTTCGCAAAAACTTACAAAAAGCTGCATGTCAATAAAATGACCTACCCAAAACTAAACAGGATATTACTGGACTTTTTGCTTCAATGTTTAAAGTCCAGATGAGGGGAATCAGACTGATTTACTTTTTTTCCTTCCTGTTTCACACAATTAAAATTTGATCTAGTCCTGATTTGGATCAACAAAAACACTTACAGGGTGATATTTGGGAGGACGGTCATTGGTGGTAGTGCAGAAAACTATAGCAGCCAAAAACATTCCCAACAGGAGAGTCAGCAGCCAGATAGGAAATTCTCCCTGGATCATGACGTCTCCATCTAGAAGTCAAAATAACCAAAACAACTCAATATTTAGGCTACATAATTCTTTCTAATGATAACTTCAGCGCGTTGTCATCAGTTTATTGCGTGAGGTGACGTGCTTACATGCTCCAGACTGGAAGACGAGAACGCACAGCAGAGGAGCAGTGATCAGATGGAGGGAGTTTAACGGTCTCCTCCAGTTTCTGTCTTCTTTATCCGGGTCAACCACAGGGACACAGAGCAGAAGCAGCACCTCCAGAGGAGTCTTACGGCCAGATGACAGAAGCATCGGGTTACAACAGGGGATTTAAATTGAGTTCTTCCTATTGCTCTGTTCATCTGATTTATACAAACCTTTACTACTTTAAGGACTCTCCAGGTCCATGATTTCCTCCTCCACTTCCTGTTATCCACCGGATTCAAAGAGCTCAGCAGGATTTCACTTGTTGACTCAGAATAAGGCAGAAGTGCTCTGTACTCAGACTCTGCAGCAGCACAAACACCTCTGATTGTATGATGTGGATCACGCAGGAAATGATCAATTGAGCTGATGCTTTCTTACCGTATTCCTGCTGGATTGTCCCGCCTCTCAGGCCAGGAACGTCGTCGTCATCAGAGGAATCCGATGAGTTAAGCTCTGCTTCAAAGAGAAACACTCATCAGTAAAAAAAAAAAAAACAAAAACAAACAAAAAAAAAAAAACAGAAGAAAAAAATGCATGTAGACCATGTCACTGTAAAGGTCTAACCTGGAATATGTGGAACATCTTGGACACCATTTGTAGCTGAATTTTTTTGCCGATTGTAGATGTATGAACTGAAGATTACGGTCAGAACATAAACCACATAGAGAAACAGATATCCTGGAAACCAAAGAGAGAAAAAAAGAGCCCCGGTCATACCTGTTGAACATTAACACAGTGGCATAAATTTTGCATATGAGAGGATGATAAGCAATATGGGTGAGGTCACCTTTGGCCAGTTTGTACTTCTGCAGTTTTGATCATTTTGGACCCAAAAATTCAGCTTTAAAAAAAAGAGGTGTTCACCACAGGACAACAGATAATTTTAAAAGTCATGTTCTATAATGTATTCCCAGTTTGGTGCACAGATATGTTTTTATTCCAATACATAAAATACCTATAAATAATACCAGCAAGAGGTCACCCATAGTTACTTTGGTCTGATCAGGGGTCAGAGTCGAGTTGTCCAAACAGATATCAGAAACACATTCGGGTGAAATATGGCATAATATAAAATATCTAGAAAATATACAATTAAAACTTATTTCACATTTGATCTGAGCATTTTAAAATTATTTGTATCAATAATTTATTACAAGTAATACAATAAATAAATAAGAAAACAGGTTTTTTTTTTTTTTTTTAAATAAGCTGAATTATTATACAAATATTTTACAATTATACTAACTTTACTCTAACTTGCTTTAGGCATTTTTTGTTGTGCAACACTAAATACCTGAAAATATGCTAGATATTTAAGCAACAGCTTTGTATAAATAAATTAAAAAAATAAAACATGATTTCAAGCACTACATGCTCAGTTTGTGTCTAAGAGGCTAATTGTTTTCAGGTTTTCACCACCAAAGTGTGTGTTTGAAACCATAAGGCTGGCGTAAAAAGCATGGCTGGGTGAAAAGCACTCAAATATTGGTTTTATCTGTCTGTTTTGCTCCCTTGATCTGAAAAAAAGAAACCACTGGACCCCCCCCAACAGTGCAAAGAGATTATTAAGATATAAGGTAATTTCTTTAATCAAGTCTAATTTGGGTCTAAATGCTTTTTGGAATGGACCTAAACACGCAACAAATGGTTTTCTTCTTGTAACATATTGATCGTGTCAGTGGCTCTACTAACTGCAAATTCCTAACTTGTGCTGTAACTTTAGACCGATCCTTGAATAGTCTGATAACTAAACAAACCAGACAGTCAGGTAAAGTACTAAGAGCAGATTGAGAGGCCAAAGAAGAAGCTCCTACTGGAGGTTCTGTTATCAATCTTAAAAGTGACACATTGAATGGACGTTATTAAGATGCATCTAAGTAAATTAGAATATCAACAAAAACAGATGTTATTCTATACAAAGTGATATTTCTATTGTTTTTTTTTTTTAATTGTGACTAATAGATTCAAAAAACCCACATTACAGTTTCTCTGAAAATTAGAATATTACATAATACCAATTTAAAAATAGTTCAGAAATGTTAGCCTATTGAAATGTATGTCCATGTACTGTACAAGTACATTTCAAAAAATTAAAATATTGCATGAAAGCGCAATATTTCTTGCCGGTAATCTTAGAAAGTGAAACTCATATATGACATGGAATCATTACACAGAATGATATATTCCAAGCTTTTGTTTCTTGTAATTTTGATGATTATAGCTTCCAGATAATGAAAACCCCAAATTTAGTGTCTCAGATAATTAGAATACTGTGGAAAAAGTCATTATTAGAAACTCATGGTGTCACAACCTAATCAGCTAATTAACTCAAAACATCTGCAAAGGTTTCCTGAGACTTTAAACGGTCTCTCACTCTGGGTCAGTGGGCTACACAATCATGGGGAGGACCGCTGACTAGACAGATGTCCAGAAGACGGTCATCGACACGCTCCAAAAATCACTGCTGAAGAAGTGGTTGTTCAGAGTTCTGTATCCAAGCATATTAATAGAAAATTGAGTGGAAGAAAGAAGTGCAATAGAAAAAGGTGCACCAGCAACAGGAAGAACTGCAGCCTTGAGAGGACTGTCAAGTGAAATCCATTCCAGAATAGTCATCACACAGAAAAATACTAAACATGGGCTACAAATGTTCCCATGTCAAGCCACACTTGAACCAGAACCAGAGGCGTCTTACCTGGGCTAAGGAGAAAAGGAACTGGACTGTACTGCACAATGGTCCAGAGTCCTGTTTTTAGATTAAATTCAATTTTGCATTTCATTTGGAAATCAAGGTCCCAGGGTCTGGAGGAAGAGTGGAGAGGCACAGAATTGCTTGAAGTCCAGAGTGAAGTTTCCACAGTCAGTGATGGTTTGGGGTGCCGTGTCATCTGCTGGTGTTGGTCCACTGTGTTTTCTGAAGTCAATACAGCCATCTACCAGGAAATATTAGGACACTTCATGCTTCTCTCTGCTAACAAGCTGTATGGAGATGCTAATTTTAATTTCCAGCATGACTTGGCACCTGCTTACACTGCCAAAAGGTACCAAAACCTAGCTCAATGACCCTGGTGTTCCTGTTGTTGATTGACCAGCAAACTGCCCTGACCTTTAACCCCATAGAAAATCTATGTGATATTGTCAAGAGTGAGATGAGAGACACCAGACCCAACAAGGTAGATGACCTGAAGGCAGCTATCAAAGCAATTAGGGCTTCCATCACACCTTTGCAGTGCCACAGGCTGATCACCTCTATGCCACGGTGCATTGATGCAGTAATTAATGGAAGAGGAGCCCAACCAAGTACTGCATGCATAGTAATGTTCATACTTTTCAGAAGCCTGACATCTGTGCTGAAAACATATGTTTTTGATTGATTGTGATATTCTAATTTTATGAGACACTGAATTTTGGGTTCTCTTTACCTATATTATTTTTTCCAGTTTTAATGATAATGCATTAAAACTGCAAAAAAATAAAAGCTCAAAATATTTTACTCTATGAAGCTCTATAAAATCACCACTTCACTTTCTGAGATGACTGGAAAGAAATATTGCACTTTTAAGCAATATACAACTTTTTTCCAATGTACCTGTACAGATTATGCACTCATAATCTGTACAGGTACATACTTGGTTGGGGCTCCTTTAGCATACACTACTGCATCACTGCGGTGCTGAGGTGCAATGGATGCCCATTTTGGTCTGGTGTCTTTTATCTTCTTCTTGACAAAACACAATACAATTATTACAGGGCTTGGGCAAGTCAGATTTGCTGGCCAATCAAGTACAATGAGAGGTACCATGGTAATTAAAACAGGTGTTGGTGCTTTTGGCCATGTGGGCAGTAACAAATTCCTCCTGTAAAAAGAAATCAGCACCTCCATCAAACTTGTCTGACACTTTTTCCTTCCACTCAACTTTCCATTAATATGCTTGGATACAGCAACCAGTTTCTTTAGCAATGACCTTTTGTAGCTTACCCTCCTTGTCAATCTGTTTATCAACTCAGTAGTCTTCCCATAACTGCATTGGCCATAGCATAACATTTCTGTATTAAGAGCCCTTTTTAATATTTTGGTCTAATATAATGTCCCAATCTTCTGAGAAACATCATTTTAACTTACTGAGATGCACCTATCCACTCAAACACTCCCCGCAAACTGTTTGTTAGTGATTACCCAGTGTTTCTTCCAGGGTTATGGTGCCTCTGTAGAGGATGTCAAAGGTCCAAAACACTGCAACCATGTAGAAGATAACATCACGCAGAAATGGACGGGAAGCCACGTCAAAAGGTTTGACCAGTGCAACACTTCCTGCAACTACTGTGGTAACAAATATGCCAGCTCCTGCAAGGACACACAGGTTTTATCCTTTAAATACTTTTGCTCATTGAGCTTTGTGTTTGTGAGAGAAAAAAACTCCTCCAAATACCAAACAAGGCTCCGACAGCCAGCCCAGCAGTGTGTGGATGGGACATCGCTGCCATGGCACTGAAGATGTCTGGAGCTCCATTACCCAAAGCCAGGAACGTCACACCCTCAGCACACATTGCAGTCAAAGAAACGATTTGCCACCAAGTACAGGCTGATTACTGGTATTAAGATCTACCAAGGTGTTAAAAAACGTCACTTTAAGAGCAACAAAAATGTTCTACTAAATAATTCCTCTGTTTTAAAGTCATATAAATGAGATTTCTGCAGCAGGATGGAGTAACGCAATGTTGCTCTTTCCATGTGTTGCTGTTCCCTGCTGGTCAGCTGGCAAGAAAGTCAAATTTGACTGTTTTAAAATATTTTTATTATCCAAAAACACAAAAAGTCTTGGTGAGGAAACTAGCAGCACTCCTGCTATAAATCTTTTTGACTGAGTCATCAATCTAAGACGAGTACATCTATAAAGCAGCTGACTGCAGGCTAGTTACTGGAGCAGATAGCCTGACCAGTTCATATCAACTTTTGTGATCTCAGTGTAAAAGAGCAGAATTGCAAAAAAGAGTTAATATTCTGAGCAATAAGAGCATTAATGTGAAAACTACTAACAAGTTCAGCTATTCAGATGTTTATTCTGCAGGTTTGCTTATTTTGTGTATAAAAACAAATTAACAAATAAATGTTACATAATTATATTATTAACTGAATTATTATGTTAGATTACTTTAGCAGCACCAGGAATAATTGCTGCTTTTTTTAAGTAGAAGCAGTTATATCATGGTTTTATCAATTTTTCTATGGTTCAAGGTTGAAGATATTTCATACTGGCCCATGTCTAATATAAACGCACACAAAAAAACATGATCTATCTACATTTATGGAAGTCAGAAAAGAAAACCAAAAACTTGTTGCACGCCCTTAAAGGAAGTGGAGAAAGGATACAGCCACATTGTGAGAGAGGTGAAGAGTGGAGGAGATGGCTGACAGGTTGGGACAAAAACTGGGGAGGGAAAAATAAAAAAATGCATTTATAAATATATATTTTTTCAAATCTTTAACATTTGGCTGAACAGCAGGGTGGTGTTTCAACAGGTAAGAACAAAAGCAGAAGTAACTTTGCTTTCTTTCACAAATTTAAACACACATCTCAACAGTGAACGCGCTCTAGTCATGGGACTCATGTGACCATAAAGCTGACAGGGCTAAGAGCATAAGTGTGTGTGGAGTCAGTTCACATGCCCTTTCACTATCTGGAACTGTGAACACACAGAGGAACACGCTGCTCCTGGCACTGTGAGAAATACTTACAACTTTGAAGCAGCAAGTCCAAGAATGAGAAACAAGATGAGCAGCCATACAACCTGCAGGGACACAGTGAAGACAAACTGGAGCTAATGACTGTTTATACTCAAGTTAATCAAACGCAAACAGGAAAGTGGTTACTGTTCCCCCTTTTTAACACAAATAACCTTCTCAAAAGAACTATTTTCTGATTAGATTTTGCCAGCACAATTATCACTTATTCTGTTTTTCATCTGAGACGCTTTGATTATTTCATTTCTTTGAGGAACTGAAGATGTTTTGGAATCCCGGTGAAATTACATGATTTAGCAAACAGTGAAACTAAAGCTTTATGTCAGATAACTGAACAGTGCCACTTCTTCCACAGCTCAGTCAACTTCCTCATGATCTGCTGCTGAGCTGTATATATTCCTGTTGTTTTATGACTCTGTTTCACGTGCAACTACACAAACACGCACGGGCGTATGTGCACAGGTCTTACACAGAGGGTAATAGTGAGAGGAGTGAGGTTGGGAGGCAGCAAGCAGAAAGCCAGTCTCAGGTAGTTGATGAAGCCATCCGCCATGGTGCAGTCTGGCGTCCTCGTCACGAACGCGCATCGCTCTGCAGCGCTGTAGTTCATCACATGGTCGCACTGCACAAATAAACAACTTGCTTAACATGTAGTTAAAAGCACTGGTGTCAAGAAGATTTTATCTACTAGTGTAACAAACTCATGCAGCTCAATATGACAATATGATCACCCCTTAAAACCAATAACTGTTTTATTCCTCCCCTTGGGGCTGTGGGAAAACAACTTTGATTTGAATGATTTTTAAGTCGTGTTACACTGTACTTAGTTTTTCATTTATGGGTTAATCAGATCAGTCAGATATAGTTAAGATCAGCAGGGTTTCATAAGATAGAAAAAATTCTTAGAGGAGTGTAGAACATCTATATATTCAATTACCTTTTACAAAATCAGAAACCTCAAGTATAACATGTGTATTGATCTTAAACTAATAAACATTATATTGTGTGTGTATTAAGCCTTTGTAATCAAATCTGCTGTCTAACTCTGTAACAGGTGGGGTCAGCGAGGGGTCAAGGAGAGCGCCGTGTGGCTTCAGGAGTCAGTTTGAGGCTGCTGAGGAGGATAGGGAGGACAGCTTAGTGGAATGCATCAGAATACTGATAAACTCGGTCCCACGTCCTTGGGTTGAATAGTTTGTACAAAACAACACCTGCATTGTTCCTGGGAAGAACATCGTCAGGCAGGAAAGCGTCCCCCTCCTGATGGCTAACGTCAGGAGGTCCCAGACAGTAAAGAACCACCTGGACATAGCGAGGTATAAATGTATGTGAGCTACAACCGTTAGTCAGATCACTGGGGTGAGACGGCCTTTTGTCCTGTCCACACGGTGCCCTCCGAAGACGCGTCTTCATATTTTTCTAAAAGGTGATTAATGATTCTTTCTTGTGGTAATCAATAATCATGTTGGGATGTTGGTGTGATTTCACGCTTCTGTTTGAATGAATAAATTGCTGGATGATTTTGAAGTTGAACAGTGACTGTGTCCTGGTTTTCACTTTTACACCCGGTATCCACGGGCCCGGGGACACGAGAGGGGACAAATGAGCAACAGGTGCGAATTCTCTGTCTCAACAGGGCCAAGAGCTGCCATTAAGTGTTTGTGAAAACTGGCAATAAGTTTTTATTACATCACTTAGGAGGAATTTTTGCCCACTCTTTTTTGCATAATTGTTTTAATTCAGCAACACTGGAAGGTTTTTGAGGATGAACAACCTGTTTAAGGTCAGGCCACAGCGTCTTAACTGGTCTTGGACAAGGCCACTCCAAAATCTTCTCTTTTTTTTAACTTCTCAAAGATGCTGTTGTGCTTTGGATCATTGTCCTCCTGCTGCATTACCCAATTTATGAACAGACATTCTCCTCCAGGGTTTACAACTAAGGAAGACATTTCATGGTTCCATCAATTATGGCAAGTCTGCCAAGTCTTGAAGTAGTAACCCAGTCCTTAGACCATCACACTTCCACCACCATGTTTGACTGTGGGTATTTATAAAAGTTATCCACTTGTTGAAACTAACTTTAAAGAATAATTCCTTAAGAGTATAAATTGTTTGACCTTTAGAAAATGTTTCTAAAGGTTCCAGTAAGGTTAGTGTTTGCTGAGTGAAAGTCTACTGTATCACTTTGAACAACACATTTACCATATATTAATACTGAATTTGGTTATTTGATTTTTTATTTTCATGTGAACATTTACCAATATCATTGGGGGCCTGCCCTGTGCAGGCCCCTCCTTCAGCACTAAATATACTTTAGAACAGAATAAGGGTTTCATCAAGCTCTATCAGTATCTTAAGGAATATATATTTTCAATGCAGAATAATCCAGCTAAGGTTTGATCAGTCTAGGTATTTTAGATTTTTGAAGGAATGCAGTTAAGATGCTTAAAAAAAACTGTGAAATAGCCCTTTAATTTGAAGTAACTGGAGGCTGCTGATTGGGTACCAACTTCAGCACCATGAGCCATTAAAGCAAAGTCTTCATCCAGTGCTTAGGAGGGGGATCTGTCTGTATCTGAGGGACATGATAAGTGGCCGTGCCACGTACCAGAAATCGGTTTGAACATGTCTGACTAAACAGATGAAGAACTTCCCTCATACCTGTCGCCTCACAACAATCATGTAACAACTGAGGAACAGCTGCAGGTATTTGTTTTGTCAGTTTATTTCCCTTTATAAAATTAGTGATCAGATCTCACCCACCTCGTCGCTGTTGCTTTCAGACATCACGGCTAAAATGGTCGGTCTGGCTAATCCAACACCAGGCTGGGTGCTGAGGTTCCCGGAGCCCGAGGCGAGCAGGTGGCCACTGGGTGACAAGGCCAGCAGCGCAGGCAGGAAACCACGGACAGACATCGGGACCCACTTTTTATCCTGGAATCACGTCCATGCTGCTGCTGGATTAACAGTACTCTGCCCTCGGCTGCCTTAATTAAACCAGAGAGCTACCAGAACAAAACTAAAGATGCCAACGTTGTTGTTGTTGTTGTTGTTGTTTATCTGCCTGGAGCCTTCCTCCACCGAGGTGACGCTGGACTGCTTGTGAACACAGCGTCCAGATTCGGTGAACATTAGTGGACCTCCCTCTGAAACTCCGCCCTATGTTTCTAAAGAAGACCCATGATGCGTTCAATGACTCCTCGAAAACGCCACTCAATAATCCAACTCAACACTGTGTGGAAGGTCATTTCCGCCCATTGAATAGAAAAATTAAAGAAATTGTGACTTTTAAAGTAATAATGTTAGGAAGCGGTCATATTTTCAACTCTTAAATTAATAATGAAGTCATAATTATGACTATAAATCTCATAATTCTGAATAATTCAGAATTATACCTTTACATTTCAAAATAATGAATTTGAACATCATGATTGGACTTTGACAGTCTAAGTTATAATTTTAAATTTCAAAATTCTGAACTTTGAAATTACTCTAAAACTCATAATTATGACTCACTGAGCTGGCCTAGATACCATATTACGTTTAAGATTTTAGTTGAGCTATGTATCATTAAAAAAAATACATTAAAATAATTTGAAGTAAAAATGTACTGAAAACAGCTAAATTATTGCTATAGCTATGATCTCATTGAAGTTCTTCTATGTAACACCTATTATTGTATTAATGACGAATACAGTTATAAAATCATAACAGAAATCTTTCCAGATTGGCATCTTTGCAATTTTGTCTAAATATATTTCCAAATTGAAAACATTGAATTAAAAAAAGAAAATAGCTCAACAAAAGATCTGCTTATTTTACATTTCAGTAGGCTAATACTAATACTCATTTCTTATTTTAAAAAATAATATTTAAAGCAATAAATGCACTAAAGAAAAAAGTTAAAATACTTTCTTTTTTGTTGTAGTACCACTGGCTGCATGTTGTCCAGCTGGGAGGTGAACCTCCACCTAAGTCTTTTGCTGCTTATAACAGGTTTTCTTCCAGGATTGCCCCATATTACTGCTCCATTTATCTTCCTAGCAGCTTCATAACGCTATTTGTTCACCACAAACCTCTGAGGCCTTTACTGAGTATCTGTTTTTTTTTATTGAAATTAAATTGCACACAGTTTCAGTGTTTGCCAGTTATGTGACAGCTGACGGGAATTTGTTGACCTGGATTTTATTTAGGGTTAACAGAGTAAAGTGGCCTAACTAAAAATTCACACAACTTCATAGGTTTTTTTTAAATTGTAAAATATTTTTAAAACTATATATCACTTTCCCACCATGTTACATTTATGCACCAGTTTTTGTTATTTTATAAAATCTCTAAAAACAAAGCATTAAAGTTTGTGTTGGTAAAGGGATAAATGTGAATATTTTTGAAAGTGACTGTGTTTGAGATTAGATTAAGTTACATATTTTCACTAAATACACATAAAAAAACTAAAAAGAAACAGAAAAAATACTTTCAGTGTTGAGTTTTTTTAGAAAATTCTTTTAATTGTTTATTCAAAAAATAAAGTTGTGCATCTTTAGTGATCGTTGTTAATATGCTTGGTGTTCATCCTCTAATAGAATTTATTATGACAGAACAAATAAATAGAAAACAGATCGTATTATTATTATCATTATTATATATTATCAATAAGCACAACCTTTTTTTCATACCAGGATTAAGAAAAATGCCTCATGCATTTGCATCAGTCAGGGTTCTTCTTCTATTGCATGTGTTGTCAAAGTTTTGCCTTTTTAACAACTGTTAATAGAGAAGGACCATGGAAGAAAAACTATGAGTACTTAAATAATGTGATCTAAAAGGTCAGTATCCAAGAAACGCAAAGAGAAACAGAAATGTATCTTATCCAGAAAATCGTTCTTTTTGAGCATATTGAAGGCGAGATTTTCTTTATTAATAGTAATAATACGCAAGCAGCATCAGTTCAGACCATAAATTCATCAGGATCTGAAGCTTGTTCAGTCTTAAATCAGGTCATCATAAACCAGCGCAGCATCCAAGGATGCACTGCTGGAATCATAGCAGCCTCTCTTCTGTTTAGATGCCACCAGACACAGCTCCTGTTCACACCATCTGATAAAGCAAAATAAAAACATGCTGAATGAATATGTAATCTGTGCTTAACTTTTCTAAGATGTTTAATCATCCTGTTTTGTTTTTGTCTTTTTCTTACCTGAGAGCTGCATAGGTGTCATGCGGGGAGGCATCTTTCCAGCATGCATGGTCAATGAGAAGAACACCTGTTAACACACAGAGTTAAGGAAGATCACTTTAAAACATGGGATAAAGCTGCAAAGATGTCTAAGGCAGGATGTGGTTATAAGACAATATGCCAAAATTTTGACATCAAAGTAATACTGAAAATCACCATGATCAAAGCATACTGAAATGTTACAATGGCCTTGCCAAAGACCAGAACCCAATCCAATTGAGAAATTTCAAATTCAATTCAAAAATACTTTATTTAGTCCAAAGGGAAATTAAATGTTGATGTAACTCATTTAGTCAAGGAGTTATTATAGATGGTGATGGCTGTCGGCAGGAAAGATCTCCTGTAGCGGTCCGTTTTACAACCAATCTGAAGAAGTCTTTGACTGAAGAGACTGTTTTCCAATGAAGAGGATGTTCAGGGTTGTCCATTTGAGCTATTTTTTAAAAAGGAATGTGTATAAGCCTATATTTCAGTCTGTCGATGAGCAAAATTGGTTGAGACATACCCAAAGGACTTGTGGTAGAAAGGTGATTCTATAAAATATCGACTCAGGGGACTGAATACAAATGTACAACAAAGTTTTCTGCTTTTTATTTGCAAAAACATTTGAAAATCATGTCAGTTTTCTTCCAATTCACTATTATACACTACTTAGTATTGATTTTTCACAGAAAACATCTGAATACATTTAAATTTGTGGTTATGATGTGTTTTACAAAATGTGAAAAATACAAGTGGCGTGAATACGTTTGCATGGAACTGTAACTGTTGCATACCTACAATCAAAAGAGCCTGTGAAGCACCTACCTGCATAAATACGAGCCAGGCTGTATGCCAGATCTCTGGCTGCCAGTTCCAGGTAACCTGATGATCTGGAAGATGCTATCTGAACAAAATGCTCCAGTTCAGACAGAGCACCACCGACTGCTTTCACAGCTGGGGCCAGTGAGGAAACACCCGAGGCACCTGCAAGCAGTGACTGCAAGAAAATAATTACAGCTCTTATTCCTGCTTCCAGTAGCTGAATTTGCCCAACAGGTTCTGCTTCCCACTCCATACCTTAACATGTGCAGTGTAAGCATGCAGAACCATTCCTGAACTACGAGCCACGCAGCGCAGCACATCCAGGGACAGAACATTTGTTGTTCCTTCCCATATACTCAACACCTGTAAGAGAAACAACATGAGCTTCAAAAATCATGAAAAGGCAGGAAAAAGTTGTTGGAGGAAACGCCACCTGTGCATCACGGAGTATTCCAGGCATCCCGGTATCTTCGATGTATCCCTGTCCACCGAAGCTTTCCAGACCCTCAGACACAACAGCAACAGCCTAAAAGAAACACATTACAGTCAGATACTCTGAATACCCAGAGCAAAAAGTAGTTTTACATTTGCAAAAGCAGCTCACCTGCTTCCCAGTGTACAGTTTAACCACAGGGGTGAGCAGACGAAGGAGGTGCACATCGAGCTGGCTGGCCAGGCCACTCTCCTCTCGACCCAACAGACGACACACATCCATCACAAGAAGAAAAGCTGCCCGCGTCTCCACCTGTCCAAACCAGGTAGAAGTTTCAGTTTGGCCAGTTGAACTGTGCTCTGTAAAAGTGTTCACACACTTTACACTTTTTAACATTTTGTCACTTTACAACATCGGTGTTTTACTGGAATTTAAAGTGAAACATTCCATAGCAAACAGGCTTTAATCCCAGCAGGACAGAAAGCCTTCTCTTTCAACAGCACAACTATCCTGAACATAGAGTCCATATATTGGAATGGTTTAGATCAGGGGTCAGCAACCTTTACAATCCAAAGAACCATTTCTGCCTTGTGTCTTGCTAAAATGAATTTTGTCCATAGCCACCGAGTTAAACTGCTGTTTCAAAAATCCCAATTTGATCTACTTACCAAAGATTGTTTGTTCTCGGATTAAAGCAAGAAACAGCTAGCAATTCTATTTTTATATTTTAGAATGAAGAAAAAAATCCAATTTTTGCAAAGAGACTAAATGCCTTTTCTTGAATTTTATATTTATGGAAAATAAAAAAAGCAAAAGATGTTAATTTCACCACTAGTTTAGTTCTGTTGTAGAAACATTATGCAGAAATTACCTAAAACAGAAAAAACTGTCGAAACACGGCATTTTCGTTCGCTTTATATTTAAAAAACATGCCTCAGTTTGTTAAAGTGTTGGCCAAATTTATTAAGAGACACAATGGAGGCCATTAAGAGCCATATGCAGCTCTGGAGCTGCAGCTTTGCAGACCTCTGGTTTAGATCAAAGCATATTAATGTTTTAGAATGGCCCAGTCAAAGTCCAGACCTAAATCCTATTGAACATTAGCCAGTCTTGAAAATTGTAAATCTGCAGAGAGAAACAGTTCTACAAAGTTTAGATTCAAGGGGCTGTGTAACGCCACTCCGGTTCTTCTTGTTTCTTTTGTACCATCTTTAGAAAAAGGTCCAGTAACAGGCATTTGAAATGCGAGCAAGACCAGAGAATATTATTTAAAAAGAAATGTTCATTGAAAAACAAAATTAACATGGTAAAACTCAGTCAAAAAACTGTGTTGCTTCCAACATATCTGACTCCTCAACTAGCTTATGCATGAACAAAAAATATATAAGTTACAGCATACAGGCAGCCCAAAATACTAAAAGGTGCAATAGAAATTCACATTTTTATATTCTGTGCTTCTAACATAAGTGTTTGTAAATTTACCTGAAATTTTAATTTTAACAAGAAAACATTTTCTTTTCTCTTTTTAACTACCAGTGTACTCGCCACTAATTGGCTCTTACAGGCTGAATACATATACAAGCCAAACTGTTCAGATTTTTATATCTAAAAAAAAAACCTGAGAACCATGTATCATCTTCCTTCCAGGTAACAATGTGTGTTGGTCTGTCACATAAAATTAAAATAAAATACATTGCAGTTTGTGGTTTTAAAGTGACAAAATCTGAAAAAGTTCAAGGGGTTTGAGTATTTTTGCAAGGCACTGTATACCGCTTTTGCTCCCTTACCTCCATCCTTGCAAGGGTCTGCATATGCAGTGGGTGGTCTTTAAGAAGCTTTCCAAAGGCAGTGCGGCGAGTGGCATAGTCACGCGCCAACTGGAGCACTCTGTGAGCAGATACATCATTTAATCAGCTTACTGAGGAGAGGCCTCCACAGAATCAAAGCAGGATTCAGGGGAAGTATTATGAGGTGGGGTCCTGCCTTCTCATTGCAGCGGCTGCAGAGACGCTGTTGTGAATCCTGGTTATTGTCAGCATGTTTGCTATGGAGGCCACGCCTCTACCTTCCTCTGAAAGCTAGTGATAGACGAACAATATCTGGATCAGACAGCAGCAAAGCAGCTCTACAACATGAGGCACTGTATTACAAAATAAAGACTGTTAGAATGGAGCAGAATCTGTGTTTACTGTTGTATAGCATTTACAATTAGCCATAAAGCATACAGTTTTTTTTTTTCTCTTGCTGCAAGGCAACAGAGCTACTAACTGCGCCACTGTGCGGTCCTTGTTGTTGTTTTAAAGGTAAAATGACATGAGACAGAATTCTGATAGAAATATGAATAAAGTGTGTATCAACCTGGAATACTTTAGTAAAGTTACATTTTTAAAAACATATAAAGAGAAATAGGCAAACTGCAGGTGTTTACTGCAGATCATACAAAAGCCGACTGACTGTGACATCTGCACAGTTTCTGTGGATAGAGAAATCGCCACTGACATGGATATGAATAATTTCATATATTTCAGATAAAGTGTTGACAGCCTTTCGTTTAGCCCCCTTGTGGTCAATAACACTGTTTTCTAGCAGCCGCTATTGAACATATTTATCAGTAAATTCTCCAAATTGTACAGCAATTGCATAAACTACGTACGCTATCCTGTATTTATTTTTACAGCTATTTATCTGTATTAAAAGGAAACTGATGCTGCACATGTCACTGACTCTGTATGCAGGCAGGCCATCCAGCAGAAGTTCAGCAGTCGGCATCTGTCGTGTCCCCAGCTTATCCTTCAGTCTCTGAACTTCAATGCCCCTCAGTCTGCCTTCCTCATCTCGTCTCACCTCTGCGTAAAAAAGAGACAACCCCCTGCTGCCCTGCTGACAGAGACAGTTAGAAATGGTACGTTCACTGACTGCAGGATGTGTCGGAGAAAGCGGAGTGGAGTTGGTGGAAATCAGCAGTACCGGTGTTGTTGATCCCGATCTGTCCTGAACTCTTGCCAAGGTGAGAGTCATGTCTGCGTCTGTGGCCGACGTGAACCACTTGAAGCCGTATAGTCTATAGGAGCCATCTGTTTGGGGAATGGCCACCGTCTCCGTGCCGGTCCCTGAAGACAAAGAAAAAGCTCAGATAAGTAAGCAAACAAGTTTTTTTGTTTTGCTTTTCAAAACCTCAGTGGGACAGCGTTCCAGATTCCTGGCACTATTAAATAAGTAAATATTCAAATATGTTTTTCTGTTTTTAAACATACAGTTGGACCTAAGTGATTTATTAATACATAGGAGTCATTCTCCTAAGTTTGAATTTCATGAGTCATTACACCTCTTTGTTGCAGCCAGTGCCCCCTGTTGTCCATCTGTAGAATGAAGGCAAAACTGATTGTTGATAAGATAAATGCTTCTCTACTGACCCACATCAGATCCTCCCTGTCTCTCAGTCATCCACTGTCCAGACGTCCAGAAACGCTCAGGCTGACGGCTGGTCAAGCGACCATGTGCTTCTTCCACTGGTGGTGAAACACCTACAGACTTCACATACACAGACAGACAATCTCTGACAGATCTTAGCTGCCAAACACACAGCATGACTAAAAGTATGCGTGACAACTCTGATTTTCTTCTGACTAACAAATTGAAACCTTGTATATTTTTTTTAATACACTGAACAAAATTTTTCTTTGATGCAAGAAATTTTCTTCAAACTCTAAAAGCTGCTGCAACTTATAGTTTGAGAGCACGTTGTAGGTTGCTGTGGAAGGAGTGCTGTGTTGTTGCATTTCAGGCAATAAAATGTATATTTTCTTATTTAAAAAAGGGATTGAATTATTTGTTTATTTGCATCTTTTGATGTATTTCTAATATTGTATAAAAAAGTATTAAATGACAAATCTGCAGAATATGCCATTTTTTTATCCGATTAATCGATTCTTCGGGGAGGGATAGGGATATTATCGTCAGAATAATCGATAGATTAATTGATAACTAAAATATTCATTAGTTGCAGCCCAAGTGTAAATACAAAGGGGGAAAATAAATCTTTTTTAACATTAAGCAGCCTTGCCGACACACAGCTACCTCTGCATAAGTGATTAAGCAACAATTTGGAGCATTCACCTAATGACAAAGAGCGATGTAATAATATTTATACTCAGACCTCTAAAACGTTTTCACATTTTGTCATATTACAACCACAAACTTCCGAGATCTTATTAGGATTTTAGAACAGAAATAGAAATATCCTTTAGTGTCCCACTGTGGAGAAATTCAGGTATCACAGCAGCAAGTTAAGGTAAGTGGGAGCATGCATAGTCACACAAAGGTAATAAAATCTAAAAATAAGAATAAAAGACTGTACAGAAAGGATAAATTGAAAACAGGAAAAAATAAAACTGTCCAGTTATTAAAGATAGCACACTCTGATTAAAAGAAATATGCAGCTGAGTAGGATCATTTAAAGACAGAAAAATATTTAAAAAAAATGTTCATGTTCTTCTATGTGCATGAAACACAAGACTATTTACAGGAAGTAAAAAAATTGTACAAACAACATGGATGTGCAAATTTTATACATACATAATTGTGAAGTAAAAAAAGGAAAATGATAAATGGTTTTCAAAGGTTTTTTGTAGGTAAATCTTAAAAGTGTGGTGTGCATTTGTATTCAGCCTCCATAAATCATTACTTTGTAGTACCGCTTTTCTCTGCAGTTACAACTGCAAGCCCTGAGGAAAATATACAGCAGCTTAACAAATCAGATTTTTTTTTTACCCATTCTTTGCAAAATATGTGGACAGCAAGATTCAATCTCAATCAAAGCTCAATTAGATTTAGCTCTAGACTTTTACTAGGCCATTCTAACCAAGTCTCAAGTCTTGCAGCCTCAAACAGGTTTTTTAACCCTGCATTTAGCTCCATCAATCTTTACATCAACTCTGACCAGCATCCCTGTTGCTGCTGAAGAAAAACATCCCCATAACATGATGCTGCCACGGAGCATTATGGTTGGAAAATATGTGAAAGGCATTTGGTTGTGCCACATTTTAATTAGGGATATCAGAGTAAAAGGTGTTGAATACAAATGCGTGTCACACTTCTTTGATTTTCTAGTGATGGCTCGGTCCCGAACATGTGGGCTCTGAGAGCCAGCTCCTCACTGAGACATTTATTTTTTGTGAAAGCCGCACAAAGATGTATAGCAGCATAAGGGGCGAGGGAGCTGCTTGAGCAGGAGGGGAGGGGCACTCAGTCAGCGTAGCGAGCACACCACCGGGGAGGTGGAGGGCAAGAGAGAGAGAGAGAAAGAGAGAGCTCAATCACTGTTTTATTGCTTGTGGTTGGAATGTGACAAAATGTGAATAAGTTCAAGGGGTTTGAATACTTAAAAAAGACACTACATGATTGTCTGTTTTCTTTAAACTTTAATGTTTTCACAGTTACTCAAAAGGTACTGATTTGCATATCAATCAGAATAGAACATAAATGTTCAGTTTAAAGCTTACATGGTATATGGATTTTAAACTTACTTGAATGACCTTTGCAGCGCCATCTGTCATGGCAAGAGGACAGGTGTAGAGACCAGACGAGGGGGAGAAGATGTACAACTTGGTCATCTGGTAAATACGACTGGAACACACACACAAGAGTTATTCAACCAGAAAAAGACAAAATCCGGGTGTTAAACTGAAGTAGGAAGAAAAAGCAAGAGGAATAGGCTTACCTCCACTCCCCAAATGACTTGTCGTAGCCGATGGCAACCAGTCCTTCCTGCGCTGAGAGGTCTTTGAGGCGTTTCCAGGCCGCAGAGGTCACGATGTGGTCCACTCTCCGACCCCAGGGATCAAAATGCACTAGTTGAGGAGGATTGAGCTCACACTCTCTACCCCAGAAGTCTATTTCTTTCGCCACGCGCTCTCCAAAGGCATTCAAGTCAGACAAAATAGCCTGAGAACAAGACTAAACACATATAATCTCCTAAAAATGGTGAATTAAGTACACCAGGTAAACTGTTTTCAGTTTTAAACTGCATAAGCTCTTTTCAGGATGTCTGGAATATTGATTGAGAAAACAAATCAATTGAGTCATCATGTCTGCAACAACAGATATGGCATCCTTTTATCAAATCTTACAAAAACACAAAAGCAGTGTTGCGTTGGGTGCGATCTGCTCAGAATACCTCCAGCGGCAGGTGTCTCTTTAGGTACCCTCTAAGTAAGGCATCCTCAAGAAATGGATTCTTCAGGACTGGCTTGTCCTGAAAGAAAGACCCTACACTGGCTCTGCTGAACGACAGGTGACCGGCTGCACCTGATGCTGCCTCCCACAGATGTTCTTCATCAGATTTTCTTGCGCCAGGCTTAGCTGCACTGGCTGATCTGATGTGAACAAGAGGTCGAGTAACGCCACACCACAGCCTGCAGCAGCTGCTCCCGGCTAGACGTCTGCTCAGGATGGATGAAGACGCTGCCATGACTTTAGGACCTGCGGGCTAACAGAACAAAGAGGGTAGCCTAATTACTTCTGCAAAATAAATAAATAAATAAATAAATGTATCTTTTATTGCAGTAGCATAATCTCACATTGCTGCAGCTCTTTAACAGTTAGCTTTGAAGATACTGATACTCTCTTATCATCCTAATCCTGTGCATGGTGGAAAAATAAACTTGGATCCTCTTCCAGCCTTGTTACAGCTAAGAGATGTTTTTATTCTCCAAAGAATGAAAGTACAATCAGGAAGTTTAGGCTACCAGTCAATCCAATTCTGGTATAATAAGTGTGTCACAATAAAGTTATTGCTGTAAAATAATTTCTGCAGTCCCGTAGAAAGGTCAGTCTCTAACTTCAGTCCTTGTTATATGTGCAGGATGGGATTTTTCACTGTATTTTTGAAAAATATATTGACATAGATGGAAAAAAATATATATAGCAACACTAATGTTTCATTTTCCTTTCCTTTATTCATGCTCCCATCACAAAGTCTGTATGACATCTGAAAACTGTCGGAGCCCAAAGAAGTCAGCATCACCTCCAGACAGAAAATATTAGCCCAAGCAAGGCTTCTTCTCCTCAAAGTACACACCGAAAAGGCTTTTATGAGTGTAATTCCACATTTTTAGTCATGATAAATGTTTTGCACAGCTTGCCCTTCTTGTGTGTAGTTGCATTGATCACTGTTGAATTTTATAACCAATGGCATCTGAGGGATCAGAGAACCTGAGAGTCCAGGTTAGGTCCTATTCCAAAATCATGTAACGATGACAGAGATATTAAAGGCAGATATATGTAAACCCCTTTCAAGTGTTTCTGAGAGGAACGTTGCTTTTAAAACAGCTTAATGATTTTCTGAGATAATGGTTAACCATCCCTGGATTCTTTAGGTATTTTCATACCCTGTAGGAAGATCTTGAGGTCCCCCAGAATGAGCTGGAGGAGGTCGCTGGGGGGAGGGATGTCTGGGGTTCACCTGTTACAGCAAATCCTGTGAAAACAACTTTAAGTGTATTTATCTATTTTAGAGATCTGTTTATAACTATAACAACAGGGGAATGAGTATAAATTGCGTTTGCTATTTCGACAGTGATAAAGCTGTAATTGTAATGTCATGTAATGATACTGAATCCAGAAAGTAAACAAGACCAGAGACAGACAGGAGTGGGTCAGAGTTCATTTGACTCCGTCGTCCTGTTTATACAGACCTTTGCTGCATTAATCTGCTGTTATTCCATGCTTCACCAACAATCTGATGTTTAATCTGACTCAAACCCTGTCAGTCCAGCGTAGCTGCTTGGTTTTGCAGTTTGACAAGCAACAAAACAGTAAACAATCGTTTTAACGACGTTGATTATATTTTAGCTAAGTGCTATAACTGTTAGCAGGTTTGCGTTGTTACTCACTTCAATGCTGATCTAGTTTTACATCAGATTTAAAATGTTTTCAGATGTAAAGACTCTTACCTGGTCTTAGCCGAGCAGCAGGGAGCGGTAAAAAAATAAAAATAAAAATAAAAAAATCCCGCCTTCAAAATAAAAGCCCGATATGATCGTTTACTGATCGACACGCATTGCTAAAGTATTCATACTCCTCGGACGTTTTCGCATTTTGTCACATCAGAACAACAACATTTTATGCGTATATCTTTAAAGGCAGGCAGGTTTCCACATGCCAGAGACTTAAGTTTCTTCTCATTCTACAAAATAGCTGGAACTCAGGCAGATTGGACGCAGTGTCACTGTGAACAGTATATATATATATATATATATATATATATATATATATATATATATATATATATATATATATATATAGAGAGAGAGAGAGAGAGAGAGAGAGAGATAGATAGATAGATAGATAGATAGATAGATAGATAGATAGATAGATAGATAGATAGTTTTTTACTATAAGTTAGGGTTAGTGCTCCATAAAGCATTATTACTGCTTTGCATTCAATAGAAATAATACACGGCTTCTTTATTTAATGTTTTCATTTTAAACATAAGTTAGAATACAAAGGTGATGGTGTGACTGTCTTTCTGAAATACATTATTTCTTGCGTTATTTTATCAATTTAATGTATATTTAAAGACATAACTTTGAATTTAAAAAATATCTAATTATTCAGAAATTTCACGACCCCCACACTGAAGACCACTGATCTAAACCATTCCCCCAGATTCAAGTGTTTCGCAATTTATCTCCCCCTCAACTGTGAGTAAAGCATCCCCACAGCATGGTGCAGCCTCAACCATGTTTGGGAATGATGTGTTACGAGTGACGTGCACTGTTAGTTTTCCTCCACACACTGTGTTTTGCTTGTAGTTACATTTTAGTCTCCTCTGACCAGAACTTATTCAATTTTCTTTAACTAGATTCATTGCCATTGGTAAACTTTAAACAGGACTTCTTTTGGCCTTGCGCCTTCCAAAAAGGTTGGATTTGTTGTGTGCAAAGTTAATAATGGTCCTACATTAAGAATCTCTTTGTTTCCTAATGTTCTTTAATAAACCTGAGGCCTGTGAAATAAATGTTACTGATTTTCATTATATTAATTAAATAAAGCAGGTTTATTATAACCTTACACAATCTCTGAACTGAACTTAGAAGACAAGAGAGTTGTTTGTGTTAAACATATGAAGGCCTGAGCTGACCCAGAGAAGAACTGGGCATAGGTGTGGAATGCACCTGCTGGCGTTCAGGAGGGCAGAATGTCACTGAAGATAAATTATCACGCCTGTTCAAATGTGCTGCACTGAGCGTCATCTCAGAGACTCTCTCCATAATACGCTCTCTGGGTTGTGTGGTGACGGTCTTTGCAGGCAGTAAAATAAACCTCACTAAAGTCTCTGGGAGGCTTACTGTCATTGATTAAATGTTTCCACCACGAGACCTTTTACAAAACTGCTGTATCTACAGGGTTCCTTTACCAAATACAATACTTTTCCAGACTTAACCTTTCCAGCCATTTTTATGATTTATGGGTCCAAACTCTACTTAGTTGGGTTTTATCAAGTTTTCTATCCACAAATGAAAACATCAGGTTGGCTTCTTATTAATTTTCACTGTTTTTTGCTTCAGGACAAACTTATGAGTTGAAATCTTTAGAAATAGACAGACTGGACTGAATACAGATTCTCAAAGCAGTTTTTGATATGTAATACACTCATTTCCCAACAAATGCTAAATTTGGGTTCTGAACCAAACTCAGTTTAAGGAGCTTGGGTCTGACTTTACACACATCTACAGGCCCCCCAAAAAGCAACAAAAACATCATTTATTTCACAGAATGTGGTTTAGCTACTAGTAACTCAAAAATGATCAATATCCTGCAAAAATAAAAATGTGATGAAGTTAACCGAAACTTAAGTGGTAATCTAAATAAAAGTCATAAGAATCCCTCCGATCTTAAGGATTTTCAGATATTTATCTTTTAGAGAATGGAACAGGACAAAGTGTGGAAACTTTTTTCATACTCAGTTTTATATTGGACTTCCATTTAATGCATGAAACACAAGCAGATTAAAGTATAATGATCCTGAACCTGTTTTATTGTTGTAAGTAAAGTTTGTCAAAAATACACAACACTTGTTTCAATTAGAACAAGACTGAAAAGCATGCACCGTTCAATAAAACATTTCCATGACTTGTTAAAAATCTTTTCAAAATGAAGAACACAGCCACTAAATGATAAACATACATCTAGCTTTTCTTTCAAAAATAAACAAAGAACAATCAAAGCATAAATGTAGAGGCTTTGAAGGAACATTTATACTGATAAAACCAAGCTCGTAGTTCTTCTTGGTGGATGTGGCATCTCACACTTTAACTTGGTTCACTAACCAGGATGAACAAAGATGACGGGCAACACTGATGCTTTTCTTAGTGTACAAAAATAAAAGTTACTGTTTAGAGAAGTGTATTTTTTGACTTGCTGTGCTGCCACTTATGGTGTGTAATTTCCACCTGATGGAGGACCAAATAAAGAAAAAGTGTAGCTTATCACATGAGCTGCACATATAAAAAGGGAGCTTCCATTAACCTACACAAATTACAACATTAAATGGGCATAACATGTTTTAAACAGATAGACATGGTCTATAAGCAGATATATAAAAAGGGTTAAAAGGAAAACCACAGGCCTAACCAACAATACAGAAATAAATCAAACTTAGGTTTTAAGATGTGGAGAGATTGAAAAAAACGAAAACATCCCCAAATATTTTTACTGGACAGAAGCAGTGGTCCTTGGCAGCTGTCAGTAAGCAATGGTTGAGCTGAACACTCAGTCTTTTCATTTATCTCGACTTCTGCTGCATTTGTCCATTCAGTCCTCTTTAGTCGCCTTTGGTAAGGAGGTCCTCTATGTACGCATCGAGTTCATCATCCGTGTTGATGTCAATATCCTAAAATGCCAAGAAAAAAAAGTTTCTTGAATTATCAACAGTATCAAATGGGCCAAACGTGTGAATGTGAAAAACAATGAGCACTTCAGATTTGTAGGTCTTACCTCTTGCACTTTCTGTAGAAGAGCAACAATGTTAGTCCGTAGTTTTTGTAGTTTTTCATCAGCTTCCTTCAGTTTGAGCTCAGTGTTGTTGTTCTTTTCCTCCACAGCTTTGGCCCTGGCATCAGCTCTGCTCTGGTACGAGTTACACAACGACTGGAGACCCGACTCATACTGCTGGAAATACTCTTTCTACAGAGGGGAAAAAATGCCGCAATAACACTTCAGTTAGGGTCAGAACCACTCGCTTTATCTGCATTATGTTCTCTTTCTTCTATGATGTCCAGGATTTGATGGGGAGATTTTAATCAGTATCAGACGTTCTGACCTCAACTCACGGAACCAGCTGTTGCGCCACTATCTGGGATTTCTTTTCAGCTATACATTCCCAGCCTGCTCTGCAGCTGCAATTTCCTCTGTCGCTAAAGACAAAGCAATAAAAATTCCATCCTGTTATATGTATGGCTTAAAAATCTGCGTTATAGGCCGTTCATATCAGTCTGTTTGTCTAACAAATCTGGGTTTTTCCTGAGAAAGTGTTTTTACCCTTTACAACGATGTTCATGGTGAAAAAGCAAAGGAGTGGTTGTTTATAACTGTGTCGAGTCAGATCTCTCTGGTGAGTAAATGAACCAGGACACACTCACAATACAAATGCACACCTTGTAATTAATAAAAAAAAAAGCAGTGTGTTGCTTTAGTGCACTTTGGGGGTACTGTGTTCAAGCATCGACTCAAATGATCGATCGGACGGTGGCTTTGCTCAATAAGCAAAGCCTTTGCTCTAGTGACCTTTATCTGCAAGTAATCCAACAGGAAAGGGGCAGAAAGAACGGGGATATACAAAGGTACAGAGGACGGGACTCAAACTCGGGGAGGCTGCGCTGAAGTCTGTAGCCTCCGTATACGGGCCCCCCGCTCTAACCGAGGTGCCATGCGACGCCCCATTTTTAAATGAATCTGATCTTTTTTTTTTTTTTTTTTTTGGACAAAAAAATAAATTAATTAAAAAAAAATTGATCAGGACATGCTTGGTTGTGTCATGCATCTCACCAGAGGAAAAGCCATCAGCTCCTCAGCTGTCATGCTGTTAACGTCATCCTTGGGAATCCGGAAAGCAGGAGGGAAGAAGTAACGCAGCATTGTCCTAAAACATGAACAGATTGAAGGACTTCAGTCACATTATGTCGACATTGTATACAAGTACATCTCAATAAATTAGAATGTTATTCAAAAGTCTATTTTTTGGTAATTTAGATTATGGCTTAAAGCTAAATTAGAATATTATAGAAAACCAAAGACATATTTTTATACAGTATTGTAGGCCTACTAAAAAGTTATCTTATGTACAGTATCCACACTCAGTACTTGAAATAACTTCTGCATCAGTGCAGCATGACATGGATCAGCCTGTGGTTCTGCTCACTGAACCAGCTTTTGGTACCTTTGGCAGAGTGGGCAGGTACCAAGTCCTGCTGAAAAATTAAATCAACATCTCTATAAACCTTGTCAGCAGAAGGAAGCATGAAGTGCCCTAAAATGTCCTGGAAGACATCTTTGCTAACCTTGGACCTGATAAAACAGAGTGGACCAACATGAGCAGATGACATGACTCCCCAAACCATCACTGACTGTGGAAACTTCACACTGGACTTCAAGCAACGTGGAATCTGTGCCTCTCCACTCTTCCTCCAGACTTTGGGACCCTGGTTTCCAGTTGATTCAAAATCATCTCAAAAGAGGACATTAGATCACCGAGCAACTGCAGAGTCCCTTTTCACCTAAACCAAGTAAGATACTTCTGTAAAGTTCAGGTGTGGTTTACACGGGGAAAAAAAATAAATAAATAAATAATAATAATAATAATAATAATAATTCAGAGTTGTGGCCCATGTCCTGGTTATGTCAGAGTCTGGTGGCTCTTGAAACTCCTGATTCCAGCTGGAGTTCAGGCCTTGTAAATCCCCCCTAAATTCTTAAATAAGCTTTGCTTCACAATTATCTCGAGGCAGTGGTAATCCCTGTTGCTTGTCCCACTTTTTCTAACCACGCATTATCCTTCCACTCAACTTTACTCTTAACATTGGATACATCATTCTGAACAGCCAGCTTCTTTACCAATGACTTTAGGTAGCTTATGCTCCATGTCGAGCGTGTTGATGACCATTTTTCCAGGACAGAAATAAACACTAAAACTATCGCTCTGTGTGAAAACCCTCTGGATTTTCTGTGAATCTATAGGCGAACTGATTTTTTGATGATATTCTAGTTTGTCAATAAGCAGCTGAACAATAATTTGGCTTACCTCAACATGGCGACCAGGCTGTCTGTCACCTCTCGACTGGTTCCAGGCTGAGTCGTGTCAGGCTCCATGGGGGCTGAACCTTTCTCAGTCTCCTGCTGGGTGTCGGGGGTCTGAGAGTTAGGAGATGGTGGCCGCATCAACCGTACTTCGTCGCTGCCTTTGAACACCCTTTAGAAAAACATACATGTATATGAAAACAACGTTCTGCAGTGCAAACTAAAATTGTGGAAATGTAGCGAAATGCTGCGTCTTACCATCGATCTTTGGGGGTAGCTCGTGGTACGTAGTCAAATTTGACTTTCCAGCGAATGCTCTGTTTATTTGCCTCCACAGCTATGACTTTACCAGTAAACCACTCCTTATTGACACGCACCTCCACCAGAAGACCTTTGTCTGTAAGAACAAAACATCTGTAGAAAAAGCCTTTTTTATACATGACTTATTGTTTTATCTGTATTATTTCACCTTTCTGAGCATTTTTAGTGTCATTCTCTGGCTCCTTCTGCTGCATTTTCTCAGGGACCTGCAAGAACACCAACATATTACCACCACAACACTAGAGGAACATTTTACTGAAAAGAGAGGGGGATGAAAAAAAAAAAAAAAAAAAAAAAAAAAAAAGTCAAGGTTTTAGAGCAATCATGCTCATTGGTTGAACCTCGCATGCAGACTGAAAGAAGAGTGCTACATTTTAAGAAAACTGGTACACTTTCAAAGAGTGATTAAAGGAAAGGAGAAGGTTAATCAGACGAAAAATAAACAACTTGATTGTTAGAAACTGAGAAGACCCAGCTTAGACTTATTTAACAGGGAGTAGTGAGGGAGCCCCTGTAAAGCTACCTTCTCTTTAGCCCCTTGCTGTTGTGTGGGAACAGCTTTAGGGACAGAGGCTGGTGTAGGTGGCTGCTGCCGTGCAGGAGTGGATATTCCTTTCTTCTCAGCCTGAGTGTGTGTTTTATCCTGCAAGGTCAATAGCAGAGGGGTTCTGACTGGAAAGCTAATTGAGCAGCTTGCATTAATTAGTAAAAGTCTCCAATTAAAGCCCATCTAATAAAGTAATCAGAAACCAGTCTGCCCAGATAATAATCCACTTTGCTGATTAACTCAGACTCTGTGGAGAAAGAAAGTGGGTAGAATCTGCATAACGTGCAAAATAAATAAAAGCTCAACGTTATGCTACGTCTATGTTCATGTAAGCAGACAAGATACTGTCTTCATGTATCATTTTCCTCCCTCACTCCTTCATTTCACACATGAACAGATATTATACGAACAAATAAAAGGTTAAAAAAGGACTGATTTAAAGAATTTGTAGACATCTCTGTTGTCCAACTTTTTAGGAAATAAAGGAATAAATTAAATAAAGAGTTTTCTTCATCTTTTTTCATTTCCAGTACTTGTCCTAAAATGTTGACATTCAGAAATTTTATGATCCTGTCAGATCATAGTTTGATGATAAATACTCAACGTCAAACCGTCCTTTACTGGGCCATGTGTTCTTACTGATCATGCAGCTGTGATTACGGAGCAGCAAAAACCAAAATTGTTGCGCCGTATCGCCAACATGTTTTTATATGCACCCAATTTAGCTGATAAACACATTAAAAGGACACTGGAGGACTATAAAGTGGTCCTGCTGTGTTTTCACCCATAGAATCATACTGCTGTTTTTGTTCGTCATCACATCACTACCTCACACTTGTTCTATGTGCCCGTCTTAACCTTACATGTTCATCATGCATGGTCCTTATGGCTCTGTGACTACTTCCCGAGATGTAAGAGACGTGTATCTCTTCCACCACGAGACTGCGACACGTTGCATGTCAATAAAATACTCAGTCAGGAGTGTCACTGCAGTAGATGGCCACACCTGACTCAGATCAGACTCATCTCAAAATGCTGAACGTCATAGGAGCCTTTGGAAGCAATAATATTACAATCCACATTCCAACTATTGTGCTGCCCTGCTCTTTGGCATTTATTTGCTGAAGTCAAAGCTAAAGTGGCTCTGTCTGTATAGAGCACGCAGTTTGGCTTTACATTATTAGGCTACATACAAGAACCTGCATATTTTTCTAAAAACTATTTTTGTTCCCAGCTGCGGTGATTACCGTTAGCAGCAGCAGATAAAAATCACATTTAAAGTTAATGATCAACTATATGTTGGAATAAATCAGTTCAGCTTAAGTCCTATAACCTGGTGCAATGCATGACTCTTTGTATTTTCCAACAAAAATGCTAACGTTTTTGTTGTAATATTGTCTTTGACTAAATATCTGCCAAACGATCTTTCCGTTTTAGTAACTCATTGAACCATTTGGGAAAATTATTTGCCCACCCCTGATGTAGATAAACTCAGTAGTATCTATATGAAGGGCTTCTGTGCACAAACATCTATCCTTTAGTTGAGTTTCAGAGTTTTCTAACCCTGCTGCAAGCGTTATTGCCTGTTACGCCTGAAACATTTTTAAAAGGGCAGTATTATGTATTTTCCAGGCACATAGTGCCACTTTATAGCACATAACTATGTTACCCTCAGTTGTTACAAAAACGCTGTATATATCAAATATGACTTAAAAGAAATGTGACTTCATAAGTTAATGCCTTGAAATTGGGCCTCTGTCCCTTTAAAAACTCCTGCTCTTTCTGAAACTCCCCCTTCAGGACGTCTTCACAACATCGCTCCACTATTAACCCTTTAACAACGTTTTTTAACATCATTTCACTGAGAAGTTGCTCCTATAAGGAGCTCAGCAGATGCGCAGTTCCACCAGGTGTTTGCTAATTGCTGCTGGCTAGCCTGTAGGAGCTGAGTGGGGAAGTCATGGGGGAGGCGGTGCTCTGTGAGGCGGAAGCTCAGAAACTACAGCTCTGAGGAGGAGTTGCACCCCAAAGGCGGCGCTGGGTCAACCAGGGTGATTTGCACAGCTGAATGGCTGCCACGGAAGATTAAAGGATTCCTCAAACATGCATGAAAGAATCAAGGCAACACTCCAGGTATGTTTTTGATGAGGGAATAACATTATAACATGGTGTAAAGCTCAAAAAAGTCAATTTTACAAAATACTACCCCTTTAATACAGTCATAAAATACTTTTTATGCAGTTCTATTAACTTTCTATAATTACCTCATCTAACTTCCCCCGTTTTGGAGGTGGAGCCTTCTCCACCACTTTACCACGGTTACTAGCAGCTGTGGCCATCTTGGATTTCTTTGTTTGTGGTTCTTCTTCAATCTCCTCCTCACTGTCTTCTTCCTCTTCCTCTTCCTCCCCCTCCTCTTCCTCCTCACTTTCTTCCTGCTCAATTATTCTTTTGCGCTGTCCAGCAGCAGCTAATTTGACGGGTGATGCTTTGGTAGAAGCCTGTGTATGGAGAAAACAAGAGTATTTCAGATCCTTTCTGAAGGGGAACACCAAGAAAACCTTTAGGGTATTAAGCTTTGAGCTTACCCGTGAGCTGCGACTGGATAGAGGTGTTTTTGCAGAAGCTTTAGCTGTAGACTTTGTTGCAGCTGGAGGTGTCTTTGCTGCTGCTCTGGTCCTGGATGGTTCTGATTTAGGTGGTGTGGGAGGTGCTGCAGATGCCCGAGTGGGACGCTGAGAAGCTGTACGTGATGGAGGGACGCTTGGAGCATTCTTCAGGTGGGCAGGGAGAGGTGGGGAGCGGGGACGTGACACAGTCCTTTCAGAAGACCTTGTTGTCTAAATAAGGAAAGAAGAATTCAAATTAAATCAAAGTTAAAATAGCTCCTGAGAACTACTTCAGGATTTTCATAGATCATATTTTTAAACTTTATTGGTCAAATGAAAGGTTTTCTGCTTTGCATTTGAGATAAAGAAAGTTAAAATTTATTCTTGCTTTAATATCATTTAGGCTCTTCAGTAAAGTTCCAAGTTATGATTTGGTTTTTGTTTTCAATTTTAAATCAATTACATCCATTTAAATATTTTTAATGTAATAAATACAGATGAAAGAGAAACACGGGCAGGAATATTTAAAACTCCAAAAGATCAGTTTTAGTATAGTGTTATTTATTTTCTAAATAATACACCAACTTTTCATAAATCCAAATTCCTTTAAAGTACTATACATAAATAAACAGTTGTTATGATTAGTGGTGTTCTGATCAATCAGCCACCACCACTGTCGGTCGATTTCTGTGAAAAAGTGTGTGATCAGTGTTTGCCGATCATTGTCTTTTGTTGTCGATCTCAAAACCCGATCACCTGTGGCTCACGCTTCGCAGCCTGCAGAGGCCCCTTCACACTGCACAAGCGCGCAGCAGCAAATCCTAAGCAAACATGTCTGTCGTGTGGAATTTTACACTCTACATGAGTGATGTGAAGTTTGTGTCGTGCAACACTTGCAATGGAAAAACACCTCAGGGGGTAAGCACGTCAAAATGCATCAACACAACAAATTTAATTTGACATTTAAAAAACAAGCACTTGATGGAGTGTGGTGAGTTATCGAGGCTCGCTGCTGAGAGCAAAAAAAAAAAAAGACACCCGGAGCAGTCAGACAGCAGTTAAAGCGGCCCACAGTTGCCAACAATCGCCAGTATGAGCGTGACAGTCAGAAGGCTCAGCAAATAACCCAAGAAATAATTTAATTCATCGTGTTAGACGACCAGCCTCTCTCAGCGGTGGAAGACACGGGGTTCTGCGGCTGCTCTCGCTGTTGGACCCCCGCTACGTGCTACTGGGACGTAATATTCCGAGCTCCTCTAGACAGTGTACGCTACTCTCACATGCTGCATGCTCTCACATGTAAGAACAAGCTGCAGTATGTGACTTTTATAAAAATGTGTTTCTTACATATAACTGTCTCTATGTCGTGACAGTATAACATGAGATGGATAATCTGTGAAAGAAACTGAGCTCCTCTGCCTCCTCCCTGTGGCAGTAGCATTTATAACCAAATCAAAAAATTAACAACCAATCCATGTGATCGGTATCGGTGATCGGCAGCATAAAACCTGATCGGAGCATCCCTTGTTACGAAGAAAAACAACCCTTTGAAATAAGTGTAAAGGTTGGAACACACGAAGGATAATTATTTTGTTTTAGCTGAAACACAGCTCATGTTTACAGATACATTTATGAGAATACATGATGAAAATGAAAATGACCAAAAACAAATGAAAAACAATATTCAAAGGGAAGAACCTCAAGCAATATATTTGATGTCTAGGAATGAACATCGATTAAGGCCAAAACAAAAAAATAAGCCTATGAAACTGATACCATGATGATTGTTATTATTTTTGGTCCCATCTTTTAAAAGCAAGATCCAACAAAAATGAGAGAAAGGAAAAATCAGCATCACAAGAAAGTCGTACCTGACCCGAGGTCTCTGATGGTTTCATGCTGACTTCAAGTGGGAGCTTTTTGATATCTGCTGCAGATTTAATTGTGCTGGTTTTCTGATTGAAAGAAATCAAATACTTATACAGTAATATTCACAAAAAAAAAAGAAAGGCTGAAAAGGAGGCAGCAGAAAATACATGTAAATGAAATAAATGGTGAAATGGTCAATAAATTAAAATAAATAAATACCTGTAAGGCTTCTAGTTTCTCCTGCTGTTGTTTGATTTTGTCTGCTAACTCTTTCTGTTTGTCTTCAGCTGTTGGTTTGTCTTTCTTTAAAACACCAACAGGAAAATTCTGTTTCTGTTCTGGAGCATCACATCTGAAACAAACAAAAGCAAAAATGATAATAAAAAACAACATTTAAAAACTAAAAAAAATAAATAAATAAAAAATACAGAAAACAAAATGTCAGCACCGGCATGAGGAAGTGTGTTATACAAACCATTAAAAAGCTGCAGTATGTAACTTTTACAAAAATACGTTTTTTGTATATTTGTTAAAACTGTCATTATGTTGTGACTGTATGGTATGAGACAGATAATCTGTGAAAAGATCGAGCTCTTCTTTGAGCTACTATTGCCATCTAAAGAAATGCACCACTCCCAACCTAAAACAACCAATCAGACCCAGAAGGAAGGTCTTAGCTCTGTCAATCACCCTCGTGTATCCGCCGGTAAAATGCTAATAGTGGAGAAACAACTTACCGTTCCAGGAAAACTGTTTATCCACCATCATTGAAGGCTATGCTAACTAGCCATAGCATTCATGGCAGGCTATGTTGTTATGATCCAGCTCTAGCGTAGCAGAGAGCAAGGCAGGAGTATGTGAGTGGTGCGTACATGAGGGTGATTAACAGCGCTAAGACCGTCCTCTTGGCTCTGATTGTTTTTTTCTGGCTGAGTGGTGTATTTCTGCAGTTAGTACTAGGGAGCACTGGGAGAAGGCAGAGGAGCTTGATTTTTTTTTTTTTTTTTTTTTTTTTTACAGATTATCTGTCTTATACTGACATGACATATGATAATTTTAATAAATATGTAAAAAACCTATTTTTAATAAAAATTACATACTGCAGCTTTAATGAATCATTTGAAATCAACATGTTTTTGACATGTCCAATAAAACAGCATTGCGTACCTGTCCTGGGTGCCGTCAGGGTTCATGAGACACACCCAACTGTCAGGGTAGCGTTTGTCCACTGCATCCATCTGGAAAGGCAGCGTTCTCCACTTCAAACACTTATCTAAAAGTAAAACACAGAACCACAGGGCAAGTTTGATCCAAGTTATACCCTTAGAGAAACTTAATTAATACCCTTAGAGAAATGATCACGTCTTATTATACTCTGTAATAAAGAAACACTGAATTAACATATGAATGTACAACTTACCACACTGAATAGTAATGGGTATCTCCATGGCACGGCGTCTCTTGTATCTCAGCTCTGAAGAAGGAGGTGCAGACCAGCTGGCAGACAGATATCCAAACTCATCCCAGAACTTCACTATGCCTTTTTGGGCTGCACAAACACAAAAACATAATTTCTTACAATTTAATACAGTTATTAATTGTTTTTTGTTATTCTAAAGGAAACAGCCCTGTCTTGCTTGTTCTAACTAGAACTGCTGTTAAACATTTACTTTAACTCCTGGCTCAATGTGAACAACATGTCAACACTACTAGGAATATACAAACGTTTAAAAAAAAAAAAAACATCAGGTGCAGTAAGAAATCTGAAATTGGGATTTTCAGCTTGCGGTGACTGATTGGTAGGACGAGTCAAAAATCCAACCCTTTTCTGATCATTTAATAGACCATACCTACACCAACAACAATCTCCAGTGTGGAAGTTGTTACTTCAAGAAGAAGACTTTTAAACATAAAAGTCTATTTAATATCAAAACTCAGCCAAAAACAACCAACTATAATCCTCCCAATTATATTTTTCCTTTCATGTCATACAACTCGATCTGCAGCGTTTAGAGGCCATGAGTGCTTGCAGATCTTATAGGTCTAATATTCAAGTGTAGATCACAGAACAAAAGTTGGATCTGAAAGGAGCTACAGAGTCGGACTCTAGCGGATAGCAGAAAGGCTGAATACAGTAAAGAAAAATTTCTGTGTTGTGTCTTTTTGAGCTTTCGAAGCAGGAAGTACAAAGGCTTTCGAGAAACTGAAGACAAGGATTGGCATTCCTGAACACAACGATAACAAACATTATGTTATTGGTTTCATAAGGTCATTTTTGTTGTTTGTTATTACCTGATAAATGTATTTCTCAAGGTTTTTTTCCCCATGAAGAATGTCTTTGGTATCTCTGAATCATATATTCTCAGTTTGATTAACCCATTTTTAAATATGAGCTGAAAACCTTCCTAAAAAAAATAAACATGACTCATCCTTTGCTCTAACTTTCAGATTTATTTTAAGTTTTTTAAAGGATTGCAATAAATGTGTCCCATCTTTCAAAGCAAATTGCGTATATGAATAAGTTTAAAACCAATAAGACCTGAAACCTTACAGAAACCAATATTTACCGTTACTAATGTTAAACACACTAATGCAAAATATAAGATGCTAAATAACGTTCAAAATATTAACTCCGTAATTATTTATTTAAAAACATTAGCAATTCTTTTTTTGTTTTTCTACAGACACCGTTCTCATACACACGGAGCGTTGCCTCTACTTCTCAGATAAATAATTACTGACAGCTCAGAAAGGCTAGAAACATTTTTTATATGCTGTTGATTAAAATCCATAAAAAGAAAGCACTTAATTCAATCACATACCAAGGACAACTTTGTAAATCTGTCACTGAGAAAAGGTTGTAATTTAAACCCCTCAATAATAAGCAGAATCATCACTAATCTGGTTCTAAGCCAAGATGATATTTCAATGTTACCTATACAGATCAGCTTTATTTTAGATGATACAAACGGTAGTCTAACAAATAAAAACAAATAAAAACCATGTACCAATGTTGGTGTCCTTCCAGTACTGAGCTAAATGTTCTCCCATGGCTTTCAGTAAGTGTCGATACTCCTTAGCATCTGCAAAGTCCTGCTTGTTGTGAGTCGGCTCAAGCACCAAATATGGGACATCGACAACTCCAACTACACCTCCACATGCCCTTAAAACACACAACACGCATATTCTTTTTATTCAACCCTTAAACTGTAAAGTGACAGAGTGCTGAATCTGAGTTAGTGCTTACTTACATGCCTCCCTCGAGCTGAGGACCCGTCTTCTCGTACATCTTGATGAGGCGAGAACAGTTGTACACGAACATCCCGTCCAGTTCCCTCTGCCCAATATTTACTCCAAATACAAAATTCAAGTCCTTGGGTTCCTTTAATGCTCTGAGAAACAAGTGACAGAGGAGAAGATTGTTTATCTGAGCTGACTTTGGTAGATTAATTTATGCAGGACTTAGAAATGAATCAACACCAAGTTAAGACTGTTTGTTTAAAAGCTTTCTACACATTAGATTTTCCTTCCATATAGTCGGTGTGTGGTGCACATCCACAGGCAGAAGTGAACTCATAAATCAAGTTTTCCTCATCTAAAAATTGGACTAATATTGTTAACAAATGGAGCAGAAAAATTCTGTTTTGCTGAATCTGAGTTAGTGTGAGGAGAGCCAGAGTGATGCTGAATAAATTATGCAAAAATAAATATATATCTGACTGGAATATCGAAGCTGATGAGACTGAAAGGTGGAACTGAACAACTGCTCATGCAACAACACCATACTGCTTCCTGTCTGCCCACACTTCCCTCTGGTTGATTTGATAAAAAAACAACAACAAAAAAACAAGTTCTTTAATGTGTATTAAATGACAAGAGAAATATTACTGCTGTATGGAAAAATCCTCCATGTCAACTGCATCTACTTCTGGCGGGAAAAAAAAAGATTTCACACTTCAACGTACTTCTGTTTGGCTTCTAGATTTCTCTTTCGAATGTCAGCGTCCCTTCGCAGCATCATGGCAGAATCCTGTACTTTTCTCAGAATTGCCTACAGAAATCAAGAAAGAAGAAGATAACAAGTGAATAAAAATCAAAGTGAAACAAAGCTTCACATCCCTAAATGACAGGTGATGTTCTCTAAAAATATTTTAAAAAATAGATATATGGACAAGATATGCACATGAAAAAAAAAACCCCCACACTGGATTGGGTGCTCAACCACAAAACTCAGATGAGGAAATCATCAAAACAGATTTGCACATCAAGTAGAGATCCCATAATAACACTTTGGTTTGCCGCTGGGGAGTCAGTAGTTATGGAGCTAGAGGTGAAGTTCATATCTTATGTAAAGGAGTTTGTTTCTTTTCGTGAAAAAAGGTGACGTACAAAAACTTTAATTGTCTAAAAACTTGTTTGGAATAATTTAACTTGACAATTTAAAGCAAAAGATTTTCTTTTCTCACCCTCGATTCTTTTGACAGGTCATTTCCTAATCTGGCCTCCATGGCGACGCGCTTACTCTCCGCCTCTCTTGCCTTCTCTTCAGCTGATATACGGAGCAAAATGAGGTCAGATTAACTTAAAAAAAAAATAATAAATAAATTAAAAAAAAATAAAATAAAGCAACTGTTTAATAAATCCAACTACTAACAAAGACACCCACCGATTTTTGCAAGATGATCTGCTTTTTTCACTTCTTGTTCAGCACGTGTTTTAAAACGAGTTGATGAGTATTTATAAACCCTTTTTTCATAAACAAAAACACCAATAAACATGTAGTCAGTGAAAGCAAAACACAGTAAATTCACAGTCATTGCATTTCACATCATATTACCTTGGTTTATAGAGACAGCAGGAGAGTCTCTTGGTTCTGACTTTATGTCCCTGGATAAAAATCCTCATGCGTGGGTCGATGTACAGGACAGCAGTGTAAGCCCTGAATGACCTCCTTTCTGGTTTCCTGTGCAGGTGTTCAAAACATTTCTCACTGATACATGTAAACAATTACAATATATGATGTCTTTCACATGATGTTGTGGTCTCTTTGTTTGACAGCTAAACTCACACTCCTTCAGCGGGTGTCCCAGCCATGAGGATGTCCTGGTGGTCTGACTCTACGTCCAGTTCTGGTTCTCCATTGTCCATCAGCTTTAGGTTATACACCACCACAAGAGTGCCTTTGAAAATAAACAGATGAAGGAAGCCAATTTTATTCATGTAATTATTCACAAGCTAAAGTAAAAGAGGTTTTTCGTGTGCTTACCACTGCTGCTTTCTATTTTGTTGAACTGGTCCATCAGCTGATGTTCATTTTTAAAAGGGGAATATTTGAAGATGAGCTCAGTTTCTATAGCATACTTCTCAGGATCAGAGGTCAGTGGCTCCTTGGTTTTCAGATCCCAGGAGGGGAGTGGCACAATCACCTGAAATGACAGGATCAGAAACCTTCAACAAACTGTTATGAAACGTTTAAATGTCGACCACGCTCTAAAAACAGCTGCGTAGCAATTTGACTGTACAAAGTTATCAGTTTCTTGCAAATCTCCACAGGTTTCCCAAAAGATTGTTCTGATGTTTTTAACAGTTTATTTTAGGGTGTTTTCCACACCTGATAGTCCAGTAGACTTGGTTCGATTGGGGACCAAAAGCGCAACATTTGTTACGTTTTCAGCTGGCGGGATTCGCTTTCACACTGCACTGTATCAAACGAACTGATTTTAGCGGCTGTAGGATTTGTCTTTTGTCTTTAGCAAAAGACCACGAGCCATTTCTCCTGCTAGCACTAGACTTGCATGTTTGTTTTGGTTGTATTTACCCAGAATGCCCTGCACTATAGTCTGCTTCCTGCTTTTAGAGCGGTCTCTGGTCTGCTTGGCACTCACATATGCATTCAAACATTCAAACCGCACCAGAGTTCACTTCAACTGAACCGAGACCCAGGTTTTTAGGCGGACCTGAGTTCGTCTTTTTGGGCCACATCAGAATATGATTGCGCATTCACAACTTAAAAATAAATAAGATCGGGATGGAGTAAAAGGAGAAAATGAGTAGAACAGCTCAAGAGGAAATTGTGGATAAAAGAGGAAAGGTCACATCACTAGTTTGGCAGTATTCTGGATATTTAAAACAAAATACTCCAATATTTATCAATATCGACTGATATGAAATGCTTATATCATGATACATTTTTTAGCCATAATCACAAAGCGCTTGTTCATACTACTCGGCTACGTACAGATTTGGCAAAAAAAAAAAAAAAAAAAAAAAAAATTTGACAGAGACTTGGTTGTTGACCCCACACTTGCAGGCTCCAGCCCTTGCCCACTCTCACACCAACAGATTTTTGTTTCAGCTCGTCCTGCCAACTGACCACAACTACTGCAGACTGACTCAGACTTTTCCTGACTGGGAACTAGGGGTAAAATCGGACAAAACCCCCCCCCCAAAAAAAACCCAAGTAATGTGTTCACAGCCTTAGTGTGTGATTACACTTCTCGTGTTTGTATCCCAGTCCTACTTTGAGTCGTGTCAAATAAATGTTTGTATATCTACAGCTCACCTGTTTCTTCGCTACACATCATGAACTGAGCACGTCAAGCACTGATGCATTTTAACACAAACATTTTGCAGCATTGAAGAACCACGGAACTATAACTAAGCAGTGTAGACAAGGGTCCTTCACTTTGCTCACCTTACAAACGATTACAGTTTCAGTTTAGGGTTCCTGCAAGGTTTAGTCTAAATTGAAGATTTAAGAACATTATGTAAATTTAAAAGCTACACAAAATAAGTAAATAACCTTAAAAACTTGCATACACATAACATATTTAGCTAACTTAGAAAAATAAGTCAAGGAAATATAATTTCACCAGTCTATTTTGGTGTTTTTAAGCTCTGGTATGTGAGTTAATTTGGCATTCAAGTTACCTACATTTCAGACGTTTTCATTGTGAACAGGTATTTGCAAACTACTGAATTCTGTAGTTTTTAAAAAAAAAAAATTTAGGGTCTACTGGCCTTTATTGAACAGTAGGAAAAAGAGAGGAGGGAGAGACATGAAGAAAATGACCCTAGTCCAGGAATCGAACCCAGGACGACCATCTTAGGGACTATAGCCTCGGTGCATGGTGCTCTACCAACTGAGGCACCCAGTGCCCCTGAATTTTGCATTTTTAAAACAAACCTCGTTAAATATAAACTCTCCTGAAGAGACCAGCAACAATGTTTTAAATTCAGTTCCCTAAAGAAACAACAAATAAGGCCGTTTCACAAGCACGTTTCTTTCGCTTCAGAGCTCTCTGCTGGCCTGCATCAGGAGCTGCATAGTATTACCAGATCATAACGCGAGCATGATTCTTCAGCTAAAACTGACACCCACAGAACAAATGATGCTGCTGATGCATTCGTCAAAGAAAATTGGGGAAATTTGTTCACATTTAACTTAAGACTTAAAATTCAGATAAATGAGTGAAAACGGTTTAAATGTCACTGAAACCCTGTGGCTCAGAGACCATCTGGCTTTGTGGAACAGAGGTGAAGCAGGTCAGTTTTAACGTCCAACGCCTCCCTGGTATCTCTCCTTAGATAACGCACACTGTGGTACACAGAACACAACTCGATCCTGGCTTGAAAGTGTCCTCTGATCGGGGCTTTTGTTTTGTTAAAATGAGAGAGAGCGAAAAAAAGTAAATGCTATTCAATGCTTCTTATACCAAGGTGAGCTGTTAACACAGCTCACTGTTGCTTTACATTAACAGCTTGATTACAGAAATGTTTGTTCATGCATTTGGCAAACACCTGTATCCAAAGCAACTCAGAAATGGAAAGAAACAAATCCAGAGATCTATTTAGCCCAACACAAAACACCAAGTTGTGTGGTTATTTTACATTGAATGCAGTAATGTAACTGTCACGTTCTTCACTTAGCATAAAGGAATATTAGAAAAACAAGCTTCCTTCTTCAAACAGAGTTCCAACATAAAACCTCTGTCTAAACGGCAGTGGTACGATACACAGTTCCGGCAGCTGACTGAACTGTATATCGTACCACACGTTTTACAAGGCAGGAATAAAATAACTCCTAAGATAAAGTGTGGTTCATATCAGCAGACTGAGAAGCAGAGTCTAGGCTCATTATTTGACAGATCAAAAACAGACTGAACTTCAGAGTTTTAAACATGAAGGTCAAAATGTTTGGATGGGCTGCTTCTCCCTATGAGTGCACCCCGAGCTCCTGACGAAAGTGGTTCTTTCCTCTAATCCATCAAACTGGTTCGGAAATGGAACTGGTTTTTTTTAGAGGTAGGACCAGAATTTGGGCATTGGAAACATTAAAGAACGGGTGTTAAGTACGCTCTGAAGCCAGTTAAGCTCTGGAACCGCTTTGGTGGATAAAATAACCTTTGCAACAGGAGGAAAATGATGATCAAGTGGCAGAAACTATAACCAATCAAATTTTTGTTCAACAGCTCAACAACTTAAAAGTTAAATTAGATGTTGGACCAACAGCAACTAAAGAAACCAAGATAAACAATAAAATAATAATAATAATAATAATAATAATAATAATAATAATAATAATAATAACCACTGCAACGCTGATGAAAGCTCTCTTTAAAAATTGTACTTTTACATTAGAAATGACAAAAGGCTGAATAAACGTGCTATTGTTACGCCTGTGTACATGTCACGCACACACTGCAGAGCATACAGACTTTGTTTTCCACAAGAATACATTAAATGGCTTTCAATACATAAAATAGACACATATACAAACAAAATGTTGAGACAATCCATGTCACAATTTAATGGTAGAAAACACCATACGTTAGCTATTTTAAGTAAAAAAAAAAAAAAAAGAAGTCTAACCTCATCAAGCCCTTCTTCTTCATGGAAAGTCCTCGACAGGAAAAGACACGTTAGTGTATTATCCTTTTTTGTGAACAAGATAAAGTCTTTCCCAATTCGCATTGAGCCCCTGGAACAACAAAGTTAAAATACCATGTGAGACACTAGACACTTCCGCACCAACTGCGTATTATGAATATCAAACAGCACATGAAGGACTCACGATTTCAATCCATTTCCATACTGGCCGATCTGAGTGGACTCTGGGGAGCGCTTGTTTGACTTTCCAAACTGAATCACGTGGGTTGCCTCAACTATTAAAAAGATGTTTCGAAAACACAATTAATACAGTACACCACTAAAAGCCTCATTATGAACCTACATTAAGTCTTGCTTACTTGGGTCCATTCCAATGCCATCATCTAGAAAACAGAGCATAAAACCACCACGCAGCTCTGGTCGTTTTTCTGTAATAGAAACAAAGACACAACAATTATTAAAAGCAATCTTTGCGAACAATTCAATGTGTAAAACTGGTAAAGCATCTATAATTGTACCGGTGTAGATATCTATTCTCGTTGCGTTGGCGTCTCTGTTAAAAAAAATAAATAAATAAATAAATTTAAAAAAAAAAAAAAAAAAAAGAGGAAACAACTGTTAGAAAATGTCAGTCTAATGAATGTTATTTTGGCAACATGATTTGTCAGTAAGTTTAAAATAGCTTGCCAATCATTGTGATTACCTAGAGTTGTCCACAAGCTCAGCCAAGGCTCCAAATAAAAACTCGTGGGTTGTCCTAAGAACATACAGTTAAAATTGTTAGTCCAAAAATGAGTACCAGTGCATTTTCTCCCACTATAAATATTCTGGACTCCTGGTCTACATTTACAGTGTAGTTTGTATCTCTCTATCAATGAACTTCATGAGAGCACAACTAACATGTTTCCTAGTGACACCATAAGTTTTGCCACACATGGCAATAACAATGTAACTCTTCCTTTGTTTTTTTATCGTAGAGGCATGTGATTCTCATCAAATATGGATGTTTCTCATACAAACAAACTTGTTATTTTGCTAATACTTAAGGTAAGTGTATGTGCATCATTGAAAAGATACTTTACTTCTGTAATTGAAAGAAATTAAACATACATACATACATACATACACACACACACACACACATATATATATATATATATATATATATATATATATATATATATATATATATATATATATATAATATCATACCATACTGTTATATATATATATATATACATACATACATACATATATATATATATATATATATACACATGTATATACATATATATATATCTATATTACATATATATATATATTATATATATATATATTATATCGTATATAATATATTCATCATAATATATAATATATATATACATATATATATATATATATATATATATATAATATAATAATATATACATATATACATATAT